>OX451218.1:62509159-62951167 GCA_949628195.1 Phasia obesa | reverse complement strand
TGGGAAAAATCAGCAACGGTTTTTTTGTGGCCACTAGGGATGAAGCCACTTTTCTCGGGAACGGCTCTGCGGATTTTTAGCACGATTGCTTCAAAATGTTCATTAAAGTCTATATTTTCAAAATATATAGTCATTTTGCCTGGGAGTAGTCATAGTTTCCATGGGAAAAATCAGCAACGGTTTTTTGTGGCCACTAGGGATGAAGCCACTTTTCTCGGGAACGGCTCTGCGGATTTTTAGCACGATTGCTTCAAAATGTTCATTAAAGTCTATAGTCTAAAAAATGTATAGTCATTTTTCCTGGGAGTATCATAGTTTCCATGGTGAAAAATCAGCAACGGTTTTTTGTGGCCACTAGGGATGAAGCCACTTTTCTCGGGAACGGCTCTGCGGATTTTTAGCACGATTGCTTCAAAATGTTCATTAAAGTCTATATTTTCAAAATATATAGTCATTTTGCCTGGGAGTATCATAGTTTCCATTGGAAAAATCAGCAACGGTTTTTTGTGGCCACTAGGGATGAAGCCACTTTTCTCGGGAACGGCTCTGCGGATTTTTAGCACGATTGCTTCAAAATGTTCATTAAGGTCTATAGTTTCAAAATATATAGTCATTTTTCCTGAGAGTATCATAGTTTCCATGTGAAAAATCAGCAACGGTTTTTTTGTGGCCACTAGGGATGAAGCCACTTTTCTCGGGAACGGCTCTGCGGATTTTTAGCACGATTGCTTCAAAATGTTCATTAAAGTATATATTTTCAAAATATATAGTCACTTTTCCTGGGAGTATCATAGTTTCCATGGGAAAAATCAGCAACGGTTTTTGTGGCCACTAGGGATGAAGCCACTTTTCTCGGGAACGGCTCTGCGATTTTTTGGAACGATTGCTTCAAAATGTTCATTAAAGTCTATATTTTCAAAATGTATAGTCATTTTGCCTGGGAGTATCATAGTTTCCATGGGAAAAATCAGCAACGGTTTTTTGTGCCCACTAGGGATGAAGCCACTTTTCTCGGGAACGGCTCTACGGATTTTTAGCACGATTGCTTCAAAATGTTCATTAAAGTATATATTTTCAAAATATATAGTCACTTTTCCTGGGAGTATCATAGTTTCCATGGGAAAAATCAGCAACGGTTTTTTGTGGCCACTAGGGATGAAGCCACTTTTCTCGGGAACGGCTCTGCGGATTTTTAGCACGATTGCTTCAAAATGTTCATTAAGGTCTATAGTTTCAAAATATATAGTCATTTTTCCTGGGAGTATCATAGTTTCCATGTGAAAAATCAGCAACGGTTTTTTTGTGCCCACTAGGGATGAAGCCACTTTTCTCGGGAACGGTTCTGCGGATTTTTAGCACGATTGCTTCAAAATGTTCATTAAAGTATATATTTTCAAAATATATAGTCACTTTTCCTGGGAGTATCATAGTTTCCATGGGAAAAATCAGCAACGGTTTTTTGTGGCCACTAGGGATGAAGCCACTTTTCTCGGGAACGGCTCTGCGGATTTTTAGCACGATTGCTTCAAAATGTTCATTAAGGTCTATAGTTTCAAATATATAGTCATTTTTCCTGGGAGTATCATAGTTTCCATGTGAAAAATCAGCAACGGTTTTTGTGCCCACTAGGGATGAAGCCCTTTTCTCGGGAACGGTTCTGCGGATTTTTAGCACGATTCTTCAAAATGTTCATTAAAGTATATATTTTCAAAATATACAGTCACTTTTCCTGGGAGTATCATAGTTTCCATGGGAAAAATCAGCAACGGTTTTTTGTGGCCACTAGGGATGAAGCCACTTTTCTCGGGAACGGCTCTGCGATTTTTTGGAACGATTGCTTCAAAATGTTCATAAAAGTCTATATTTTCAAAATGTATAGTCATTTGGCCTGGGAGTATCATAGTTTCCATGGGAAAAATCAGCAACGGTTTTTTGTGCCCACTAGGGATGAAGCCACTTTTCTCGGGAACGGCTCTGCGGATTTTTAGCACGATTGCTTCAAAATGTTCATTAAAGTATATATTTTCAAAATATATAGTCACTTTTCCTGGGAGTATCATAGTTTCCATGGGAAAAAATCAGCAACGGTTTTTTGTGGCCACTAGGGATGAAGCCACTTTTCTCGGGAACGGCTCTGCGGATTTTTAGCACGATTGCTTCAAAATGTTCATTAAAGTCTATATTTTCAAAATATATAGTCATTTTTCCTGGGAGTATCATAGTTTCCATGGGAAAAATCAGCAACGGTTTATTGTGCCCACTAGGGATGAAGCCACTTTTCTCGGGAACGGCTCTGCGGATTTTTAGCACGATTGCTTCAAAATGTTCATTAAAGTATATATTTTCAAAATATATAGTCACTTTTCCTGGGAGTATCATAGTTTCCATGGGAAAAATCAGCAACGGTTTTTTGTGGCCACTAGGGATGAAGCCACTTTTCTCGGGAACGGCTCTGCGATTTTTTAGCACGATTGGTTCAAAATGTTCATTAAAGTCTATATTTTCAAAATATATAGTAATTTTTTCTGGGAGTATCATAGATTTCAATGGAAAATCAATAACCATTTTCCCTTTTTTATACTTATATACCAAAAAGCTACGCCATTATTAAAATTCCCTATTACAGGGTATTTATTTTCCCCGTTTTTTTCCCGGTTTTTTAATTCCCAAAATCGACGCTATTTCGTCGACGCTATCTTGGCGCACTTTTTTATTTTTATAGCCAGCCGGCGCACTGTGGTCAATATTTTGAGATAGCGGCCAAAACTCCTTTTGGTTTTTGTTCTCCGATTTTAAAGTTATTATACTCATATGAAAGTAAACAGTAGTAAACCTCGGGAGCCAAAAAATTAGAACTCTATTTCAACTATTTCACTGAGAACAGGGTGGTCCAAAATGGGCTTTTTTAGAATTTAGTAAATTTATGATATTTTTAGTTAATTTTTAAAGTTTAAATGATCATAACTTTTTTGTTTTTCAAGATTTTTGGACGAAATAAATTTTGTGTTGTAACTTAACTTATTCCTATTACTGGTAAAAAAAATTGAAGCTCTACTGTTTTCACAACAATTTAAATATTTTTTTTTAAAAAGGTCAAATTTCTCGAAAATTTCCTACTTCATAGAGCACAACTCCTGTGAGTCAAGCTGAGTCAAAACACAAATTTACTATTTTGTAGTCCCAACTCTCCCCTACATTCCTATATATACATATCCATGCATCGGGACTGCACTTTTTGAGCTACAGCAATTTTTCTGACCCAAGGTAAGATATTCGGTACAAATGCACGTCATATTTTTTGAGAAGTTATTTGTATGTGAAAGTGGCTATTATGCATATATTTTGATGAAATTATGTACAAGAGTTCCTATTGACCCAAAAAATAATTCTATTGAAATTAGGAGAAGTTGGCCCATATTTGGACCTAGTCCACATAGAAGGGTGTATCAAAATTTTGACAAAAATGACAATAGAACTCTCAAATTATGTGGTATCTGGCAATTTATTTCGAAAAGGTAAAAAATGATTTTATTGCCATCTAATATTACACAACTTAAATACCTGAAAATTGCAAATAAATTTATAACTAATGGAAATAACTGGTAAAACCAACTACTTGTTATATTATTGCCAGTACCTGTTAACTCTAAATTTATGTGGTATCTAGCAATTCATTTGGAAAAGGTAAAAAATGATTTTATTGCCATCTAATATTACACAACTTAAATACCTGAAAATTACAAATAAATTTAAAACCAATGGAAATAACTGGTAAAACCAAGTACCTGTTATATTATGTTTCAAAGAGGTAAAAAAGATCATGTTGAAACTTCGAGCAATAGTATATTAATCCATGCATTCATTTTTTTTCTTCATTATTGTTTAAACAATGGCTAAATTCAGTTATAGTGTTCTATCTGATATATATTTTGAACGGAAAGATGAAAACGACATTATTTTACATATAATGAATAATCCATTCTTCAAAATATGCGACAAACAAGAAATTAAAATTCATAACTTAAAAATAAAAAACTTTTTAAATACTTTAAGAAAACGGTACAATCAATGTTCCAGAAACAAGAAATTGTTTTACTCACGCAACCAAGAATGGCTAAGAAATAAACTTATTTTTAAAAAGCCATCAGTAACTACCACGGAAACTGGAAAAGGTGGTCGACCAGCAAAGCCAATTGATAATTGTAGTGAAAGATCACGAAGACGCAAGCTTAAACATATCAATGAAGAAGTTTCTTGTAGCATCATAAAGGATTCATTTCTGCATCAAATTCAACCAACGAAAACTAAAATGAGTAAAATTGCTATCATTGAAAAAATAGTGGAAGCAAGCCCCAGACGCACAAAAAGGATTTTAGAAAGTATGCCGACACCAACTGAAGAAAATAAATTTACTCCAGAAGAAGCATTTGCACTATTTTTGGATTTGAAAATGACTAAAAACCAATATACAGAATTGCGGAAGCGAACCAATGAAAAAAATTGTGGAATTTTTCCATCATATCGAGATATAGTTTCTGCCAAAAAAGATTGCTTACCTTCACCAACTGCTATTAGTGTAACTTCAAGTTCAGCAGAAATAAAATTGCAGGATCTTCTTGAACACACTGCAGAACGATTACTAAAGACATTTGATGCTGATTATTTAAAGAAGTTTAAAAATTGCAGCATGACTTTAATTTCTAAATGGGGATGTGATGGGTCCTCTGGCCAGAAACAATATAAACAATGTAATGCGGAAAATTCATCAGATGCCAATTTATTCATGATTTCTTTCGTTCCATTACGTTTAACAAAAACTTATATTGGTTCAGACCCGTCAACTAGTAGAGCTGCAGAGATAGATGTATGGAAGAATGAAATTCCCTCGTCAACAAAATTTTGTAGACCAATAAAGTTTGCTTACAAAAAAGAAACTAAAGATGTCATAACTGAAGAAGTTGGCAAAATAAGAGATGAAATTAAAGAACTTCAACCAGTGATATTTGAATTTAATGACCAATGCATCGAAGTTAACTTTAAAATGTCACTTACAATGATCGATGGAAAAGTTGCACAAGCTTTAACCGAAACAAAGTCTTCGTCAAGCTGCACCATATGCCAAAAAACAACAAGTCAATTGAGCCAACCACCAACACAAGACGATAGTTTTAATGAAGCATATGAATTTGGAATGTCACCTCTTCATGCTAGAATTCGTTTTATGGAGCATATTTTTAAATTGGGATACGATTTGGAATTTGGCCCGTTAGGCGAAACAGTGAGAAACAACAAAGAAAATTTGGAAAAAAGAAAGCAAAAAAAAAAGATATTCAAGAAAAATACCGTGAGATAGGGCTTATAATTGACCAGCCAAAGCAAGGAGAAGGAAATTCTAATGATGGAAACACAGCAAGGAGATTTTTTTCCGATCCAGAAACTGCAGCTTCTATAACTGGAGTAGATTATGATTTAATACGACGATTCCAAATCATATTAGAAGTTATAGCATGTAGCAAAAAGATAGATGCAAAAAAATTTGGTCAGTATGCTAATGAGACAGCAACACTTTATAACCAAAAATATTCTTGGAGACATATGCCAACCACAGTTCACAAAATTTTGTTCCATGGGGAACAAATAATTCAACACAATATGCTTCCAATTGGAGATCTCTCAGAAGAAGCGCAAGAAAAAAGGAACAAAGACTACAGATTCTTTCGCGAGCACAATACAAGAAAAATTTCCAGATATTGTACTAATGAAGATCTAATTAATATTTTGTTGTGCACATCAGACCCATATATGTCCAGTATTCGACAGAAATGGAAATCAACCTCATTGGAGTTAGATAAAGAAGCTAAACAACTACTGCAAAATGAAAATCAAAGCTATTTGGAAGAAATTTTTACTAATATTGTTTAATTAATACTAGTTTAAAGATTATAATTTGTTTCTAATTTTAGTATAAATTTTTATTAATACACAATTATTAAAAAAAAAATATTATAAAACTTTTTCCATTTCCTGATGATGCTACCCAATGGTGTAGCGAAATATCGAATATAAAAATAAAAGTAAATTGAAATATTTTTATAAAAAGACCTAGAGCATAAAAACTTAATTATAAAATTTTTATTAATACATTTAAATAAAATATATGTGCACTTTAAATCAATAGTAAAAGTTTACTTAAAATTTTATCGATGTTGTGTTCTGTATATAATATATCCAAATGGTATTGATATTGTTGGGAATTTCAGTATTATTTTTCAGTTTAATCCACACAAGAGTTAGCTTTCTTCCAAAAAAAAACAACCTTTGGCCCCTGTGAATATTGAGACTAAATAAATGTCAGGGGCCAAATGTTGGCATTTTCTGACACAAATTAAGTTTAAGAATAATAAATAAGTATTGGTTGCAAAATACGATTGAAGAAAATAAGAAATTATAAAAAAAATACCTATTTAAAATGTCAAAATATTCAACTTTTACATGGAAACTCAACAAAAAATTAAAATGCATTTTTAACTCCACATTACTTACGTTCCTATCAGTCGATTTTTACGTTTGAACACGCAAATTGAAGCTTAAAGTCCCTCCTATTGAACAAAAAAAATCGCGTAAAAAAATACCAATCCGGTCAAAAGTTATAGAGTTTTGACCGCTATCTCGCGAAATTGACCACTGTGCGGCGTGATGGATGCTTAACATCTGTTTGTTTGGCTGTGTTTCCCTCAAAATTACTATTAATTACTCGCGTTGCCAACAAACCATAGTAAAAATGATATACAGTGCTGTATTTTTTTGCATGAAATTCATTCATGAAATGGGCAAAAATATAGCACCGTGACATATCTGTTTTTGTATGCTGATAATTATGGCAATTAAAACGTAGTGGTTTTGTAGACCATAAGCTATTGGAAAAAAGACATCAAAAATGGAGATAAGTGAAACGGTTGAAAGGTTTATTGTAGTGTATTGAAACGCTTTTGGTGGAGTTCACTCAATAACTGATTTTTATTGTATTCAAATAAAAAGGTAAAGGCAAATAATTGCTTAACATAAGAAATAATTGCTTAACATAAGAAAAGCTTTATTCTAAAAGAGGTAGAGAGGTGTATGTAAGAAAGATACATAACACGCCTCCACTTAAATTTGATTTTTAATAAATTTAAAAATATGAACTTTAACCATATTTACAATAGTACAAATTCAATAATTATGTATAAGTTATACAAAATCATAAATATATAAAATACTATATAATTTATATATAAAATATACATACATTTTGCTAAATTCAATGAAGGTTAAGTTTTTATATAAAAAATTATAAAAATTAAAATCAAATTATAAAAATTACAATTAAGTATATCTTTTATGAGCTCTAGGTCTTAAAACTCTTGTAGATACATTTTCGTTCTCTCTATTATGATTTGAATTTGACAAATTTTCCTTATTACTATTATTTTCTACATACTCATTACACTCTGTATTAGAAGTTAATTCCTCTATATTTCTATCATTATTATTATTATGTGACTTTTCAACAGCTTGATTGGTGGAATTTCCATTTGAGCATGATGGTAAATCTGATACATTATTTTGATTATCACTATCATTTTCAGTATTTTGATTATCATTTACTCCTGGCCTTATCTGATCAGTATGCCTTTTTATAATTCTACTTGTTGAAAGAATACATTGATATGAACGTGGACCTGTCTTTTCTTTTATAATGGCGGGGGCCCACGACTTTGAATTAACGTTTGTGTAATCTCGTATGAAAACATTTTGACCTTTTTCGAACATGACCGACCTCTTACCATTGTAGTTTGAAATACTTTTATTTTGTTGTTCGATTATTTTATCTTTAACGAGAGGTGGTTTGATCAGATCAAATCGAGTTCTAATCGATCTTCCAATAAAAAGTTTTGCTGGGCTCTCATCAGTTGAGCTGTGTTTTGAATTACGGTGATCCATTAGAAAGCGATTTAAAATTACGTCAATGTTTTCATTCTTTTCAGAAGATAAATTTGCATAAATAGATTTTTTTAATGTTTTCACAAAATTTTCAGCCTGGCCATTGGTGGCGGGATGCCCAGGAGCTGTTAGTACATGTTTTATTTTATTGTTCGAAGTAAAAATTTGAAATTCTTCAGAAACAAATTGTCTGCCGTTGTCGCTGACAATGGTATGAGGAATACCAAAACGACAGAAAATTTCTCTTAATTTTGAAATTACGAAATTGGAAGTGATTTCTTTGGTTTTGAAAACTTCTACCCATTTGGAAAATGAGTCTATGACTATAAGAAAATGAAAATTTTTAATAGGACCTGCGAAGTCTATATGAATTCTTTGCCATACAGAGCTTGTTGAACTCCATGGTATAAGAACACTTTTTTCTGGACTAGCCATAAGCTTTTGACACGGAATACATGATTTGATTAAATGTTCTATGTCAGAATCGAGTTTAGGCCACCATACAAAAGATCTGGCTAGTGCTTTGGTTTTAACGATGCCTAAATGAGATTCGTGTAAAATTTGGAGTATTGAATCTCTCAATTTTGTAGGTATTAGAACTCTATAACCCCACAATAAACAATCATGGTCTACAGTAAGCTCAGAATCCTTGAAAACAAATGGCTTAAATTGTTCATCTTGGAGTTCTTTAAGTTTACCCATTTTAACAAATTCACAAACCTTAGACAGTATAGGATCACGCCTAGTTTCCCGAGCTATGTCCTTGAAATCTAGATTTAAAGGGTTATCTTTTCGTATATAATTTACAAATGTAGCACTATCATTGATATTATCACTATTACTACTTATTTGTTGAGGGATTCGCGATAAATTATCAGCTTCGTTTAATTTTCCTTTGACATGTTCAATTTTATAATTGAAACCTGAAAGTATAAAAGCCCACCTTTGAATCCGTGCAGCGGCCATCACTGGTAAACCTTTATTTTCTCCAAACAAAGCAATTAATGGTTTGTGGTCTGTTTTTAATGTAAAAACATTTCCAATTAAATATTGTTTTAATTTTGTAACACAAAAAACTAAAGCTAAAGCTTCTTTTTCATGAGTGCTGTATTTCTGTTCAGCTTTCGACAAAGCCCTTGAAACAAAAGCAACAGGTTTCAAATCGTTATCAAATTTGTGTGAAAGAACGCCAGCTATGGCAGAGTCTGACGCATCAGTCGTAGGAAAAATTGGTAATTTTGGATTAAAATGAATCAAAACTTTATCAGAAGTAATTTCTTTTTTTATAGTTTGATACGCTTCTTCACACTGTTTAGACCATACGAATTTTACATTTTTTTGTAATAATTTATATAAAGGAGTCATAATTTTTGCAAAATTATTGACAAACTTTGCATAATAATTTACCATACCCAAGAATGCTCTTAGCTCTGAAACATTATTAGGAGTGGGAGCATTAGTAACAGATACTATTCTCTCTTTATTTTTCCTAAGACCAAATTTGTCAATGGTAAAACCCAAATAATTAATTTCATCTTTGAAAAAATCACATTTGGACAAATTTAATTTAAGTCCAGCCAGCATTAATTTATTTAATACTGATTTTAAATTTCGAATATGCTCTGTCATATTTTTACCAGACACTGTAATATCATCTTGATATACAACTACAAATGGTATACCTTGTAAAAGATTTTCCATTGTCTTTTGAAATATGGCAGCTGCAGGCTTGATACCAAAAGGTAAACGTTTCATTTTTAATGTGCCAATATGTGTTGACCAAGTGCATAGAAGCTGTGATTTTTCGTCAAGAATTAATTGGTTATAGGCGCTAGATAAATCTAATTTTGAAAACAACTGACCACCTTGAAGTGCAGCAAAGATTTCATCAATCAAGGGAAGAGGGTATTTAAAATCTGCTAAATGTTTATTAATGGTAACCTTATAGTCACCACAGATACGGATATCACCATTTGGTTTTAATATTGGTACTAGCGGAGTACCCCAGTCTGAGTGATCAACTGGTTCTAAAATATCATTTTCTATTAATTCTCTCAATTTTTTTTTTATTTTATCTTTCCATGCTAAAGGAACAGAACGAGGTTTACAAAAAATAGGTCTTGCACTTGTGTCCATGGATAAAGAAATCTTACCAAATTTATAAGCTCCAAGACCACTACTGAAAACTTCATGAAATTCATTTTTGATTTCTTCAGTTATAATGGAAGATTGATCAGAGTCAATAGAATTCACCTGAACAAGTTCAAAATTAAAATTTCTTAAAAAGTTTCTTCCAAATAAAGGACTGTTATTATTATTCGTTACTATGAGTTTAACTTTTTTGATCACACCATTTACTTCAACATTTTCAATGTATTCTCCTAACACTTCTATTTTGTTTCCATTGTAATCTACATACGGATCTTTACAAGGCATAAGACTTACTTTTTTATTTAATTTCTCAACAAATGTTTTTGATACCAAACTGCATGGAGCACCAGAGTCACACACCACATCAATGGGAATTCCATCTATTTTAATTAAAACTTTGTAAAGCTCAGTTGAATTGCCACTGCCTTTATAATTATTGATACCGTAAATAGAGAAATCATTAGAATTATTTTCAGTAAAATCTTCACTATCTACATCAGATTCAGATACATAATTTACAGTTTTTTCTTTAAATCTACAAACCGAAGCTAAATGACCAATTTTGCCACAAAAATTGCATTTGCTTTGCTTAAATCTGCATTCATTTGAATTATGATTTCGCCAGCCACAATGAGAACAAGCGTTGTTTGTCTTCTTTTGACTTTGCTGTTTTTTTTTATAACTACCTTCATTATTACTTGGTTTGGTTGTTTTGTTTTGAGTATTGTAGATTTTATTCCTATATTTCACGTTTCCAACTTGCATATGATTATCGCCTTCTTTAACCACCAACTTCATCTCCATAATTAGAGCTTTTCTGAGTGCTTCATCTATTGTTAATTTTTCATCTTCTTCACATAGCCGCTCAAATATTTTGTTGTTTATCCCCATGATAAACCGATCTAATACAAAAGCACTTAAATTATCTCCAAATTTGCAAGAGAGCGCTAGTTTTTTAACTCTAGCATGCCATTCTGCAACCGTTTCATTTTCATTTTGTACCGCCGTGTGAAAGCTTTTTCGCTCACGATAGACAATGACTGGTGGAGTGTAATGTGCTTTTAATAAACTGCAAAGGTCTTTAAACGTTTTGGATACTGGAGTTTCTGGACTACATAAATTATGCAAAGTTTCGTATGCAATTGGCCCTATAGACTTTAATAAAGTAGCCTTCTTTGCATTCTCCTCAGAGCAGTTTATTTCAGCAAAATGAATGTCAAATTTCTCTTTCCACAAAAGCCACGATTCATTGCGGGGAGAGAACTGGGGAATGTTATTTGGATGGTAAACCATAACGGTACCACTTGAAACTGTTTCAGGCATGATGACTTATTAAAAAAATTTTGTGTTATTGCTGTGTTTCTCTTTTTATACTTTAATTTATTCAAAAAGAAATTTTTGATTAGAAAAGATTTAAGCCTTCAAAAAAAAATTTTTTTTTTGTTGTAACAAGTTTTTTTTTGTTGCTATTTTTTTTATGCACATAAATTGGCTTTTGTTTTTTTGTTTTGTTTAAAACTTTTGGGAAAAAAAAAATGTTTGTTCTATAAATTAATTGATTTTCAGTAAAAACTGTTTTTATTTTAATTATTTTTATTGTATTTTGTTTGTTTAATTTATTTTTTTATAAGTTTCTGGTATAATACACCAATTTCTTTATGGAAGAACCATTTTTCAGTTTTTATATTCTTTTTATTGTGTAATTACACTTGATCGTATATACGAATCACTTTTGTTTTGTCCTCGTCGCCAATGTAGTGTATTGAAACGCTTTTGGTGGAGTTCACTCAATAACTGATTTTTATTGTATTCAAATAAAAAGGTAAAGGCAAATAATTGCTTAACATAAGAAATAATTGCTTAACATAAGAAAAGCTTTATTCTAAAAGAGGTAGAGAGGTGTATGTAAGAAAGATACATAACATTTATGGTAATGGCAAATATAGAAAAGTGGCCATTATTGTCTGAGGATTCAACAAAGTTAGTAGTGATATTCTGAGTGATAATTTGTGGAGTTAAACAAAGTTTAAGTTTTAAATAATAAAGTCAAAGTGATTGATTCAGCCACATTTTGTTTAAATTTATTTATTGGTATTAAAATCAGTGAATTAAAGAAATACAAGTAAGTTGCAAATAACAAGTATAGGCAATAAAATACTTATTTGCCCTTCTTTATGTAGTAAGCCAGAGCGGTATAATATTTGTGAAGGCCCTCTGAAGTGCACTGGCCACTGCCCACAGCTCTTAAGTGTCCGGATTGCCTGGGGGAAAATATTTAAACAAAAATTTTAAAGTAAAGCCCAAACAGGTAAAATTGTATTTGGCCTATATTAAAAGGCAGCCATTACCTGATTTTAAGTGCTTCCGCCATTTTCCGTTGTGTCCGGCAAGATTGTCTGATGAACTTGTTGACTCCAATCACCAATGTTTATTGTCTGCAATTAGACAATAAGAAAATTTTATTTTTTTGTTAAAACAAATTTAGTGTTGTTCGTGTTGTTTTGTATTTTATGTGTATGTGTTTTTGTTATCAAAATTTAAATTAATTTTAAATCTTATTTAATTATCAGTTTCTAATTGTTTTTAATATAAGATTCCACATTAAAGTTTTTTTTATTGCCTTTGTAATTATAAAAAGAAAATAAATTTGTAGGAATATTCGTGTCGGTTAAAAGATAATTGTTTGTCCCATTATTTGTTGAGGACTCAAATACTGCATAAGTGAGCTCTTTTAGGCAGGTGTGTAGATTTCTAATTTATCAATTCTAAATTCGTTTTTATTTTATTGAACAGATTTATTTTTTTTCACTATATTGGAATTAAGTGAATAGTTTTAAGGTTTCAATTTCTATATTCTTTCAATTTTGATTTAATTTAATTACTGATAGAATAATAAGAAAAAGATAGCAAATCTATTGTGTTAATAATAAGTTTTTTTTTGTCCAAAATAGTTGTAAGATCTGTTTAAATAAAAATATGTAAATTGTGTTTTGTTAAGAACAAAAAAATGTTTGTTGCTTAAATCTTGTGTTCGAGTGAGGTTGGATGTGAGTTTAGTGTTTTAATGTAAGTGTGTGTGTGGATTTTTGGGTACACACTAAACTTAATGATTGGAATCCGTAGTGTCCATGGATGGGCGGGCAAGTGAAGAACAAAACTTCGTGTTCTTCCTCCGTAGTGTTTTCGTTTGCTTGTAGTGTGTTTTTTTTATTTTGTTATTAATCTTGCTTTTTTTTATTATTTTTAATTGTGCTTGCCTCTGGGCTGTAGTTGTAGGTTGGAACCTGCCCTGGTGGTGTGTTCTGAGCTGGCTGGCAACACAACTACAGCGCCCCTTAGAGACACGCAACAATATGGCGCCCAAACAGAATGAAACTTTGTTAGTAGATTTTTTTAGTATACAGAACATCTAAGTATACTATGCAATAGTACTAGTTTTGACAATAGTCCAAGAGAATGGAGATGAGAGACTAGAATTATTTCGAATGTTTGAAACATGTAACCTTATAGGATATCTGCCTATAGGCCGCAAATGCTAAGACTTAGAATTAGTTGTACATTTTTAGATATTTGTATAATTCGTAATCAAATTTTCATTCTTACAATACAGATAATATTTTGTGCACTTTAGCGTGGAAGTAAAAATATTAACATTCCATAGTTAGTGCAAAATTTTTAATATTTTTTAATAGATTCCGCCTTAAGTTATAAGTGTAAAAGAGTGTGATTAATGTAGCCGCTCTGATATGCAAGCTCAGAGGCCTGATGTATATTAATTACATAATTTTTCACGCATAACTTTTAAATTCCTAACAGTCCGATCGATAGCCGCTCTTTTACAATATTAGAGGTCTGAGGTATCGTGGGAAGATTAGGACAACTATGAATTTTGGACCGAAGTGAATAAAATAAGTTTTCAGTGACCATTCTGAACAATGACTCGGACATGTGAAGAACTGTAGAACGATTTTTTTTTACTCTCGTTATATCTAGAATTACATATGTTGATACATTTCGTTTTATTTATTTGTCGGAGGAAACACTAAAGGAGGCCCTAAATGGGCACTTATATAATAAAAGAGAAAAAGCCACATGCATAATACGATTCTCACATCATAACAACCAATCTCGAAAATATTTGAAATTTGTTTTGTCACATATATATAATTGTTTGTCTATTTAGTATAATCGTTATCTACATTCTTAATATTGTTCCTTTTGTCATTTTTATTGTGTGGTAAAAGTATTAAAAATTGGTTGTAGGAAATTTTATTATAAGTATTATTTTTGTAATCTATTATTAAAATTTTAGTATATTTATCTTTTAGTGTAAATTAATGTTAATTGTTAATTTTATGTTTTTTGTAATAATATATGTTAGAAAGAATTAAATAAATGTCTTGTTTTTGTCATATTTTGTATTAGTGAATGCTTAAATGATAAAAGAATAATTATCAACGTTAAGTGTTGATTTTGTTTAGTGTTTAGTATTATTAACATATTAGTATAATTTTTCTGTTTTGGATATATTTGATTTTTATTGTTGAATACTGTTCTGTACTTTTGTATTGAATTTTATTATTTGAATTCTTTGTTATTGAATTTTTAAATTAATTATTAATGGCCGAAGCCCCTGATATTCAGGAAAAAGAACTTAAACGCAAGGAACAAGAAAAACTTAAACGACACCGGGAAAGGGTTGTATCATTCGATTTAAATCGATCTTCACCTCAAATTAAAGAAAAATATTGGAGAAATAATAAATCTAACAGAATGGCTAATAGATCTCCCCAAATTGAAGATAGGTCAGCAACAATTAACGTACAAAATCAAGGCGCTATTCCAAAGCCAAACAGAAATAGTCACCCTGTTCAAGATGATCTATCGCCAGCTGTTAGATTAATGGTTACGGAAAGTGTTGAGGGTATGAGGGCTACCATAGACCGATCATTACATCATCTTATAAATGAAAAGGTTAGTGTAGAGATGAGAAAAGTACATGAAAGCATAGGGCAACTATCTGAAGCAGTCAGGAACTTAGCTATAAGGGACAGAACGCGTCACGAACATAGAGAAGACAATTTTTCGCATGCACCCAGGAGTGGACCGCCCCCTAATATACAAAGTCATAGGTTAGCTTTTCCACCTCCTCCAATTAAAAACTTCAATCATGACGGATGGAGGATTAGGGTTGATAAATTTGGCCTAGAGTTTAAAGGAAACCAAGGTGGGCGAGATCAACTGTCAGTTGAAGAATTCATCTTCAGGCTAGAACATATGCAGAGGCAATACCAGATTCCGTGGGAAGAGATATTAAGAGATTTTCACCTCTTAGTGTCGGGTTCCGTCCAGCAGTGGTATTGGGCTCTGCTCCAGACCACGCTGATATCTGACTGGGGTACCCTTCGGCTTGCTTTATTAAATCGCTACAAGACTATAAGATCGAACTGGGAGCTAATGCATGAATTAGTTGATAGAAAGCAATTGCCTGCTGAATCTATAGACGACTATTTTCATAATTTAAATCTACTTAGGGCTAAACTAGAGGTACCAGTTGCTGAAGGCGAGATGATCAAGATCGCAAAGAGAAATATAAAAGAAAGTATTGCTCGTATCGTTTACCCTATGGCAGTATCCTCTCTAGAGCACTTGCGGATGGAATGCCTTGAAGCGGAGAGGACTTTTTCATGGAGAGACATGCGGCATGTACCAGTGCAACCTGCAAGATCTCAAAAATATGTAAGCGAAGTAGTAGTCGACGTAACAGAAGATGATGAGGTACAAATTGGAAGCGAAGTGGCAGCTATAAACGTGCAAGTAATATGCTGGAACTGCCGTCAGAAAGGACATGTTTTCAAGGAATGTTTGTCTCAGCAAAGATCACTGTTTTGTTATAAATGCGGTAGAGCAAATACCATTACACCCAACTGTCCCAAATGTATTCAAGATCGGGAAAACTCGAAGAGGAACGTGGCCTGGACGGGGGAGCCGCGGTCCGACGAAACAGCCCCGAAACCACTTTAAGTAAAAATTTACCATACCCTAATTTTTCTAAAGTACGACACACTTTGCCCCTGACGGTACGAGAAAAGAATTATGAGGAGGTTAGAAGACGTATTTTTAATGCAGCAAATGATAAAACCGATTTTAGTAGCGTAGGATTACCAAATGAAATACAAAATCAACAGAAAGTAGAACTAATTGAGAATAAAAGTATCAAAACAATAAATCCTGGCAAATTTTATGAGGTTAGTTTTAATACACATAAAGCAAACGAAAAACACTCCCAATCAGTAGAGAAAAAGCAAAGATTCAATTCTAAAAAAGGTAAATTCATCCTTAAATTGAGAAAAGACTGTATTGCCAGAAAACAACAGCGAAGGTTTTTAGCAGAAGCAGTAAATAGATTTTTTTCTAAAACAGATTTAAGACCATATGCCGAAATTGTCATCAATGGGAAAAGTTTTAAAGGATTGTTACTCAGGCGCGTCTGTTAGCCTTTTAGGTAAAAATTGTAGGGAAACTGTTGCAGACTTAGACGCTAAAATAGTCAACAGTTTTAGCAATGTAACTACAGCAACAGGTCAGCAGCACCGAGTTTTAGGCAAGAGCGAATTGGAGGTAGAGTATAAGGGAAGCAAACGGAAAATAACTGAATTGACACAAGAACTTTACCTTGGGATAGATTTTTGGCAAAAGTTCGAAATAGCTCCAGAAATTGTATCGTCCGCCGAAATAGGCTTAGATATTGTTCGCGAAATGCATGATGACTGTAGTTCCCACAAATTAAACAAACATGTACTGAGTCCTGAACAACAACAACAATTAAATTTCCATCGTTCGAAGAGAGAGGGCTGGGATGCACAAAACTAGAAAAACATGAGATTAAATTAGTACCAGGCACCCTCCCTATTAAAGATAAACACTACCCAATTTCACTCGCAGTACAAGAAATCGTTTATGCAGAACTTGATAATATGCTTAGACTAAAAGTGATAGAAGAAAGTAATAGTCCCTGGTCAAATAGAACAACAGTAGTACGTAAGCCCGGTAAAAACAGGTTCTGTCTGGATGCCAGGAAACTGAATGCGGTTACCGTAAAAGACGCTTATCCATTCCAAAACATCGACGGCATTTTGAGCCGCATAGACCAAACACATTACATCAGCAGTGTCGACCTGAAATATGCCTTTTGGCAAATTGAATTAGAAGAAGAAGCAAAGCCTTACACGGCTTTTACGGTTCCAGGTCGACCGCTGTATCAATTCCGTGTGATGCCATTTGGTCTATGTAATGCGGCTCAACGTTTATGCCGTCTGATGGACAAAGTTATACCTGCGAGATCGAAGCCAAACGTATTCATCTACCTGGATGACTTACTTATAATTTCAGAAGACTTTTCTACCCATTTGAGAATTTCAGAGCAAGTAGCAGAATGTTTAGAAAAAGCTAGTTTAACCATTGGTTTAAATAAATCTATGTTTTGTTTTAAAGAACTTAGATATCTAGGTTTTGTCATAGGCGGGGGAATGCTTAAAACAGACAAAGAAAAAGTAAAGGCTATACAAAAGATCCCGTTGCCAAAGACCCCAAGAGATGTCAGAAGTTTTCTAGGAACGGCTGGATGGTACAGACGGTTCATAAAGGATTTCGCTACCATCTCGGCAGCCCTCACTGATACACTCAAGAAGGGAAAAAAATTCACAATGACCTCTGAAGCGATTGAAGCTTTTGAAAAACTAAAAAATTCATTAACAACAGCACCCGTTTTACGCTATCCTGATTTTAGCAAACCGTTTTTTATTCAGTGCGATGCGTCTGAGTTCGGAGTAGCAGCGGTTTTGTTTCAAAAAACTGATTAAGGTCAAGAGAATCCGATCGCTTTTTATTCGCAAAAACTCACTACATGCCAAAAAAACTACTCTGTCACAGAAAAAGAATGCCTTGCAGCCGTCTTAGCTATCAAACGTTTTAGGCCCTACGTTGAGATGATGAAGTTCACTGTAATCACTGATCACGCTAGCCTAAAATGGCTAATGTCTTTAAAAGACCTTTGTGGACGCTTGGCTAGGTGGTCGCTTCAATTACAAGCCTATGATTTTTCTATCGAACATCGTAAGGGTTCCGATAATGTGGTGGCAGACATGTTATCGAGAATGCCAGTTGAAAAAATAAGTCATGAAAATTTCTTTGATTTTGAAACAACAGCGTTTGAATCAGATGAATATTTACAACTGATTCAAAATATTCAAGAAAATCAAGAAAATTTACCTGACTTAAGAGTGGAAGATGGGAAAATTTATAAAAAGACTAAGTTCGACAGTTTTGAAAATGTAGATGAATCGGTGTGGAAGTTGTGGATACCTCAAGACATTACCCACATCCTAATAGAGAAAGCACATGATGACGTTACAGCCGCCCATGGGGGAATTCGAAAGACTCTGGACAGACTTAAAAGGTTGTACTATTGGCCAAGAATGACAGTTCAGGTTCAACAATATATAAATAAATGTCAAACGTGTAAAGAAACTAAGTCAGTTAATCGATATACTATAAATTCAAAATTCTGTCGTAAATATGTTAAATGCCGAATAATACGGCCAATAGGAAATAACCTATATGAATTGGAATCACTCCAGGGTAAACCAATTGGTATTTTCCATGCGAAAGATATTAAAATCTGATGACATGCTATCTATTTTCTGTGATACTTAGGGTTAAAAGGATTTTAAAATAGGCTAAGTTACAGTTAGGTGAGTGCAATATAGATTTAGATATTTGTTCGTGCTCGTCCCCTTTTATTCTTTTCGATTATACACTAACAGCTTTTCACTATGAATTCGGCTGTAATTATTCAAACCAATTATACACCGATTATAAAGACTAATTATACAGACCAAATATACACTGTGATTTTTTTATATACAACAAAAACAACAATAAAAAACTAAAACCCGATTCCTTTCGATTATGAAATTCAAACCAAAGAATTGATGTGTATTTGCCAGATATATATTTTAACTTTTAATATACAGCCATGATTGTTTTTGTTAAAATAAAAAGAGACTGAATTACTCGAAAGCAATCACTTATTGGCAGTTTTATTTTATATTATTACCCGGACTTTTCGTCGTGTATATAAGATAAATAAGTAAAAAAAAAAACCTAACAAATCACCGATACAAATATAAGTTGATCTAAAATATACAAACGCACCAGTACTTACTTAAATATAGGCATTGTCTTCCTATCAAGACACACGGGGATAGAACTCATCAAGGGCCAGAAATATTATTGGCTTGTTAAAGTTGCATAGCCCGGCTTGAGAATAAACAGGGTCATGGGAGTTCCCCACGTTACATTATAAAACATTTATTCTATCTGTGCACTACTAATCACAAAGACAAGATCGGCAAGCACACATAGTAAAACCCGCACACCGGTCCTACTATCGTGTATTAAGTAGCACCGGAGTTTTGTTGCGGGTGATTTTTTGGCCACAATATAACAATTTAACCTTTGCGATATGTGCTTTAGTAGTAGGAATTGCTTTATATGTGTGTTGTTGTATATGTAGGTATTTGCTGTTTGGGGGTTGAAAACTTCATTTGTGTATATATTCGTCGTTTGCCTGTAGATTATCTGCGTTGAGTTCCTGTTGATGGTTAAAAATATATAATGTACCGTTTTGTTGGTCTTTTCATGTTTGAATTTTTATACGTACCAGTTAGATGAGGAGAATATTAGACCATCCAGCGGTAATGCGGCAAATCCACTTCACACAGTACTAATAGTTAAGGGTAATTAGCGTCTTGTGGTGAAATAATAAAAATATGTGATACAAAACACTTTATAATCTTATTTGTTTTGTTTTAGTTTTTTTTTTCACAATTTTATTTTTATAGCCAGCCGGCGTGATGGATGCTTAACATCTGTTTGTGTGGCTGTGTTTCCCTCAAAATTACTATTAATTACTCGCGTTGCCAACAAACCATAGTAAAAATGATATACAGTGCTGTATTTTTTTGCATGAAATTCATTCATGAAATGGGCAAATATATAGCACCGTGGCATATCTGTTTTTGTATGCTGATAATTATGGCAATTAACCCTAGAAAGATAATCATATTCTGACATACGTTAAAGATAATCATGCGTAAAATTTACGCATGCCCTTTGGAGGGCTAAATTGCGGCACTTTTTTGATTAATTTAAAATAAAATAATGTGGAATACTTTGTTTGAATTAATTAAAGTAAAAATAGCCGAGTTATAAATGTGTTTACATATATTTATTATCTAAAAAAACAAAAACAAAAGAACAACTTCAGTAATTAACAAAACTTAAAGATCACATTTCTTTGAAAACTTATTACCCGTTTCATGTGTAATTTTGACTCACATGCCCGTTTTATTTCAAAATTGCAAATACTTACCACAGCGTGGTGTGTGCCTTACTAAAGCTCTGGTCAACGTCTGAGATGTCTAAAGAGTACAAGAGTGCATTCATTGTAAATAAAGAGAAATAACAGTTTTTTGAAAAGGTATGCGTAAATTTTATGCAGATTATCTTTCTAGGGTAAAAAAGTTGTGGTTTTGTAGACCATAAGCTATTGGAAAAAAAGCATCAAAAATGGAGATAAGTGAAACGGTTGAAAGGTTTATGGTAATGGCAAATATAGAAAGTGGCCATTATTGTCTGAGGATTCAACAAAGTTAGTAGTGATATTCTGAGTGATAATTTGTGGAGTTAAACAAAGTTTAAGTTTTAAATAATAAAGTCAAAGTGATTGATTCAGCCACAATTTTTTTAAATTTATTTATTGGTATTAAAATCAGTGAATTAAAGAAATACAAGTAAGTTGCAAATAACAAGTATAGGAAATAAAATACTTATTTGCCCTTCTTTATGTAGTAAGCCAGAGCGGTATAATATTTGTGAAGGCCCTCTGAAGTGCACTGGCCACTGCCCACAGCTCTTAAGTGTCCGGATTGCCTGGGGGAAAATATTTAAACAAAGAAATTTTAAAGTAAAGCCCAAACAGGTAAAATTGTATTTGGCCTATATTAAAAGGCAGCCATTACCTGATTTTAAGTGCTTCCGCCATTTTCCGTTGTGTCCGGCAAGATTGTCTGATGAACTTGTTGACTCCAATCACCAATGGTTATTGTCTGCAATTAGACAATAAGAAAATTTTATTTTTTTGTTAAAACAAATTTAGTGTTGTTCGTGTTGTTTTGTATTTTATGTGTATGTGTTTTTGTTATCAAAATTTAAATTAATTTTAAATCTTATTTAATTATCAGTTTCTAATTGTTTTTAATATAAGATTCCACATTCAAGTTTTTTTTTATTGCCTTTGTAATTATAAAAAGAAAATAAATTTGTAGGAATATTCGTGTCGGTTAAAAGATAATTGTTTGTCCCATTATTTGTTGAGGACTCAAATACTGCATAAGTGAGCTCTTTTAGGCAGGTGTGTAGATTTCTAATTTATCAATTCTAAATTCGTTTTTATTTTATTGAACAGATTTATTTTTTTTTTCACTATATCGGAATTAAGTGAATAGTTTTAAGGTTTCAATTTCTATATTCTTTCAATTTTGATTTAATTACTGATAGAATAATAAGAAAAAGATAGCAAATCTATTGTGTTAATAATAAGTTTTTTTTTGTCCAAAATAGTTGTAAGAAAAATATGTAAATTGTGTTTTGTTAAGAACAAAAAAAATGTTTGTTGCTTAAATCTTGTGTTCGAGTGAGGTTGGATGTGAGTTTAGTGTTTTAATGTAAGTGTGTGTGTGGATTTTTGGGGACACACTAAACTTAATGATTGGAATCCGTAGTGTCCATGGATGGGCGGACAAGTGAAGAACAAAACTTCGTGTTCTTCCTCCGTAGTGTTTTCGTTTGCTTGTAGTGTGTTTTTTTATTTTGTTATTAATCTTGTTTTTTTTTATTATTTTTAATTGTGCTTGCCTCTGGGCTGTAGTTGTAGGTTGGAACCTGCCCTGGTGGTGTGTTCTGAGCGGCTGGCAACACAACTACAGCGCCCCTTAGAGACACGCAACAAACAGCAACAAAATTCATAAAGTACCAACTTTCAAAATTTATTGGACTTCATAGAATATTACTTTCTTTATTGTTTTCAGGCTGCGTGTTTGCTTGCTTGGGTTTATCCTTGAGCGTTCGCTGGGAAAACCGACCCCAATTAGCCTATTGGTCCATTTTGGATAACACCAATAGGCTAATTGCAGACAATACGTAAAATACTACGAACCATCTTTAGATCGACCGAAAGGGTGCCAATGATGGAGGTGTTGATGTAGGTGTCCTAATCCCAACACTTACGCCATGCTGCCTGTGTCACATTTTACCATGTACTATTAAATGTGTGCTCTGACGTTAAATCTTATTGCAGATTTTAAATAATAATTTATAAAATAAATTTCAAATGTTTTTGTTAAAATTAAATTTAAAATAAATATTTTTATTGTACAAAATCTGACAATTAAAATACTAACCGGCACATTTTCTTCGGTTATATTTAACAGTGACTTTTTCGTTAAAATGTTGTCAATAAAAAGTTAATCATACTTTGTGAAATACAATATAAATTAACTCGCGGTTAATGTTCATGTTAATTTATAATCATAGATTGTGAAAGGGGCCGTAAAAGGCATTAAATTGAAGGCTTTCTAGAAGACCATTTTCAAAACACTTTCTGGAACGATTGCCAGCAGAAACAAGTGTGGAAGGCCTACTCCGCAATGACTTCATACTCCTCCCTTTTACTGCTAAGTAACTAAATTCTCATTGAAATACAAGTAAAAAATTTGCCATTAGAAATACATTTATTGTTATCGAAATATTTTCGATAAATATTAAAACTGTCCGAAAAGAAATATCTGGCATCCTTCTATTAATACCAATCAGCTGTTTTGTTGGTTTATTTTGTTTAACTGGGCGGTTGTTATTTCCTCTTGGTAAACGTTTTTATTGCATATTAGTTTTGTAATTATCTGAAATATCAGTCGGGAAGAAGTTCTGGGTTTACTATGGAAAATGAAGATGACTCCGGTGTTCATCGGCTAGAAGGTACAAGTGGCAGTGAAATGCGCGGCGGTTTGGTTATAAAAAAGATCAAAACTGATGACAATAAATTTAAAATTCCCAGACCATCCATATTGGGCTTAGACAGATTAGCTGCTCAAAAACGCAAAGAACGCGAGGAAAATCAACGTTTGATATCGTTTAAGGATTGTGAAAATGACGATGAGGATAAGGAAATTAAAGCTGGGTCAACACCCAACAAGCCGAGTGAATTTGCTTTTAAAAAGCCAGATACCCAAAGTTTTCATAAACTGAGCCGTCAGTTAAGGGCACCAAAAGATGAGACACCTACACATACAGGCGGTGTTTCCGAAGAGGCCCGAGAGCGTTTGAGGGAACATATTAAAAGAGATCGCAGTAAGGGTGGTGTACATTATTCTACTAAAGATTATGATAGAGAACGAGGTCGTGATAAAGAAAGAGAACGCAGTAGATCATCTTCGTCGTCTTCAAAGAATAGACAGGAAAGAGATCGCGACCTTGAAAGGGATAGAGAAAGAGGACGTGATAGGCGACGAGATCACAATGATCGTAATCGTGATCGTGACCACAATCGCAGAGAAGGAGACCGTGATTCAGATAGAAGTATGAAATCGCCAGGTTTTAAAGATGAACCACGAACACCTAATACAATTTCAGTGTCGGGTAGCGCCTGGGAAGAGGACGATGAGCCAGGAGAACGGTTTTCACGTAAATCTTCCTGGGATTTTCCCACTCCGAAATCGTATGCTACTTCGGAAAAGGGCGACTGGTCACAACGAAGTGGGAGCAGTGGGTTTAGCTCAAGTTTTTCTAACCGCAGTCGCTCGAGACGAGATAAAAATAGGGAGGATGACACCGCTAGACCTACTCCAGCTCATAAGTATAATGATTGGGCTAATGATCGCAAACGTTCAGGGGCCACTCCTACTGAAAGTCGAAGCCAACGGCAGCCTTGGGGCGAGAGTGAAGAAGATCGCGACATGTGGGAAGAGGAGCAACGTAGATTGGATCGTGAATGGTACAACATAGATGAGGGCTACGATGATGAATATAATCCCTTTGGCGGAGCTAATGCTGATTACTTTCGTAAACGCGAAGAAATACTTGAGCAAAAACGTACCAAACGGATCAGTGCTCAGCAAAGGCAAAACAATAAAGACAATGAACTTTGGGAGCGTAATCGCATGCTTACCTCGGGTGTGGTTATGTCTATAAATGTCAATGACGACTTTGATGAGGAAGCTCTGGAACGTGTTCACTTGTTGGTCCATCACATCATTCCACCATTTCTTGATGGTCGTATTGTGTTTACTAAACAACCGGAACCTGTTATACCTGTCAAAGATCCCACCTCTGACATGGCATTAATAGCCCGTAAAGGTAGTACCTTGGTAAGAGTTTATCGTGAGCAAAAAGAGCGCCGCAAGGCTCAGAAAAAACACTGGGAATTAGGTGGCACTAAACTTGGCAACATCATGGGCATTGAGAAGAAGGAAGATGAAGAGGATGCCAAATATGATAAAGATTCGGATACTGCCGACTATCGTAAAGATCAAAAGTTTGCTGATCACATGCGTAATCAGGAAAATAGTGGTGGTTCTAGTGATTTTGCCCGTAAGAAATCCATAACAGAACAAAGACGATTTTTACCGGTATTTGCAGCACGGCAAGAACTGCTCAATGTTATAAGAGAAAACTCTGTTATTATTATAGTTGGTGAAACAGGCAGTGGTAAAACCACCCAATTAACTCAATATTTACATGAGGATGGTTATAGTAATTTTGGTATGATTGGCTGTACTCAACCGAGAAGAGTGGCTGCCATGTCGGTGGCAAAGCGCGTTTCTGATGAAATGTATACAAAGTTAGGTTGGTTTATCTAAAAAAAAATTGTTATTGTAAAATTAATGTAATTTTTGTATTTAGGTGAAGAAATTGGCTATGCTATACGTTTTGAAGACTGTACATCGGAAAAGACTGTCATTAAGTACATGACTGATGGTATTTTATTGCGTGAGAGTTTACGTGATCCTGATTTAGATGGTTATTCAGCAATAATTATGGACGAAGCTCATGAACGTTCCTTGTCAACTGATGTTTTGTTTGGTTTGCTGCGTGAGGTAAGTGGATACATAATAATTTTTAAACAGGACAGTTAGTGAAGAAAAAACTTAAACATGTGTGTTAAGAATATACACATTGTTGTATCTGTGATAATTGTGGGAGAAAAATGATTTAAAAAAAAGTTTTTTTATACTCGTTTTATTAAAAAAATCCGATAAATTTTATAAAAATAATATAAATAAAAGAACACAAGAACACAAGAACACCTCGTTTCAAATGAAAATAAATTATCCATTCGGTTTTTCCAAGTTGTCCCCTAGCTAATCCTAAATTTTTTAAAATAATGTAATAAACAAGTTTGTCATTATCTTTAGCTGTCCCTGTGTAAAACAAGATGACTATAATAATTTCATGTGAAAAGTTTCTCACGAGGCTCAGTTTATAAAACAAATCTCTAACGGAAAAATGTCTTATCCATCACAGTTTTCCTTACTGACTAACCTAAATAAACGCGTAAGGCGTAACGTGAATAATAAAATCTAATAAATTTATATGAAAATAGAGATAAAATCGTTAGATAATGCTGAGAGTAGCTAAAAAGTAATTATTCTTACAAAAAAAAAAAAAATTGTCAAAATTGTTAGGTTTATCAGTATAATGTATGGTTTGAAGTATTATGACGTTTTATCTAATCCAAATCGAACCGGAAATGTTGTAATATATATTTAGAGAAAACCTGAAAGGTTACTAATATTTGTGAAGTATCATCAGAATCCATAGTATTAATAAAAATTTTGTATCTGACAACGTATTTCAACATTTTGAAGTGGATAGATGTTTGTACATTTTAAGTGCATTTTTTCAGGAAGTCATTTATTAACTCTATTAAAATCATCATGAAATATAAAACACAATTTACTTCTATAGCTTCAGTGTCTTTACCCATTTGAAATTTCTTAATTCATTCTCAAATGTCCAAAAGTAAATGTAAAATAAAAAAATATTGATCACCTGCAAAGGTTTGCTAGTAGTTAAATAAATCTTTGTGAACACATCGTTTATCCGAGGGAACTATTTAGTTCGGCAGTTTTGTGTTCTTTTATTTCATTGTATTTAATATTTTAATTTTCTTATTATCGTCATTTTGCCCTAACTATTCAATACTTTCAAATAAAATACATATGTACGTTGGGATGGATCGAAAAAATGTTTTTTTTTAGTTTTTGTTTTTGGTGGCCAATAATGTACTTTAACTGTTTTTTTTCAATTTCATTATTTAATAGTGATAAAACTTTGCTAAAATTTGAATACAATTGGAGTTGTTTCGGCGTATATCCGATTTTAAAATAGAATAGGACCCCTAATACACTGATTTTATTGAGCCATAAAGGGCTTCTGTGGACTGTATAAAGATGATGTATGCATCCACGGTTTTTCAACATATGCTTTATGGGTCATGAAGGACCCCTGTTGATTTTATTTGGTGTTTGAGCCATGATGGACTCCTGTTGCGGTCATGATGGACCGATAAAAACAAATATTACTCTATAAAAAATAAAGATTAATAACAGTAATTAATAGCAAAGTGATAAGTGAATATAATTCATTCAACCAAGTTTGGTTATTAGTTGGTTGATTATTTCATTTTGAATACGAACATCGGTCAGTGCATAGTTTTTCACCTTTCACGAATAAGAAGTCATTAATAGCAACATCTTTATGTCGCTTGTAACCCTTATATAGTCTTATTTTTTTTTCTTTTTCCACAAAACTTCGAATTGTTCTGATTATCGTCGTCTGTAGAGTTAACAGAAGATTGAAAAACGTTTACTTTTGTGGTTGAAGTATGGATTAGGCCTGTTAAAATCCATCCGAAAACGGTTTTCTGACCCAATACCGATCCAAAAATACTGTTTATACCACGTTGCAAATTTTTCAAAGCTGAACTATTCTCTTAAGCGATACGTTCTATACTGAAAAGGCACTTCAATTGATTATTTACTATATTATTTTCATATGTAATCTTCAGATTATTCCACGCAATATCACACCCAGCGTTTGTCAATGGACACTTGCATACAATTTCCTTAGCATCTTTATCGGTTTTATTTAATAAATAAAAAAGCTTTTCTATATTGCTAAGTCTACTATTATTTATGTACAAGGCCGTGAAAAGATCTCTAAATGTAGGCCACGAAAGATTATAACCATCGAAAATGTCCATATCGCATGGTGGAAGATGCAAATTGTAACACGAATTATCTAATGCCGCATTAACATTGCTACTAATATGATCCCTAGTCTTAGATTGGGATGATCATGGTTGATCATCATTGTCTTCATCATGTTAAGAGTACTTTGATATTTGCTCTCAGTTATTTATATAACCCCCGTTTTTACTTTAGAAGAGATTTGAAGATAGTCTAAACATTCTTCATATACAGTCTTAACTTTCTCCCATAACGATTTTAATTCTTTAACCATCACCTCTATTGTATATATGTACACGGTGATCATCGTCAGGAATTTTGTTAAAATTCAACTCGAATTTGTAAACGGCATTCGCAACGCGAGTAAAGCTATCAAAGGAAGTCAACGACATTTTTCTACAAATCGGTTTCGACTCAAATATGAAAGTTTTTTGAAAAAAAAAGAAAAGCTGCGTTTAAATTATCAAAACCGAGAAAGTATTTAGATAAGAACAATAAATATACTAAGTGTAGTCAAATCGACCTACCGTAGGGTGGCGAATTAAGTGTAAAAGAAAAAAAGGGAAAGAATAATACATAAATTTATTTTGCCGCGATGCAATCAAATTAATAAACTACGAAAAAAATAAATTAATTTATCGAGAATCTCTATTTATATACCGGGATAAACAAATATAAAATATTAATAAATTATAGTTCGAATATTCAATTTCTAATAACCACTTGTTGTTTTATGTAAAGGCACACATACATACACATATACATATTGTTACGTTTTTACTTTATGTTGGGTTCTTTTAATTGCAAAATAAATACACACTGTTATTACTTTTACTGTAAGTCGCTTTATTTGTTAATACCACTGTTCAAAAATACAGCAAACTGTTAACTGAATTCTTTGACTTTTAAATTAATACTGCCATACTACTCGCCAGCACGATTCACCAGAATATTCTATTCCAGACAGGTCTGGCAGGTTCAATTGTTATTGCTCTTGTTTTCTATTTTTGTGGTTGTTTATTTCTGTGGCAATAAGGAATAAGTGCTTAAGTCGACTTAAGCAAAAACTAAGATACTGGCACCTTTGAAATCTCCGTACTTCAAAGTACCCATGTGCAAAGTTTCAATTATTTTGTACTATTTTTCAGGAAGTTATAGCAAAAAAACTTTCTGCTCATCTTTTTTCAATGCCGAATCGTATTTGGAAAAAAGCTTAAGAAACTACCAAGTATTTTTCAAAATCATAGAAGCTTCTTTTACAACTTATTAATTGCAACGCCTGCGTACTTTTGGTAGATATAAGATATTTTTTTAAAATCATACGTTTGACTCCCATAGGTAAACTTTAAAGATGAGTTATTTTAAAAAAAAATTATTTTAAAGTTTAAAATTGCTCTCCTACAAAACTTAAAAATCAGACTTAAGCACTTTTTCCTTATTGCCACAGATTTCTTTATACCTGTATGTGTGGCTATTTATTTCTTTATACTTGGATGTGTGGCTATTTATTTCTTTATACCTGTATGTGTGGCTGTTTATTTGTTTATGCTTGTATTTATGTATGTGACTGTGTATTTAACAGAAGAGTGTTTATTTAATCTGTGTGTGTATATGCGTAAATGCGAATGTTTGTATGAGGCGTTTCTTTCTTCCATCATTGTAAGAAAATAAACCATTAATGTTGTTGTTGTTCGAGGGTATTGTTGTTCAGAGCTTATAATGGATAAATTCTTCTTTCGTAACAATATTTCTTTAATTTAAGTTTTAAACACTCACTTTAAAATCAATTACCAACCTTATTTGATGAGTTTTATTAAATATGAAAATATAAGTTGATTCCCCGTAAAGGTGACTACCAAATATTCAGCGGATTCCCCAGTGGATGCAATAAATTCGTGTGTATTAATCCGGCTCGTTAGGACCATTGTTTCGGGGTAGGTATATCTGATTTTAAAATAGAAATAAAACACAAGAATTAATTAGGTATAAAAAGGCAAGAACGAATTCTCTTTCTTTATTTAAAGAATTTACCTTATAATCGAAGAACTATATCAAACGTTTATAGTTATAAAACTTACTTTATTTAGCAAGTGACAAACAACATTTAAGTACCGTTAGCGGTTTAAGCCTGATACTCTGTTCAGTTTTTCATGCGGAATGCTGTCAAATTACATACATAAAAAATTCTATGAAAAAGTCATGAAAAAATGTTGCAGAACTAGTACTCTGTTTTTGCTGTGGAAAAACATTGAAATGTTTCTGGCAAGATATGTATTATCAAAGCTGTAAAATAAAGCAAAGGGGCATTATTTCATGTGGAATTTTTCAAACAACAGATGATCGCTTGGTTTTTGTTAACATTTCTAAAACAATTTGGTATACTTAAAAAACAATAAAATCGTAAAATTCGTTCAAATCGCGAGATAGATAGTCAAATTTTCCTTGTGAAATAATAAATGTTGCTCAACATTTTTTTACAACAAGGATGATAAAAAAGTAACAAATGAACACTTAAAGAAATTTCATGAAACCACAAAAATACCAAATTTGTACTTAAACAGGAGTAGATCCAAATATATTGTATTGACATTTGCTAAATTTCAATATATTTGGATCTGCACAAACTGTATTATAATAATAAAAGGACCATACAAAAGGTAAGGTTACATTAGGCAAATGTTTGCCTCAAAATTGTTTGTTGGTGTTTGATTTAAATTTTCTTAAAACATTTTAAAATTTGTTTTGTGATCACACTAGGTACATTTATTTGCTAATTTTTGTTTGTTCAAGCAAAAGCAAATAGATATTTGGGAAAACATGTTTGCAAGCAACATAAAAATAGTCATAGAGGTATTCGAAATGTAACGCAATTTACCTGATCTCAGCCCCTTCCAGGCACAGTCTGCAAGTATCATATTCTTCGATTTTCATCTTGGCTAGATGATACTTGAAGTTTCCATAACCAGACGCCAACGCAGTTATCTAGCTTAAGGTACTTCTATTGTACCTGAGTACCTTAATGGCCTTCCCATGGGCTCCTTGAACACCACTTGAGCCTGCCTACACGTAGTGATCTCCCTCCACCTTTTCAGGTTTAATGTATTCACCTTAGATCGCATTATGCCATTACCCAGTGCTACTCTGGGTTCTGGCCCACTGAAATTCCCAGATTCCCCTTTAGGTAGTTGGTATGCTGCTTATTCCCAGCTGTGCCTATGTTTCCCTTAACCCAATTCAATATTAGCACACTAACCGAGGCACATCTGTTAAGTTTTAAAACACATTCCAGCACTAGTTTTGTATACACGTTCGGCTGCCGCATGCGTTTTATAACCGACTGGTTGTCTAGTGCAATGAGAACCATTCTTCCCTGCAACCGACATTCCAGCAAGTGATCCAACGCATGCAGTAGTTTAAACAATTCTACCTGATAAACGAAGACGTACTCACCCAAACGCAGATTACAGGATATGTTCAGCTCAGCTGAGTATACACTTGCTCCTGCTCCACCGTCCATAAGAGATACATCATTAAAAATGTTGATATCGTTCTCCATAAATTCATTGTGTATAAAGTCTTTTGCAATGAGAGTTGGATTCAGTCTTCCGACTAATCTTCTTCTACTCATGCGTTCCATCGGTATTTGAACTTCTAGGTCCAGCATGCTCTTATGCTCGATGTTAGGCCCTTAACACCCTTTAATTTTTATTAAAATATACACATATATGTAGTTGTTTTAAAGGTCTGCTATAACGGTTAAGCAATTTAGACCATATATGTATAAGAAAATCACGCCGCTATTGGGACACTCTTTAATTTTGTACTTCATTTTTTTGTTGTAGCGGCTAAGCAATACACCTTCTGCTCACGCGTGAGCACTATACTGTTCAAGAGAAAAAAAACGTCTAAAACAGACGGATATTGTAGCGTAACCCCTAATACGTTTTTAGCCCTTTGGTACGGAACCCTAAAAACAGTCTGTTATCATTTGGAACTTTATTTAATTTGCTAATAATAAAGTTTTAAAAGCAATAAACTCTGCTGGAATCAACTATTGTTTGCCATTGTTTGTTCTTAAAAAAAAGAAAAAAATATTTGCCGATGAGGATCATTTTGGTTTGCCGGCAAATAATTTTGTTTGCCAAGAATCAGCTGTTTTGTTGTTTGCCTATCAATTTTATATTGTGGTCAGACTATGGCAAACAAATATTTGACGATTTCCGGCAAATATTTGCCTAATGTGACCGTACCTTAAGTACATTAAATAAGGTTTAGTAAAAGAAAAATCATTACAATATCATAAATACCCCTATCTTACTACACAAACTAAGAATTAAATTACAAAAAGAAATATTTTTCATGTTTTAATACCACTTAGGTCTTAAAACATGAAAAAATAAAGGTTATAAAATGACGATGGGCGTTTTTTAGTGAATTCGAAATAATAAATATAAAAAACCATCAGTAAAATAACAAATATTATTCTATGAGATTTAAAAACAAACAATTATGTTCAAGGCTTCTGTGGCAGCTCACAATAAAACTTTGTAGAATAACTTCTCACACAAAAAAAGACAATGGTGAAGAAAAAGATTACTTTATAATTACTAGAACAAGTGGGGACGAAGGGTATTCAGTTAAAGAAGTCTAAAGTACATAGATCAACGATAAACAGGTTCAAGAAATCTTTAGTTGCTGTAAAGAAATTTTTGTTTAATTCCCAAAGTGGTCCATGAAAGAAACTACATTAATATGGTTAGAGGTTCCCAAAATTAACCGGTTTACAATAGAAAAACCAAAAAAAAATTGCCTATTACATCTGAAATGTTGAAACTAAAAGCCGAGCTACTGTAAATTTTAAGATTAGATTCGGAAATCGCATACTTAATATTTTCGGCAAAATGTTATTGAATAAATCAATTTCAATTGAATAGTTTAGTGTGAAACTAGGAAACTATAATATATAGAGTTGAAACTTTTTATCGTAAGAATAACGTGTGTTTTTGCGTTAAAGCTAAGTGATTAAAACAGGAGGACCGGATATCCCTACACAAAATAATTATTCTATATCTAGAGAACTGCAATAGTGACCCTCTATAAATTTGATATAGGCTTCTTCGGGGAAAAAGGGGTTTATCGTATTTTTAGGATGGATGTTGCAAAGCGCACTGGGGTTAGCTAGTACTCTATACAATTAATACGCACGTATTAATTAGCACTAAGTATTTTTGATTTTATACCTGATGCTCACACTCTATAATTATTGTACTATTGTGATCGGGAAAAATCCGTATTCACCTATAGCTTTTGTGATTAAATAACTAATGCTGACTGACGCCTTTAGTTAATCTTTAATTTAAAACATTCATTTATAAAAAGTTCAACGAAAAAATTTCATCTCACAATATTATTGGCAAATATTGTATATTAGGACTAAAAATTAAAGATTCTTGCAAATTTTTGCAGAATTATTATATTGTGGGTAAGATGTTTAATTTTATGATGACAACTAAACGTTTTCCTCGACTAAATGCTCGTTCGCACATCATGAACGGAATGCGTCCAGGTTGTTGTGTTGTTGAAACAGAAATGCGTTTGATAATTTCTATACATCATATTATTGTCAGCGGTCTTTTTTAAGTTTTCCTTTAAAATGCTTTCTATTAAAACCAGCTCCTCTATTCCCACAGCCGCACACCACAACTCCCCTGCCGGCTTGTTTGATTGTTGGCACTAGATTATTTTTTCGTATGTCCCGTTCGGTTTTCTCCACACGAAAGTTCCATATTTTTAAAACTTTGTATCAGCTCAAGGCAAAAAAAAAAAAATGCATAAAATAAAAATAATTAACAAAATGAACGCACTGGTTATCAAATGCAACGTACCGATGTATTTCCGAACATGTCCACATTTTTACCTTAAACGATTTGTTAATCGTCAAAATTGCCGCAGTTTTGATTCAGAGAATCTATATGTGGTTGATCGAAATCAAACTCATTCACATGTCACTGATTGGCGTATATTTTGGTCTGGAGCATCATTAGATTTTACTTCTTCGAAAACGTATCTGGTAACTTTAACTGGTGGTTGGTACATATGTAAATATGTGAGTTTTTTTTTTGCCTAATCGGGATGGAATTAATGTGGAATACATGTAGCTTCAGCAAGACTTTACCGCATGCCATAAGGCCGGTAAAAAACCCCAAAACCACCATCAACGAAAGAAATTCAGCAACATTTATGCAAAGTGGTCATAGCACAATCGTAATTTTTTTAGGCGGTCGGGTCTATTTCTGATGCTTCTGTTGGTTTGTGGTCTCACTCTTGCATAGGCTAGTTGTTGTTGTAACAGCTCTGCTGCTGTCCGAAGTTCTTTCCTGAAAACATTTAAGTTATTTACATTGAAACCTCTTATAACCGGACACAAACCGTAGAGGTATTTTTGTCCGGTTATTAGAGGTGTCCGCTTTATTTGTTGGAATGCAACAAAGTCGTTTCTAGCTAAATGCTTCAAACGATTAATTTGTTTTAAAATAAGACCACAAATCGAAATATTTTGTTATAGCGAACCAATCAAAGCACAAAGTCACTCTCGAATATTTCTCTTCTTCAATTTTTTTCTTTATTGATGAACAATTTTCCCCTGTGGCATTTTGTGACACGAGCTAAGCAAACGATTTCACATATAAACAGCAATTTCTTTTCCGACCTAACACATGAGTATGTATGTACAGTTGCGTTAACTGGGGAATCACCAATAGCATTTGGCTTTAATACAGATATGAAACAGAGTTTAATAAAAAACTACTATTTAAATACCACTCTTGTTGCCGTGTTTCAACGCTTCTGTCCGCTTATGAGAGATATTTTAAACAATATGGGAATACATTAACATACTAATGAATATTTTGGATCTACAAAACTTAGCAGGTTATTAGAGGTGTCCGGTTATGGGAGGTATCCTTTATGAGAGGTTTCACACTATATATATTAATTATTTTTAAGTGTCACGTGGGTGGAACTTGGATTTATTGTATCGTGCCACGACACTTTGTGACCTTTCTTTCTTATTAACGAAACCCACAACAAAAATTAATTGCTAAAGAAGAGATCTGGTCTGGTCTGCCTCGGGCCCCTATATCAGGTAAACGGCAACCCATATTATTGCTGGATACCTAACACGCATTCCATGACTACCCGATATGCATCTGAATTATAAGAATCAAGTTCTATTTTTGGATAATATCGGATGGTTTTTAGCTGCACAAGAACTTAAAATGATAATACATGACACAAATATTGTTGGAAAGAAATTGTTTTATTATAATCTGGCAGATAATTCCACGGCATTTATTTTTTATTTATGATTTTCTACTACTTTTTCGTTAAATCTGGCCGTATGTCGTCAATGGTGGCTTGAATATTGTCTTGCTTCAAGAGTCGGTTTATCGACGTAAACCAAAGGCAACATAGCCCCATAGAAAATAGACCAGAGGCGTTAAATCACACAAACTAAAAGTTGTCACCAAACTGATTTTGCAATTAATCGATTGTTAAGCGCGCTGTATGGCAAGGTGTGCCATCTTGTTGGAACCAAATGTAGTTGATGTTTAGCTGATTAATTTTTGAAAATAAAAATTCATTCGGAGGTCGCCATTCACCGTAATAGCAGGTCCTTGCTAAGAACCGATGATGTCGGCAGAGTGTAAATCGGTCCAAACAGTCAATTTTAATGGACGTAATGGTGTTTCGTTAACGGCTTGAGGATTGCCTTCGCTCCAAAAACGGAAATTTTGCTTATTGACGTAACCATTTAACCAGAAATGCGCTTCAACACTAAACAGAATTTAAAAAAAAAAATTGCTCATATTCGCCTAGTTTTAAATGAACCCAATCAGCAAAAATGCTCGCAAACGAATCGAGAAGAGTAAATTTAGTGCGGAAACGATCAACTACTGCATGAGCACTGCCTGATCATTATGTTGGCTGTAAAATGGATAAAAAGCTCTATGAACTTCGAGAACAGATATATTTTATTTTTTTAAAGTAAATTTGGAAGCGTCGTTAAACGATTCACGATGAATTGCCAAAACTTACTGAATAGTTCGACATTCTCAGCTCTCAAACCATAATTATCGATATCAATACGTCTCATGCAGCTTAAAAAAACACCCGATATTAATTTCTTATTCACAGGGCCTAATAAAATTAAAAGAACGTATGAATTGTTTATTGTTTATTATTGCTTTATTCAATATTATATTAAGCTTCATAGTGTTATATATGTACATATGTATTTATGTACATATGTATGTATAAATGGTTTATCTAAAAAAAGCCACTTGTAACTCTAATAAAATGTATAGATATTTTTTTTTTTCAAAAACTAAATATGTATAACATTTTTTCAATACATTAAGTTGATAAACGATATATAAATAACATATTTGTTGTTGTATAAATTGACTTAAAACCTAAATAAACAAATTGTTTTTATGCATACTGAATATAATAAAAAATGTTTGACAATCATTAAGATAATTATTTTTTTACATATACATACATAAATTTAAAAGGCAAACAATCACATAATTTTTTTTATAATTTCATTATTATTTTTTTCTTCTTTTAATAATAACCAATGACAATACAAATTTAAGTTCTGTTTTAGTAACGCTTAGAATTTCAGGTTTATGTTGCGGGTTTTTTTGAAAGTATTCCCGAATAAAACCTGCAAAGCTAGCTTGTACTCCGTAGCAGAACATGTGACTTTACTTTTGTTGTTCACAAAAAAAAAAAAACACTTAAATAGATAAAGACAACAGTAACAATTGCTTAAAAAATAATTAATAAATAAAAACATTATTGTAAAAATATATATAAAATAAGTCTTTTCTCCATTTCTGTTTATAAAAAAAAATTGTTTTCCACAATTTTTTATTCAAAAGCAACACGCCAATTAAAACGTGCTATTAAGTGGGGCGCGTGGGGTTTAGTTTATGTTTAAAATTTGCTCTTGCATAACCTATTTTTAAACAAGGTTTTTTTTCTTTTGTTTGCAGCCAGTTAAACCTTTACGCTTTATTATTATTCTACTTTCGACATGTGTAAGGGCATCGAAAAAATGGAATGATATCAGTGCACACGTTACACAAGTTCTTGTTGAAAACCTTTTTACTTTGAAAAAACGAGATTTAAATTATTTATTTTTAAATATAGAAGTGATAATGAACGAAATGTTCGCTAAGATCTTTTAAAATATATTTAAATTATTTTAAGCATTTGTTTGGTTGATTCTAAAGCAGGAAGGAAAATAGGTAAAGAATATTAACTTGAAGTTTGTAAAAGTAGGAAGAAAAAAGAAAAAAGGGGCAGCCATAGAGAAAAACAGAAACTAAAACTAGCACAGAAAGACAAGCGCTAAATAGTTCACAAATCAGTTTTTAATCAACTCTTTGTTTTATCATTAATAAGCATACTTAAGAGAGATCACTATTGATTTTTAAATTGATGTTTTTATTTAAAACAAAAAAAAAAATATCCTGTTTATAAGTCATAAATGTTTTTTGCATTAATTAGAGAAGGGACCCATTAAAGAAATCTTTTTCGAAACACAATGTTAAAGTCATACAAATTCGAATGATTTCCTTTTCGAATCGAAATACGTAATATTATATGACTTTTTTCACAGTTTAGATACACTTGTCGAGGGGTTACTATGTATTTCGATTGACAAAGAAAAACATTCCATTTTTCGAAAATGTTTTTTTTGTTTTGATTCGAATAACGTCTCTAGTTTGTAAAAAAGAAAATAATACCTTATTGTCCTTTCTTGAAACTTTTATTTACTTCTTATGAAATAAAAAAAATATATTTTATAAAAATTAAAAATTTATATTTTTGTATTTGTTGCGGAATACCTCAAAGTGCGGAATACCTAAGGAAAAATTAAAGAACTTTCACCGATTTTTTTTTTAAATAAATTTTTTATTTTTTTTTCGACGTTTTTTTCTATTTTAATGAGGGTATTTTTCACTTTTGTGGGGAATTTTTTAATTGGAAAAATGTTTTTTTGGGTGTCCTTTAATTTTTATAAAAACTTATTTTATTTCGCTTTAGATTGTAGTTTAACAGATTTTGATGTTTTTTAAGCAAGCACTTTCTTTAAGCAAGAACTTCAGAAACCGGCTTTGCCTACGAAAATTTACTTGTATAGCCAGTCTTCGGTCGATCGCATGAGTTTTCTTGTTTGGTGTAGGGCTTAAATCGAATTTGTTTACTATAGTATTAGCATTGTCGTCCTCCGAATGGGCGCATTATATTTTTTCTCTAGGGCAAGTCAAAGACTGTCTTTGATAAAACCTCTTTTTTTTACCAAAGGCCGATTATATAAATAAACTTTAGTTTGAAGCCAGTTTTAAATATACCAAGATAACAAAGTCTTGCCAATTTTAAACTAAAAAAATATTAAATTTTGTTAAATCTTATTTCGTTGGAAGATGTATTGTTTCTGTTAGACATTTTGATTAGAGCAGAGTTAAAAATTCGAACAAATGTTCGAATACTAGTTTTAGTGCGTCGGCGTTGCACTAGCAGAACATTTTTCCCTATACTTATTTCTATTCTATTCCAAGAAAGTAATTTAAATTTTTATTTCGATCACATAAAGCTACAGTTCAACTGGCTGATTTTTTCTTTCTATTTTTTGTTTTAAGGTCATGTCTAGCTTAGGCTTTCACTTAAGTGGCATCTTAATATCATTAAAAATATAAAATGAGGACTAGAATAGAATAAAGAAGTGACAAGAAAAATTAAAAATAAAAAATCAACTGAAAGAGTTGGGTTCTTACGCAATACCAAAATGTGTTAATTTTTTTTTAATTTTGTTGATTTTTCCAGTTGACATTTATAATTTAATAATATCTCTTTGCACTAAAGCTTTTGTGTTATCTTATCAACAAATAAAAAATGTATATTTTTTTTCGCAAACATTAATTAAAAAAGCTATTTTACGCCGGACCTTTATTATATAAACCAATTCTAATCCTCATTAATTTAATCAAATAATTACCCTTAAATGCGTTAAACAAAATGTAGTTCAAAAATTGCAGTTTATACTATAAATAAAAAATAATGAAAATGTCTTAGCAATTACTTAGAGGTGGAATAGGATTTTTGTTTATTCATCAGTAATAACATGCCAGCATTCATGCCCACACTGCCCCATTTAACACATTCGGACATCTGAAAAAAGGAAATTTTAAAAAACTGTTTTTTTTCAATTAACTTCCGTGTCGATCTATTCTTACCTGCCGTTTTCTGACATCCTGTTGACGACTGCCGTAGCGACACCAATAAACAAAATGTTTATTATTATTCCACAAGCTTTGTTTGGCTTTGCGTGCAAAGGATATCTGCAAACAAGGATTTCGAATAAAAAAGAAACATAATTAGCACATAATTTTTTAAATTGTAAAAGTTGCTTTATATCCTACACCATCTACATATTGGCGATTTTCTCGGCTATTTTTTGTTAAGCAAACATTTGCAAACATGATTTGCTTAATCGCTTTCATCTTTTCTTTTGGTCCACTTCTTACGAGTGATCCTGGTAAAGAAGTTTATTATTAGAATGGATATTAAGGCTAAACATTTTATTAATTATTTACAACATTTAACTTGTAAAACTGAATCTATTTATTTATTCGGTAAAGGACATTTTTCTAGGAACTTCTTACTTAAGTATTAACTTAAAACATTTATAAGAAAATAGAAATTTTACTGTGTTTAAAACTAAATTATAAAATCTGAGGATAAATCAATATTAATTTTTAATTCTCTACTCTAAAAAAATATATCTTTTTGTACATAATCCACACAATTCGACTTATCGAGAAAGTTTTAAAAACTCAAGCACCCCGATTCTAAATATTCCCAGAAAAATGAGCTACCTGGGAATTCATTTTCCCGGGAATAAAATCCTCCTATTCTAAACAGTTGCGGAAGGAAATATTTATAAACGGAGAGATAATTTGAAATATTCGAAATCAGCTGTTTTGCTTCTGCTGTTTTGTTTTTACTACAAATTCGCAAATTATTTTTAGACATATTGAAAAAACGTGAATATTAACCAAAACACTTTTAAAAACTAAATTTAGATGTATTTGGAAAGCGTCTACCATCATTCCAGTGCGTGTTACGAACCGTTTTTCTCGAGTTTTAGCGAATTGCAAGCACACTTCGGGCAAGAATGTTGAAAGACAACAGAAGGTTTTCATAAATTAATGTTTTACTAGACGACTCAGGCAGACTCTTGAACCGTGGATTCTAACCCACGGGTTGAGCCCGTTGAAATAAAATGCACTCCATGTGTCGCAATGTGGTGAATTATACATGGAGGTGCATTGCTGTCGCTAGAGTGCTGCACTCCGTTCTAGAAAAGGCAGCCAAAATAACAAATGTTTGCTGTGCGTTTTATAATATCAGTATTAATTTTAAATAGCAGCATTAATTCCAAATGCAATATTGGCGTTGACTATATAGACAAATTAGATAATTTTAGCGTCCAAGATTGTGATGTGGTATTGTCAGCGATACCGCAATATTTGTCCTTTTCCCAAAATATTTATTACATTTTAATAAAAGAAAACTTAAAAAATTAAAAGAAAAAAGTTAAATAAAACTTACATACATACATACATACATATGTATATTTTAGAACTGTTTATTGTTTGTGAAATGAAAGTAAATAAATTACGATATTTTTCAAACTTTTCATAAAAATATTAAGTACTTCAATTTTTTTTGTACAACTCCTTTTCATTTTTGAGGCGGAATTATTCCCCAAATTTGGCATCAAATTCTCCCTTTAATAGCTATTCGTAATTCCTACTTTTTTCCCGGGGAAAAATTTTCCAATTTTCGAAGTTCATTTAAAAAAGAGATCCGTAAACACATATCAACGCAATTTTCTTCCCAATGATTTTACATGCGTTTTTGTTGAAAGAACAAGCGCTCGCGCGCGCTATTTTGCGGTTCTCTGATTTAGAATAAGGGAAAAAGGAATGAGAAAAAATTTCCCGGGTAGATTTTATTTAGAATAGGAGAACAGCGAATTGGGAGAAACTTCCCAGGGAATTTCTATTCAGAATTACGTTGAAGATCTCACATCGTTAAACTCAAATCAATACACCTTTACAAAATCATATAAAGGTTCACTAAGCTCTAATTTATCCACCGAGTTTTCTTCTTCACTTTTTTTTAAATTCTCTCTTAGAGTTGCTTCGAAATACTTCGAATACTTCAGACGTCTTTCTTGCAATTATAAATGAGGTTTTTAGCATTTAAGTTTTTATTTTTGTTATTGTTTTTATAACACACTAGAGTGCAAAATGTCAAAAGTGTTGTCAAATTTGCGCGTTTATGTATTCCGTTCTATACCCATCTTGAAATTTAAGATTTTAGAAGCAATCAATAATCGAAGGAAGGATTTTATAGTGATTTAAGGTAGAATTAGTTAAAACGTACTTTAAAGAAACATAACACATTAGAAAAGTTGTTGTTCGACACTCTGCGCTCTCTTTTGAAACAGATTTGCTTACTTTTTTACGTTTTGTTGATAACCAAAGCAAACAGAGGGCAAGAGAGACTCAAACAACAACAACACAAGAATTTTCATGTGTCACGTTCCTTTACAGTACGTTTTAACTAATTCAACCTTTAGACTTTACTTACATGCAACAAGTAAAGCCAGTGTAAAGCGTATTAAGAAACAAAAATGAAGCATAAAATCTAAGAAAATGCCGCCATTTAGAATTAAAAAAGGATTTTCGATCTAGATAATGTTTTGGTCCAACATGGAAAAAATGCACAGTGTGAGTTTCAAATTATAACTCATCTTAGTCGAATAAGGAAGACACGTCTACAACAAAAATATTTTATAAGGACCTTCTCAAATTTTACTTGACTAAGTGCTTAAACAATTTTGAGAATCAAAAATAATTAACTCAAAAAATTGTGTGTTTTCTATGTTTTTATAAAGACTTATTTTGACTATCCCTCGTATTTTAAAAGAAAATGTTTATTTTAATAGCTTAAAGTAATTTGTGGGTGCTGAAATTGTTCCAAAGATATTAAGGACCAAGTGTCTGTTTGTATACCTTAATCCTGGAGATTAAACCGCCTAAGTGAGCCAGGGCTAGGCAAAGACTTACATTTTTATTTGTGGTTTTATAAGACTACTTTTACACCTGGCAATAAACGCCGCAACTTTTTCATGCAACTTTTTTCTTGTTAGTAAGAGGGGTTGGGAGGCAAGCGGCGTTAAAAAAAGTTGTATTTTTTGTTTTGGATTATTTTCATTTTATTTTTTAAAGTGCTGTCTACTTTTTGACTAAAGAAAAAACGACAAATCGTATTTTTGTTTTGTATAAAAAATTTATTTCCAAATTATAATTTAAGATATATGTATATTAGTATATAAAAATTTAATTTTATACAAAAATGTCAAGAGAACAAATTGGGCGGTACTCTTAGTTTCGGAGTTACGTATCCCTTTAAATTTGTATGTGAAGTATGGTGTATCTCGACTATTTTAGGGCGGAATGAGGTAATATGCGTGCCATTGGAAAGGTAATTAAAAGTTTTATCCAATTAAAATTAAATTAATAAAAATAAATCAGCCAAGTGCGAATCAGACTCACACACGTATGTTTTCGAACTATGTTCAGTTCAACTTTAAAAATTCAAGTCTATAATGAGGTACCCTCTAATTTTTAATTAATTTTTTGTACTAGAGCATAGTACTAAATACCCTGTGCAAATATCAAGTATCTGACTACTAGGTTAAGAAGAGAAAGTTAAATTCCGCATCTTTGAGACATTAAGGGAACACCTCATTATTATTAAATTTATTTTCGGTTCTTGTTGTTACAGTAGATATTGTGAAATATAATATGTGTAAATTTTAAGTGTCAAAATATGGTTATATATATAAAATCGAGTCCACGCTTTAATTTTTGGTTTTCTTATTGGTTTTCTAAATTTGTAAAAATGTCAAGACTCTTCCTATTACGGTTCCAGAGATAGAAGGCGCTAACAGATATTGTATCGAAAACAATTGGGTTAATTTTTACCATTGGGAAACATTTTAGGTGAACAAAAAAATATTTTTTTTAATTTTCATTTTTTTTTGCCAGAACATAGACAAGAAAATCCTTTAAAAAAACTTTTTTTTTGCTTGCTTGATATCTTCTAATATTTTTCATTAATTTAAATTACTTCAAATTACCATTCCAGTGATACTCATACTATCTCATTCCATTAAATAGTTGAGATATACAAAACTTTACATAGAAACTTTAGGGGTCCGTAACTCCGAAACTAATTATAGAATACTTATTTTTTAATTTTTATAATGTGGCCGTAAACTAAATTTATTTCATATATACATATATATGTATGTGTATATATGCATAAACATATTATATTAAGAATATTTTCATATACATTTATTTTCAATTTGAATCTATAAGAATGATTAATCGCTTAATCATATAAAATACGTTTAGTTGACAGTACAGCTTTTGTTTATTTATTAATAACACAGAAAAGCATAAAAACAAACTTTCAAAAATAAATATTTTGAAAAAATTCAAATGTAAAAGAAAACAGGGTTTCGAAGCAACTTTCAAAAAGAATAGGGAAAAAAACTCGGCGTTTGTTGCAAGGTATAAATACGGTCTAAGTGAAAAAAGCTTAAGAGCATTGAAAAAAAAAAAACGAAAATTGAATTTATCATCTATTATTGTATTTTTTACAGCAATAAAACATAATTTCGTTATAAAGGGTGTCCCATAATTTACACAAGGATTGAATTTGCTACCATTTCTGCTGTAAAGTGTTGGTAGTCCTTAAAAACAGTTTGCCAGCCAATAGTTTCGGCAGGGTTAAATAAGAGAACTGGTTTTTATTGTTGAATAATATTTGAAAAAATTATGAAGTTTGGCAGCCATTTTTTGCGTGAAAAATATTCTAAGCACATTTTCATCTTAATGGCTTTGTTAATCGCTCATATTTTTCCATTTGAGGTTCAAAGAGCCCTCATGGGAGGATTGTCGAAAAACAAATGCATCCACAACGTGTCACTGGTTTTTCTTTGGTTAAGCATGGGCTATTGCTTGTGCTCGGTATCGGGTCATAACAACACGAGTTCTTTCTGTCTAATTTGCATGATATTGTGGAGGGTTTGTGAATCGATTTAATTGCTGCATGCAACATTTGCCAGTCGTATTATCTTTCGTTTAACACTGTTGTAATTATTTAACACGATTTTAATTATTTAATACTCACAACCACTTTACAATGAAGCAGAAAATTCAACATTTCATCGGCGAATTCTCGGCCCATTTGCAATTTGATCATGGAAAGTTTCGGTAAAAAACTTCGTATGTGCCAGCATAGTTGTTGGATACTATTTTGACCGTTTCAATAAAAAATTTACTATTCATATAAAGATAAAAAAATTGCTTTGAAATCTTGCGTAAATTTGTAACATTCAAAAATGATACTTCTATGTACTCTGTCAACGAGGCTTGCTGATGTCAACTAACTTCATCCGAGAAAAATTGATATCACCAATCATTGTGCAAACTCTGTGCCCATCCCTGCTTAAACGTAGCGCTTGTTATTATGTGCAGGTTTTTAATCATCAACTACTTAATCTTACAGAAATATAATCTTAATTATTTAAAAAACACCTAAATATTTAATAAATTAAACTTTAGTTTAAATGATTAAATTGTTTTAACTTGAGCAAATATTTTATCTTAAACTAACCTTAAATTATTATGTTTCTAAGAAGGTTAAAAAAATGATTTTAGAAGACATTAAAATTGATTATATTACCTGATTTCTTATATCCTTTTCGTTGTGTGGAGGTTTTTCCTTATCAGCAAAATTATTAATTCGCAATTCCCAACCGTTATTCCAAATGTCATCCAGTGACATTTTTAACATTTTAAATGTGCCATTTTCGCGTATTTTCACAGAAAATATTTCAATTGTTTCGGGTTTTGGTTTATTGTCTGAAAAAGAAAGATATAAAGGGAAATGATTTAAAATTAAATTCAATTTAAAAAAAATTGAATTTATTAAGTGATTAAGCAGACATTTAAAATTCTTCAATAGCGGTGTTGTTTTCAAGCCACAAATTGTTTTGTCGTTATTATTTAACAACGTAGATTACCATTATTGCAAAGTAAGAGTACGAGGGTAGCTTGAAAGCACACGTAGCTTTCAATTTTCTGTAGGTATTTATTTATAAAGGATGCTGCGTCATTTAGTTTGTCCCTTACTAAGTCTTGTCAAATCGGCTTCATGTTAGGGATGGGGCGGCAAGTGAAAAAATATATCGATTAATATTGTATTGATTAACAGTATCGACATACTCCAAGAGGTAAAAAGTTTAAAGAGTACGATGAAAAAATATACTTTTTTGAAATTTTGAAATTTTTTTTTGTCATTTTTATGCACTCTAAAGCATTACAGTTCAAGCAACAACTGACTGTATGTCCCCTAATGAACAGTTAGTGGAACCCTTTAGTTAGACAGATCAATCAAACATATAATTAAAACCAATATTAACTAGATCTATGCGTGCGGTGCCCTGGGCATAATTGTTAAAGGGAAGGATATTAATTTTGTATGCCTAGCGCAAATTTATTTATAAAGATTAATAATTAATCTGAACACATGGAGTTTAAAAGTTAAGGTTGCGTCGAAAATGTTGTTATAGGATTGTGACCGCCCTAAAATAGGGTTTAGGTCGATATGGTGCTGTTGTCGCGAAATCACGACGCACGTGGCGTCCTGACAATATTTTGTTCGAGTTTGCTTTGAAAGTAACCCACTCCAAATCTTAAGCGTCTTACTTTTATGGTGCTTCTGTTATGGATTATGTATTTTCGATATACCCTGGATGAAATTCAAAAATGTATATAAAATTGTAAAATTATTTTAGAGTTCTGTAAATAGTGTTTTAAAATATCCCGCTGAGAAAAATAAAAGGTGCTCTCAAGTTTACAGTATCTTTAAATAGGTAAAATTGCCTACTTTACTACTTTTCCGGTATTTTCTCTTGGAAATCAGATATTTTTTGCGGAAAAAAGTATTCTACATTTGAACCCAGATACTCACAAAATTTTAATTAAATTCATCCAATAGTATTTATGTGATGCGAACACAGATAGACGGACAGACAGACAAAAATTCTAAAAATTGCTGTTTTGTATTCCATTTAGATTACTATCTGCAACCGCAACATATCATTCAAAAAATATTTTATGTACAGAAATGGTGCTGTTACACTTTTGTTATGGTGCGTATTAAGAGCAACTTTCGATTTTCGACTGTAGTCGAAAAAGTTGATCGAACGAATTTTCATTTGGTATTATGGCGCACATTCGATAAAAATAACGCTATTTGGAATATAACTGAATTGGATTATTTACAATAGTACATAATTATTAGCTGGCACTATAAATAAATATTGTATTACAAATTTATAAAGGAACAAATTTAATTAATTATTAATTAATATGGCCACTTTTCTGTTGTTCTAACAAGTGGCCTCACACAATTTAGCTCCTTCGTGTTTTCTTTCCATTTTTTACCCCTTAAACTTTGTATTTATTCCTATTGATTTCCATTAGAAAAACAAGCTTTTCCAATTGTTGTCTTGTACTTACAACCTTAGACCTGCATGAAATTAAAATAAAATAATTAACTGCTTGCATTTGTAAAAAAAAAATAATAAAAAATTGACAAATATTTACATTTTAAATAAGTATCGAAAACAAAATTGTGTTCGATTGAAAATTCGTTATACAACGAATTTTCCGACAGTGCTACCAACTCAAAATACAAAGTTGACATTCGACATTCAATGTTCGTTAGCCAGCGAAGATCGAATGCAACTCTTAATAAGGGCCTATATGTATATAGTAGATAAAGATTTTGGTGCGATTTTTTAAATAAAACTAGACTCTAAAAATATATATCCGATTTCTGTACTTTAAAATATAGTAGCGAGCAGAAAAAATGCAATGCTGCATCATGTAATATTTCAGTGGCTTTGTTTCAAAACAACGGTAACATCATCTCTTCTTTTGAGTGCTAATTTGTTGTATTTCATGCTACAAAAGTCTAAATATTTTATTTTAGCGAGCCAAAAAATGCAACTTTATAGTTTTATGCATTACATTAAAATTAAATTATTAAATTATTTCCTATAAAATTGTACTCAAACTAATATTTTGTTGCATATCTAGCAATAATTTTTTATTACCGGGCGTAATCTGAATGGCATAGAAATAACTAATAACGTGAGACGGATTTTTCTTCAAGCTCCCAGAGGTTAATCTAAAAAGAGACAAGCTGCTAGATAAGCAACTTGAGTGGTTGGTACCATTATTATGTTAGAGTACACTAGGTTCCATTTGTTCTCGTAGTATTTCTTCTTCATTTTTGACTTTCTTTTTTAGCTGTTTCTTGAGGGCATCATTAAAACAAATTTGCTTCATTAAATTTTCAGCGTGTTGTGTGAACCCCGATAGAGTCACCAATACGCCCATTATATCCACTGACGTCTTTTGTGGGTCTGGTTTAACTAATTTTATCATCCGGCGATTTTGGCATGCAGTAGGGTTCCGTGGAAGACTACTACCTCTATCTGCTGGCGAAATCGTAGTTATCTCAAATTTATTCATAGATATTCCATTCTCCAAGGTTTAAATAATGCTGCTAGTATAAACTTAGTAAATATTTTTTTTTTTTATTTTTTTTAGCAAATATTTTTGGCGAACAAATTTCAAGCTTTTTGTAATAAAAACTAAAAAAAATTGTAGCTAATTTTTAAACTAACCAGCCGTTATTTGAAGACTAATCCATTCAACATCATTTGAAAAAATGTTGCATTTTTATGCCCGCTACTGCATATCGAAAATATCGATATTTCATTATATCTACATACATATATTTTTTGCAACTTTTGGTTTGTTTAGCTGAGCTTTTTAATGTCTTTTAAATTTAGCACATTTATTTGCTCAGCAAGACCATCCAATTTGTGATGGAAATACAATTATTGAATTTTATACTTTAATTAAAGAAACAAAAAAAAAAAAAAAAACACTGATGACGATTAATAAAAGCTTGATAGTTAACTCAATTACTTTTATCTTACACGTTATATTTCTTAGTGATTATGTTTTGTTTCTTTAAATGCTTTTGTTTGCTCAATGAATTTCAACATTTTTAAATATAATTTTTATTATAAAATAAAAATAAACAGTTACTTTACTTCCTTATCACTATTAACAATATACATTATTTTTTATTGAACTTTAGTTGTTTCGTAGCCATTGTCTATCATAACTTCGTATTTGTATTTTTTTTTTGCAAATATAATTCAAAAAGGAGGGAATTATTAAAAAATTAAATAATGTTTCAAGAGATTATTATTTATCAATTAAGCTTCAAGAATAAATAATTAAATAGTCATTAAAGTGTCAACGACTTGTGAGGGTTTTATTTCGAAACTATTGTTGAAAAAATTAGAAAATAAAGGTTGGTTGTGTGATTTTTAATTTATTTAATTTAAATCCTTTTTTATTTATAGAAAGATTTTTGTTTCAAAACATACTCCTCTAATTTTCAAATGTAATTAATTGTAAAGCTAAAAATTCAAAGATGGAAAAGTCATACCGGCTATTATAAATCGCGAATTCTAAACAATAGTTTAGTATGAAAAATTTAGTCAGGGTCAGAACAACAATGTCCACAGATTTAACAGATCTCTAGCCCAATCGATATTTAAAAGTAAGACTACTTTTTTATCTAGCTTGGTAGTTTTTTTTTATCTAGCTTGGTAGTTTAAGAAATTTGTTCCCTATAGAACTCCAGCACCTACAGTTTGTAAAAAACCACCTGGTGCTTCTCGCAAAATCTAGCAGGATACTGGTGGCGCATATCTGAGACAGTTCTCGTTCTGAAAGAATCTTTGGCTAAAATTTGCAGAGCCGAGCTGTCGCAGACAAGGTTTTGAAGTGATTCCTCCTCCTCCTCATCCAGACAGCTTCTGCAGCTCTCACCACGAGTGATTCCGATACGCTCCTCCGACATACCTACAAGAAGCGATATCGAACTATTTCCGAGTCCCAGTAGTAGTGCCTTCGTCCGATTTCTATAGATTGAGAGCCAAAGAATTTTAGACAATCTGCAAGTGGTTAATGTCGACCACCTTCGACCCAATTCCTTCAGCAACAATGTCCCCCAGGACGTTTACCACGTCCAGGCTTGAACCGGTCCTTGCACATTAATCGGCCATCTCGATTTCTCGAATGCCTTCATGCACTGAAACCCAGACTCACTATCCTTACACGGTCTCGTCCAAGTAGGGCCAGAGATTATACGTCAATACACATCTCGACTTCACTACTTTCGAATCAAGCACCCTAATGGCGGCTAGACTGTCCACAAAAATATCAACAGCTCTCGTCACCGTTGTAAGTTTCCCAATTTTTCTTGCCGCTACCAAAATATTTCCGGTGAAATTGATACAAATATCATGAGGTTGCTTCACTAGTGTTGCGAGCTTTTTCTAAGATATTATAAACAAACAAACAGATGGTCCTTCGAACTTAAATCCATAGCGGCTTATATATTTGAGCAATTTGCGACAAGAGTCTACCTAGCGGACAAGAGAGCCAACGGACCACTCATTATTAACGAGATTTGCTAGTAAAGCTTTTTTAAAAGAAGTGGTTAAAATTCACAATTTCACCATTCTCTTGGACACTGAAAATCATCATTTAAATATATATTAAACAAAAAAAAACAACATGAAAACTACTACAAAAACTATCTTTATGGCAACGTCAATGATTACCGCTGGATATCTTAATCGACTAAAATAAGAGATTACATTTAAACTAAGAGAAATTCAATAGAGATATAAATTTAAGAGAACAAAATAAAATAGAGATCAAGGCAAGGCATATTTAACCAGGTGACAGCACAAGGCGGAGCTAATATTAAAGAGAAATTTTTTAAATTTTTTTTTATATGGAGTTTGACATGAATCATGTATTTTAAGAGAGAATAAAATAGATATTACTGTCAAAATCCATATAAAAAAAATTTCAAAAATTTTTTGCTGAAATTTCCTCTCCCTTACGCTATCACCTTGTTTAATATGCCTTGATAGAGATTAAAATAAAGTTGTTTGTTGCTTTATCTGTAGTTGCCAGATTTAACGATTTACCATTTTTTTGGACGATTTTTATCTTAAATTTGTTGATTTTACATTTAAACTTTTCGAATATTCTTGTTTATAATTTTTCGATTACTAGGCAATAAACTAAAACTCGTCCTGACTTATAGTATTGAGACAATGCGACCCATAGATTTTATATGTTCTTTGCAATTATATTGATGGGTGTTTGCTGCTATTGCTTCGGAATAAGTTTCGAAAACATGTTGAAATCCATTAAGCGGTAGCTCATTTGTTAATAAATTTAGTATTTTTGATTGTGGTCATTTTCTCAAGAAAAAATATTCACATACAAATAGTAATTTTTTTTCCAAGATGTTTCACATTACAACAATAAACCAAATAAGAAAAACTGGAAAAAATTGCGTACTTTTGCTTTTTATGCAGCCTCTGCTAAAAATTAATGACTTTTTATCACATTTGTGAACCAAAATAAAAAATAATTCCTGAAAGCTGCTTTTGAACACTGATTGACAGTATCATTGAAAATTCTATATTACGATTTTATAATAATTTACTCTGGCAACTATAGTTATGGTTTGGAAATAATATTTGGAATTCCTAATAAACTCAAACAAAAATTCGTCTAAAGAATTTTCGAGAATATTTGTTCTCTTAAATACTATATCTCAGTATTTGATACGTGTTAAAACCAAACCATAAACCAACAAATTTCAATGTGCTATTTTTTTGCTATTGTTGATGTTTATCTTTTTTTTGTTTATTATTTTCTATTTTTTGTATAAATTAGAATCGCGACCACTTGCTTTTGAATTGTGCACGATAGAAAAGCATTTTTTCCTTTTGGTTTATGAATATATGACATATGTATGTACCTATTTACATAAGTATGTATATAGTATCTAGATACATAGTACCTACCTATTTAAATAAATGCATATGGATGTATGTATGTATGTATGTATGTATGTATGTATGTATGTATGTATGTATGTATGTATGTATGTATGTATGTATGTATGTATGTATGTATGTATGTATGTATGTATGTATGTATGTATGTATGTATGTATGTATGTATATACATAGGTATATAAATAAGTATTTGTTGTTAAATTAGTTTATATTTATATGATTTGCATGAATGACATTTCTCTCTCGCATCTAAAGAGTGAAGAGAGAAGTATAGTCAAAACAAACTAGTTAAAATTCACAATTCATAATAATATGCTTGTGAAAATACGTACATATGTATGTACATATTTATCTCTGTATATACTATGCATGCATATGTTTACTTAATTTATATAAAAAGCTGTGTATATGAAAATATAAAGCACATAGTCATTATTTGTTTTTGATTTTAAGATTTTTTTGAACAAGTCTGTTTTGTTAGCTCTATTAAAAGTCACAACTTTTTTTAACATCTTTAAAAACTATTCAAATCATCCCCTGAGTTCAGAACTTTTTAAGTAAAATGCCGCTGCCAACCCGTTGCAAAAAAATTTAATGTGAAAAAAAAACGAAAGAAGTATTCGTACTGCCATATGTACTCGAGCATATGTACATACATACATATGTATGTACATAAGTGTAATATAACGGACACTAGCATAAAAGTAGGGACACAACAATTTTTAGAACATACTTTTTTACAACTATTCATATAAAAGTTTTTTTTGAAAAAGTGTATCATAAATTTTGTTGTTGTTCTAAAACAGATTTAAATTTACACTTGAGAAATATCGATTAAATTTACGAGGGTAGGTTAATATAATATGTACATATATCTTTCCAAAATCAGGAGCAAAAAAATTTTAAACAAAACGCAGTTAAGTTTTAAAAATCGTGTGAAAATTTTTTAAGAATTTAAGCCATTAATTTTTTAACAATCGATTAACTGAAAAACATACAAAACAAAACGCAGTTAAGTTTTAAAAATCGTGTGAAAATTTTTTAAGAATTTAAGCCATTAATTTTTTAACAATCGATTAACTGAAAAACATAAAGAAATGAATAACGTGCTTTTTGAAACACTTTCCCTGAAAAATAAAGTTCATCATCAGCATTTAATACTATATGCTATTGAATAAATAAATTTTAATGGCGACATGCATATAGAACACGTCAAAATCGAAACCGAACGACACTTACACAATTACGATTTTTGTTTGTGAAACGCTTACCATATTGCCAATATATTACATATTACATTAGTTTTGGTTACTTTTTCTTTATAACACTGCTCAAGGATGATAGAAGACAGGGTTGCGCCATCCCGAAAATAAAATTGAAATTTACAGTGCATGTCGGCCTAATGACGTCACGAAACTGTCTTCCTATTGGCTAATAATTTTGACTGAGAGTATAACTAGAAATTATGAGACTTTTTAATATAAATTCTTTATTTATTTATTATTTTATGATAGCGGGCTATCACGGGTCCTCTATCTTTTATTAGTGAAACTAAGTCGCCAAACAAACAAATATAATTTTTTCTTTTTGTGATAAATTAATAGGGGCTTTCATTGTGGTTATATTGAAAATTTGGATGTTGCAAATTAGCTTTCCATATTCAAGTAGTTCGTGAGCGTACTTTTAAATATATTGCACTTTTGTAAAATGAATTTAATTTTCATACAAAAATCCGGCATCTTAATTATAAGGGAATATAAAATACAAATAAAAAAGTAAAATTCAAAATATGAAATAAAAATGATGTGAATTTCATAAACGATTTTATTTAATATTTTTCCTTTTAAGCCTCACTACGGAGGGGAAATATTAAGTCCAAAATTTTTATTTTATATTAAGCTTAATTGTCAAACTTCATATAAAAAAAAAATAAATACATATGTTCACCTTTATATTTCTCTTCTGAAGTGATGCTACCTTGTAAATGTGCCTTGTACGCACTGCTATAACAAAATAAAGCAAAAAATAATTACCTTCGCTGTGCTGCTAAATAAATTCGCATTGTTTGCATTCGCGTAGCTTTGACGTTTCTGACATAACAAAGTTTTTATGTTTTTTACAATAAATAATATTTGAAATTTATAACCAAATTAATTTGAACATTGTAAAGGTATTGTTGGAAATGAAACACAATTCATATTTTTTTACAGAAATATAACTCTTTTACTTTACCATACGTAGTATTTATAAGGTAAAGTATAGTAATCATAAAAAAATCGAGGTCGCGATTCCGTTGGATTTATATGTTTTGAGGTCTCCTGAATTAATTTTTATTATTTTCGCGATGATGTCTGTGGGTGGGTGGGTGTGTGTGTGTGGAGTTTGTACAGGTCATACCGTTTGACATATCAAAATTAAATTTAGTATGTGCCTTTGGTATATGGAGATGAAGAGCTGTATAGCTGTATGTTTTTGGGCATAATCGGGAAGGGGCAAGGGGAAGTTTACTTATTCCCAAATTTTGTAAACGCTCTACAGGTCATACTGTATGACATATCAAATAAAATTCAGTATGTGCCTTTGATTTATGAAGATGAAGAGCTGTATAAATTTTGGGCGTAATCCTGAAGGTCATTAATTTTTCGATTCGAATATTCTTTAAACTTTTATTCTTTATGTAATATATCCATAAAAATATCTGTTTCCATTGGGTATGGCAAAGTTGAGTGTAGGCCACTCCAGTTTTATTTTTATTAAAATTTATATTTATTGAAAATCATTATTTTTGTACAAGTTTTCACAAACATGTATACCTCATTTAGCTCTGCAAATAAAAGTGAAATCAGACTTTTTTCGAATGCCACATTCGCTAAAATTTTAAGCTTTTCGCATTAAGCATTTTTTATGTTTTATAAAGACTTATTGAGTTACCCTCGTATAAAAAATATTTTTTTGGCTGTTTAAATGCAGTTTGCTACCTACTGATAATTTTTGTTTTAAATTTGTTTTGGTTTGTATTTTAAGCTTATTTAATTTGAATTTATTGGTTTCTTATTGAGTGCTGACCATGACAAACATTTTTTGGATTACAAGTGTGACGACAAAAAGTCACTAATAAATTATATATGTATGTACATAAATAAATATTTTGTTTTAAACACATACATACACATACGAGTATTTAAATTATTTTATTTTGGTAAACATTTTGTTTTTATAATAAAAATTATAGAAACATAAATACAGTCACGAGTATTAAATTTTTATTAGGACTAATTAAAAATATTAAAAGAACAACAAAATACATATGTATGTATGTATGTATGTATGTATGTATGTATGTATGTATGTATGTATGTATGTATGTATGTATGTATGTATGTATGTATGTATGTATGTATGTATGTATGTATGTATGTATGTATGTATGTATGTATGTATGTATGTATGTATGTATGTATGTATGTATGTATGTATGTATGTATGTATGTATAAACAAAATTTGTTTGTACTCGTAATAAAAAGCAATGTTAATAATTTTTATCTTTTAAAAATTTGTGTTTCTTTTATTTATTGTTTTTCAGTAGAGAATTCAAGTAGACATTTAAAATGGTACATGAATTTACTGCATTGTTTTAAGAGGTCTTTTGATTCGCAAGGAAACCCTGTGCTTTGCAGAGTTTTTTTATGTGTTGCACTTGGTCCAATTAAGGGGCCCTACTAAATAAATCGGACAACTTTTTCACAGTGTCCTAAAATAAACCTGAGAATTGAAATACAGAGTATATTTAAGTTTCGTAACTGGAAAAATAAAAATAATTTTATCTATAAACAGTGTCTTTACATGAAATATTTTTTTTAATTTTTTTGCTAATCGGTATAGAATACAAGACACCATTTTTGGAATTTTTGCCTGACTATCTGTATTTGCATCACGTGAAAACTACTGGATGAGTTTTAATAAAATCTTGTGGTGAGATACCTTAGAATCTCGGTTAAAATATAGGATACATATTTTCCATAAAATGTCTCTTTTTCAAGAGAAAATATACATATGTATGTATGTAGGTAAGAACCCGAATGTAAACAATTTTACTGATTGAAATGACTTGGCAGCACCTCTTTTTTTTTGCAAACGTGAAGTTTTAGACACTATTTACAGAACTTTTTTATCTAAAGCCTATGTTGCAACATCCTGAAAACCTATGTTGCAACATCCTGAATAAATAAACTTTAAAATTTATTTTTAATTACTTTCAAAACAAAAGGCAAACTTGAGCAAAATTTTACCAGGATGCTGACGAACACTGCTGGGGTCTAATCACCGCATTCTATATCGAGTAATATCTCTCGTAATTTTTAATTTTGGTATCATGGTAACAGTATAAAATAAAACAATTTTGTCATTTTATCCGTTATTACCTTTCATACGTCGTAGGTAATTGTTTATTAAATTTAACTACAACAAATGAAGTTACAAGCAGAGCAGACCCTAAGCCTAGATAAGTGGTCGGCAAACCATCGATCGTGATCGACTCGTCGATCTTCAAGCTTTCCTTGGTCGATCGGTAAAATTTAACCAAAATTGGAGCAGTGTTTTTTTTTTATTTTTTTTTGTTAATTGAAGCTACAAGAAATGAAAGTATTCAAATTAGAAAAAATAAATTAACTGAAGTAAAAAAAGTTTAAACGGCAAGCAAACAATACTTTCAAGACAGGTAAATAAAAACAAGACAGTAACTATTGGATCATTTCATGTTTGTAAAATGTTGTTCATGAAGAAAAATCCATTTGAAAATGGTGAATAAACAAATGAGGTATTAGTATTTGATGCCGAAGCTTTATTTGGAGATTTTAGAAATAAAATAATTTCAATAATTCCATGCCATTATCGGCCAGAACTATTATTCGCAGGATAGACCATATAGTCTTATTGGCCATTGCAGTGTAATAGATAAAAGGCGATATTGACATTTGTTGCAATAATTAAATGAATAAATGAATATTTGAATTTTTATAGTTTGTTTGTGATCATAAGAATAAATTGATTTATGATTTTAAAAAATTATCCATCTTTAGACTACAAATTTTATCAGAGGTGACTTTACAACCGAAAAGTTTGGGGTTATGGCATTCACTTATTTTTTATTTATTTTTTCATTTCTGCTAAATGTTTATTATTATTTAATTGTAAAATATTATATTTAACAAATTGAATACATTCGAATCAATCGAAAATATTAAAATATCTTTAATTTTTCGCATAGGTTGGCAGCAAGTTGTGTAGGTAGTGCTGTAGTTGTAACTCGTTGCAGTCTAAAGTCGTGTGCATTGCTTAGGTTGTTTGGTTGCATTTGTCTGACATCTTCAAGTTTTTCGCATAAGTATTGAGGTGCATTACCCATCTTCACTTTTTGTGTAAACTTCAATGTCTAGATCTAGTCTTTGTTGAATATTAAGCCATTTTAAATTGGTAAGCATAAATTGAATAGATGTTTGTATGTATATCGATTGTGTTTTAAGATTGTGCGCATTGCCTTGTTTCGTAATTTTTACAAGTCTTTCCATTTGTGCAGCATGAGTACAATATTGTAGAACCGAACTAAAAATGTTGTTTAGTGATTACGTTATAAATATTGGTCGCCGTAATTATAGAGACTTTTTGAACAAAAATTTAATGTGATCTTTAAGTTTTAGGTCTTTGCTTGTATTAACCCCGATATTTTTATATTCTTAACTTTTTCTATTTCCTTGTTATTAAATTTTATTATCAAATTACTGTTCATATTTACTTCTTCCATATATTTGGTCTTTAATTTTGACTCATTCCAAAATTGGTATAGGTATGTATTTATATATTACATTTGAATTTAAATTGATTACTTTTTTTTGTTTGCGTGTTAAATATATTTAAACCATCTTAGTTCATTATCTTGTAGTCCCTTTATATGCATATATATACATATATATAGCTTCTCTAATTGCACTATATATAGTCTCAAATGCATTTTAAAGTCTAAAAATATTGTCATTATTTCGTTGTTTTTTTTTCGAAAATTTTCCATCTTATTCACTGAATAATAGAACGGCCCTAAAGCTGATGTGCATTTCCACACCAAACCTGCGTTTTCCTATCTTTTTATTGACATATGTATATATGAACGTCCATCAGTCTGGCAAAGGTTTAATGAAAACAGAAATGTACTACAAAATGATAAATCTTATTTTCGAGCTTTCTAAGTAATTTTAAATTTTAACAATATTATCCTCCGCACTACCCTACGATTAGATATTCTTCATATTTTAAGAAAAATTGGTATAGTTTCGGGACTAGGGCCGTTTCAAGATACTACGAAGCCATGTTTCATTTATTTCAAAGTTTTATTAATGGGAATGTAAAATCAGCTACAAAGTTTTAAAGTGGTCTATTTCAAAAATATACATAGAAAAATATACATATACGCAGTTTTGCTTGTCGCCACAGATTTATTAAACATTAAACAAAGAAAACCGTTAACAATTGTTTTAATAAGTTTGAAAATTTATTAATTTCTTTTTAAGTCCAATCTTACCTTTATTAGTTTTACACAACACCACACCAAACCATGTTGGAATGGGTGTTTTATTTTCATCTTGTAAATCAAATTCATCGTCATCATCATCATCATCGTCGTCGTTGTCTACAAGTATATCATGATGATGATATTGATAGGCTCCTTTGGCCAATAGCATTTGAACACTTGTTTGATGATGTTTGCACAACTCCTCAACGTCTTCATGTTCATAACTGTCATTATAGCTGCTATTGCTGCTTCCGCTATTATTTTGCTGTCGTGTCTTGTTTGTAAGACTGTGAATACGCTGGCGTCTGCGCTGCTGCTGTTGTGCTAGTTTCCTGGCCACCGCTGCACTACTACGTACTTCAACAATAAAACCACTCTCGACTACAGCGCAAAAAATGCGTTGTTCGTCAGGTTTAAACCATTTGGATTCACGTAACTTTTGTACTGCCACCGAACTGCCAAATGTTTGAGTTGTTGATGCTTTGTTGAATGGTATGAGACCGCGGAAACCAAGATTAAGACCACCACCAGCACCGCTGGAGTTATGCAAAACTGATATGTGGTGGCCAACATTTACTGTGCCGCCTCCACCATCCCCAGTATTACCATTTGTTTGTGTTTGAGTTAAATGACCCTGTAAAGGCCACCATTTTAAAGAGGAGACAAAACTATTTGAACGATTCATATTTATAGTAGCCATTTTATTAATCTGCTTCAATTTTGTTTAAAAAAATTTTTATTAAATTAAAGCCAAGTGTTTTTTTATACAAATAAATTTTCACGTGCGTTCGTTTGATTCACGAAAAAAAGAAACAAATTGTATATAGACTTTCACTTGCTTTTCTTTAATTTTATATCTATTGTCTTATTTTGCGTGTAACACGATTTAAAATTATATATTTATTTAATTCTTTATTTTCTTAAATTGCACTTCACTTTAGCTCTGGTCACTTGCAGTTTAATTTTTTCGTATGTACAATAAAAAACCCAATTTTTTTAGGGTCTCTTCACTTTTAAAGCCGTTAGTTATTTGGTGTAATAAATGATTTTTTGTTTTTGTTTATATTTCTTTTATTTTATTTTATTTGTTTACGTATTTAACAGCACAGAAATAAATCATTCCGTTTTATTTATTTTCATTTTTAGTTCCACTCTGTAAGAGATTCACAAGATAAATACCGAATATGTTTGGGAAATTAGTTTATTTAAAGCCGGTTTGTTTGCAATTCGTTTCACAGGGCAGTGTTGGGATTTCTGGTACAATTGTACCAAATTTGGTACAATCGACACATCATTGGTACACCATGTACAAATATGCTGTTTTGGTACAATTTCATATAAAATTTATTGAATAATATTTTTTTGATTTAATCGATATTTTTTTCACAATAATAAACATTTCTAATTTTATAGTTCTCTAACCCTGTTTAGAACTAACTAAAATGTAATATTCTGAATTTATGTGTAGCATTTTTATTATTATGTAAATAGAAGAAATAGGTAAATTAGTTAGAATGCCTTTTTGCTTAAACGTTTTGTTTGAACGTTTTTGCATCGCCTCACTCAGCTTCGGTCTTTCTGTCTGTGTTCGCATCACGTAAGAACTGCGGGATGAATTTTAATAAAATATATAAATATATATAAATGCAAATATCTCATTTCCGATTTAATGGTACTGCAAACTTGGCAGCACCTTTTATTTTTGTCAGCGGGGAATTTTTAACACTTAATATTTACAAAACTCTAAAATAATTTTAGAATCCTATATGAATTTTATATAAAGCTTATGTTCCTGAAAAATTATCCAGGTATGGGTACTTTATATAAAGTAAATATCTACATAAAAGTAAGAGTCTTAAAATTTGGTGTGGATTGCATTCTAGAGAGAAATCGTATTTTGTTGTATTTTCTGGTAATTAGATTACTCCTTAATTACTATTCCAAATAACTCCAGGCATACTCTATCGGTTGCTTTGGTGGAACTTTTAAGCACCTGCTGGAAATGGCAGAATACCCGGCTCCTAACATGTACATAAGTCTTTCGCTTATAAAATTTGTAAGTATTTTGACAACATAATTGTTAGTAAATTAGATACACAAAAACAGTAATTCAAGGAGTCTAAGGCAATTATCGTTACTTTAAAATACCTTAGTATAATACGTTAGTATAATGATTTATTCTCTTTTAATGTCGGGCCAAATTTTGGTACAATTTATGCTGATTTGGTACAATTTTACCATTGGGGTGTTACAATTTGAACATTGTCAGATGCCAACACTATCACATAGTATAACTCTCTTCGCTTTATTTTTATCTCGGTGTATTTTCAAATCTCTTTTTTTGTTTGTTTATAAATGTCTCTTTATTTATTTTTTTTTGAGAATATAACCCAAGGCATATTTAACCAGGTGACAGCACAAGGCCGAGCTAATATTAAAGAGAAATTTTTTAAATTTTTTTTATATGGAGTTTGACATGAATCATGTATTTTAAGAGAGAATAAAATAGATATTACTGTCAAAATCCATATAAAAAAAATTTCAAAAATTTTTTGCTGAAATTTCCTCTCCCTTACGCTATCACCTTGTTTAATATGCCTTGATATAACCGAAAATTTTATTACACTCATCAGGGATGGCAATTAAAATTTTAAAATTACACTAAACGGCTTCTAAAATTATACTTTTTGGATTCAAATTCCACTAAATACCTTTTGTTTTTTTATGTAAATTATTTACATTGAAAAAATTAACAGATAATACCTACAAGATGAAATTTGAAGTCAAGCTTAAGATCGTTTTATTCTCTCTAAGAAAGAATAATTTTTAAATTACAAATTATGTGATTAATATTTAAAAAACACTAACAGATAATTTTGTTACGGTTTTTATTATTTAATTTTGATTTTTTTGTTGAGAGTTAAGAACCCATTTAATATACACATATCGCACTTATTTACTAATATTGTATTATCTGAACATTTTAAATTCTTCTGGAAAAATTTAATACATTATTATTGAGTAAGTGCGATATAATATTTCTAAAAACACTTTTTAGTGCCTTTTTTGCAAAAATCGAAATAAAAACAAAACGAAAATGAGTGGCTACTAAAATTAAATATTGTTCCATGGTGGTTATTTATACAAAATTCATATAGTCCAGGAATCTCTTAGATGCATAAATCAGGTGGCAAGATATTTGATAATTGCACTCATCTGCATTAATGGGCAAAAGCAATTTTCACAAAGCGATTTTGGATTTGGCGACATGGCGACGTTTTGGCGATTTTTAAAATAGTTGGCGATATTGTCCGCGATTTTTCTTTGACTTTTGGCCAACATTGAAAACTGAAATAAGGAATATCGAAATGTATAACAAAGAAATTGAAGTATATAAAAGTATATTGTTTTACATATTTAAATATGATTTTATTTCTGGAAACTTCATTTAAAGTTTACAAACATATTTCGATATTAAAATGTTACAACTCTCATCACAAGCAAAATAGCTTGTTTTCAAATATTTTTATAAATCCTATCATCCTTATCAACCATAATATAAAATATTAATTTTTGCTTTAGAAAAAATTATAAAAATGATAATATTCTATCTAATTATGTACAGCTACATTAGTTTTGTACTTGATGTGATGGTAATTCCAATAAATTTTTTATACTTATTTTTTACATACAAAGGAAGTTTTGAAGTAAGGATTAAGTGCGTTTTATTTTCTCTAAGTTGAAAAAATATTTTTTACAAATTAGGTGATTAATTTTAAAGAAAAATTAGATTTTTGAAATTTATATGCTGCAAATTACTGGATAGAAAGATCGATTTTAATAATGAGTTTTAAAAAAACTCGACTGCGAAACACATGCTATAAATTTTATGAATTATGTGGCACACTTCTGTTGATCTTTAGTAATGTTGCATAAATTTAATTCCCATAAAACATATTCTTAAAAACAACACGGTGACAAATACCTTAAGGATGGATATTTTCAGGTGTCCATTTATTGAAATAACCACTATTTTTCAGCGTTTTAAGTAACAATTTTACCTTTCTCGTGATCACTAATCATTTTAAATAAAAAACAAAATATTTATATACTTTGGCGACTTTTTTTCTATTTTTGGCGAATTTAAATTTATTTTTTGTGATTTGTTAAAAATATTTTTAAAATTAAAAATATTGTATATATTAGAGGCGATTTTGGCGATTTTCTAATAAATTTTGGCGAAATAGGTAAAAAGAAATCTGGCAACCCTGGCCACAAGAACTATCCTACTCTCAGCCAGACGGCAACAAATAAACCAATTGCTTGTTTGGCAAAACGTAGAATAGCAAATTTGGTCATTAATATGGTTCCTGATCTATCTGCTTGGCACCACCGACCCCGGGGTAATGTATGTTTAAAGATTGTCAGGGCATGCAGGAATCTTTTGTGAAGAGAGCTGTAGATGTCTGAATGAGAAGGAGGAGGAAATATAAAATTAACACCTTCTCTGCTGATACCCGGCTGTGTAGAAATACAGACTTAAATATTTGCGCAAACGATTCTCTTAGGACCTAGAGTGTTCAGGTGGATTTTCAGGGCTGGGCATAATGGAGTTATAGCCTAACGGTCCTTGAGTTAACTCGTTACATGCAAACACCTCTTTCGTTCGTTAGCACGAAGCGGTATAATCCGCACTTCTGACAGTAAGAACCACTAATAATCGGGCATAAACGAAGGGGGCCAGTCAACAGGACCATTTTTGGAAATAAAGTTGTCTCCAAATTCATTTGGCAATAAATCGATTCTCAAACGCGATGTATTGCAAGTTGCGCCGTCTTGTTGGAACTAAATTTCGGCGATGTTTTGCCGATTAATTTTTAAAACATTCACCGTAACTGCAGCTACATGCTCATTTGGCTACACCAGCAATATTCATTTCGATACGCACTATTCTTTCTCTTGTTAATAGTTTGAATAGAGAAGAAGCAAAATTAGTGCGATAAACAACGATCAATAGTTCGTAAAATGGGCGAATTGCTTTATGAAATTCGCCATCAGAATTTTTAAAGTAAATTTCTACCATTTGGAAGCGTTGTTCTGACGTTAAACTATTACTGAACAGAAATGTTAACACTGTCTGACATTCTCAGATATCAAACCATAGTTAGCGATATCGCTAGTTCTCATGCAGCTAGAAAACACCCTATACCAAAAGGTAATTTTCCAGATGATTTATATTTCATAATAAATAACAATGTTTATCAAATTTCACATAAACAGTTGCATACTTTTTATTGCAATAGATTTATATTTAATTGGTTGCAAATATTTTTTTAATAATTACAAACTAAACAAATCGGTGGTTAAATTACATGGTGTCACAGAAAAATTAATTAGTTTTTTTTTTAGCTTTTTCCTACTTTTTACCAAATAAATAAATATCGGTATTCAGTGTTTGATGCAAATGGTCTGGCGACAGTGCAAATGCGTTATACCATTCAAATTTAACATAATTCTTGCAAAAAAAACCGACTTCAAAACAGATAGAAGGGCACCAATTCTAAACTAAAAATGTAAGAAGTAATCTGTAAGAATTAGATTTAAACCAAATAAAAGATGCGCCAAAATTAGAGGGAAAAAATAAAGACTATTGAATGTCAAGCCTCTCCCTATTACTGTTTAAAAGTTAAGTTATTTTCACCAGCATCCGTCTTGTATGGGGACACCATTCAAGCCTCTGTCTATAACGGTTTCAAAGATAGGGGCACACATCAAATAACATCACCTATTCGGACACCCTTTAATTTACAATGTTAAATTAAAGACCTGTTGTTATAGAGGACTTGGTCACAAAGATTCTTTGTAAATTTCAACTATCTGTCTATAACGGTTAAAAAGTTTAACCATATATATCAAATTACATGAACTATTGGGACACCCTTTACATTATAATTCCAAATATTTATATTTGTTATCATACCAGAGAAAGTAGTGGACATTCTGCCTAATTTTCAAGTGTTTCTGTTTAACGGTTCAAAAGATAGGGTCATATATATCAAATTACGTAATTTATGGGGACACCCTTTAATTTCTAACTTCAAATTGTATACTTGCTATAGTGGACTTTGCAATACAGGTTCCTTGTAAATTTCAGCTGTCTGTCTCTAACAGTTCAAAAGTTTGGCCACATACATAGAATTACATTAACTATTGGGACACCCTTTAAGTTCCAAATTCAAAATTTTATACTTTTTGTTATAGCTGACTTAGCACTACAGGTTCTTTGTAAATTTCAGCGGTCTGTGTACAACTATTCAAAAGTATGGCCATATACATCAAATTAAATGAACTATTGGAGCACCCTTTAATTTAAAATTTTGAGTATTTATACATTTTATTATAACGGTCATAGTAGTCGACATTCTGTCAAATTTTCAAGGTTTAGTCTATAACGGTTCAAAAGATAGACCCAAATAGGTCATATTATGTCACCTATGGGGACACCCTTTAAATTTTAAATTTATTTTTTTATTAATTTCTGCTGTTGGGAGCTATAGCGGCACGCATTTTTTTAAAATTTTAATTTGCTGCTCTTTACGGTTCTTAATACACGTAAAAAACATGTATGTTGTATGGGGACACCCTTTAATTTTTAATATAATGAACAGTTTTTAAAATGGGACCAACCTTGAAGCATAACCTTTCAAATAAAGCAAAAAATTTTAAAATCGGTTCAGAAATGGCTGAGTTCTGCGGTTACATACATAAAAAAAGCAACATTCAGACGAATAGATAACCTCCTTCTTTTTTGAAGTCGGTTAAAAAACAAACAAAAACATACGTATTGTATTTTGTTGTTGGATTAAAAAAAAGCTATAATATTACGCACTTGCACTTTTGCAATACCATTTGCATTGAAAACAGAACTCCGCTAATATGTCTAAATTTATTCGAAATAAAAGTAGAAAAATAATCACATACTGAATTGAATTTACTAAACACCCACTTTTTGGAAATTAAGAAAAAGTAGTTCATAATAATTTGATTGAATATTTGCCGAGTTAGCACAATATTGACGACCTTCTTTTCATAATTTATACTTATTTTTTATTATTTCTTTTATACACATAAATTGGATAGCTCACTTATGTATTTCACAGAAAAAATAAAAGGTAAAAAACTAGGAAAATAAACTCTTTTATACATACAGGGCACACGAAAGCAGACATTTGAAGTCAAGTTTGGGTTCGTGTTATTTGCTCTAAGAAAGAATAATTTAAATTACAAAATTAGGTGATTAATATTAAAGAAAAATTGGGAAAATTTAATTTTAAACACTAGCAGAACGGAAAGCATTTTCTAAACAGGTACGTCCGTCATCAGCACTCTTCATATCTATCTAATTTGGGTAGTGTTTTCAGTTGGTGAGAACGAAGCCTACCACTACCTTAAGCTTCCCTTTTGTTATTAATATTTTAACTTTAATATTTACCACCTTATATTTGTTGTAGCTTCAGCCAACCTTCGGTTAGCAATGAAAGCTACTTTTTGTTTAATTGTTTTTTCCCAACATTCGTTTTTTAGTTAATACCAAGGCGAATTCATAACAGGTAAACTCGAGAGCTCCGCTGACTACTTTTTTGTTTCCATCTTCCAGTGTCAAAATGTACTAACATTTTTTTTTGACATCCGAAAATAATTTATACAAACACAAAATGTACGTATTTTTATTACAGAGTCGTACTTTTTTCGCTGCGAATATGCCTTGGTTAATACTAGAGTAGCCACTCGATCAATCATCGGTCGATTAATCGTAGAATTTGAAATCGATTTCGATTAAGAAATAAATCGATCAAATTAAATCGGTTAATCGACAAATCCACTAAAATTAATTTCGAATGGTATCTTCAATTTTTTACTTCTTATTTGTTCGTTAAAGAATAAGACGTGTTTAGTAAAATACAGAGAAAAATAATACATACAACCCATGATTTTTTTTTCATAAATCAAATATGACTTTTTCCCCAAACTTTTTTCATAACGTTTATGAACGTAGTAATAAAAAATATAAACAGACTTAACGTGTGTTTTTAAATTTTTTACTATTTGTATTCTACATAATTCAAATCTTTATTTATCTTAATAGATAAACCGTAAACTGCCGTATGTCTCAGTATCAGTTATAGCATGTTTCAGAATCTAATATATTTACATAAGTGTTTTTGAAGTGCAAAAGTTAGCAATTAATATTTGCACTTCATGATAAATGTTTTATTCAAAACGTATTCGTTACCTTTTCCGCATAACGACAAAATCATACATTTATGAAATAATTCATATCTTTGTTTTAATGTCAGAATACAATTGCAAATTAAATTCTAACTGAATTATTAAGTATACTAACGAAGACCTTCAGTCGTTGGGAATCGAACTCATAACCCCCAGACTCATAGACTACAATACTACCTAGTAGCCTACTGGGGCATAAATAATATGAAATCAATTCATATTATTTATGCTCAATATTTTTTTTTGTTTCGTATTGGAGGAAGAAATGAAAATATCAATGAAAATAATTTAGACAGAACGGAAAGCATTTTCTAGACAGCTACGTCCGTCATCAGCATTCTTCGTATCTATCTACTTTGGGTATTGTTTAGTTGTAAACATCATCTATTTAACCAACCAAACTCAGATAAAGGAATACGAGAAAACTGTATTCAATCATCAATCGTCATCTTGACATTCGTAAAAAACGCTTGTAAATACTTTTTGACTTTCCCTCGTACAACTTAGATATTTCACATTTCTATGTATAGAAATAATATCGCTAGATGTAGTCGCAAAATGTCTGAATTGCCAACCTTGTTTGTTATTTCCCATTTGCTTATTTAGTTTATATCTTATTTGTTTTATATCATTTTATTATGAAACCACCTGCTAAAATACTCGTCGATTAACAAAACAATAAGAAGTGATTCTTTCTCTTTTTCGCTCTTTTTTAAATACGTGTGAACATGAACTTATGTACATAAATATTTAAATGAAGAAACTGTATAAAGAATTAAAAAAAATAAAAAGGCAAACATGCGAAATAAATAAAAAAATTCAAAAATATTGTCTTTTTAGATATTTACTACGACAAGGTTTGCCATCTAACGTTTGATGTTAGAAATACAACACCGTATAAAAGACTGAAGTTCTTTTTATGATCCCGTAACCCTATTGTTTTCGCTACGATATCTCCCCGAATGTAGCGACCTCTATCTCTAAAGCGGTATAAGGTAGACTCCTGATATTTTATCAAAGTTTGTATTACTATGGCCGCTATAATAACAAATACCAAATACTATAGTGTGTGCCAATAGTTACATTGTTTTAACCTATGGCCTTATTTCTTGAGCCGAAACCAAAAAAAAGGGTGCACCTTGATTTTTACGTATATGGTCTTATTTTTGTACTATAATAGGTAGACTCTTACAATTTTCACAAAAGGTGAATACCATGGTCGTTATAACAACAATTACTCAAAACTAAAGGGTGTTCCGATAGTGACTTGATTTTCACGCATATGGCATTATTTGAACCCTAATAGGCAGATAAAGCTTGACAAATATAAAAAATATAAATAAGGTGCGAAAGTGATTTTACTCATTATATTTTGTTATTTTTTAAACCGAAATAGGTAGACACTTTAAATTTATACAGAGTATGTAAAAATTTGTACGCTATAACAACAAGTTATAGTTATAGTGGCTAAAAAAATAAAAATTAAAGGGTGTCGCGATAGTAATGCGATTATACGTATATGAACTTATATTTGAACCATAATAGACAAAAATGTTAATTTACACAGAATATGTTTATCAAAGTCTACTGTAACAAGTAGAAGGGTGTTCCCCCAGAAATCACGATTTTGACTAATTTGTCCTTATAATGTAAATGTTATGAGAAATTAAATCTTGTACTTTCAAAGTTATATATTGAAAGTAGTAGGGAACCCTAATGTGTGAGTCCAACTCGCACTTGAATAACAACTTTAATTTCGTGCTTAATAGTTTTAATCGGCTCTGGATGGTTAGCATACTATTTATCCAACGGGCTTACGTTGCGGCACCGAGGCAGCCAATTGATATCATGACTTAGATATTAGCAAAAATATTTATTTTTCTTTTTTTCTTTCCCAAATGCATTGTTATTTCGTTAAGAAAATTGTTAGTGTAGATTTGATTTTGAAAATTTAAAATTATTATTGGTCGAACTATTTATATACTACATAATTATATATTACATAAGTAAATAGTTCGACTAATAATAATTTCAAATTTTCATAATTAAAAAACGCAAAGCACCACGCAATCATGCTTACTGAACAAAGTTTGGTTTGATACTAGATTAGTGTTAACTAAAAACGAATGTTGGAAGTAAAACAAATAAACAAAAAGTAGCTTTCGTTGTTAACCGAAGGTTGGCTGAAGCAACTACAAATATAAGGTGGTAAATATTAAAGTAAAAATTTTCAACAAGAGGGAAGCTTTAGGTAGTGGTAAACTTCGTTCTCACCAACTGACGATTGATGATTTAATACAGTTTTCTCGTATTCCTTTATCTGAGTTTGGTTGGTTAAATAGATGATGCTTACAACTAGACACTACCCAAAGTAGATATATACGAAGAGTGCTGATGACGGACGTAGCCGTCTAGAAAATGTGCATTCCGCTCTGCTGGTGTCTAAAATTAAATTTTCCCAATTTTTCTTTAATATTATCACCTAATTTGTAATTTAATTTATTCTTTCTTAGAGAGAATAAAAACGAACTTAAGCTTGACTATAAATTTCATTGTATGTAGTGTAGATTTGCTGTATGAATTCTATTTAATCGGCCATGACGTTTGTAGCTTATTAAGTTAGTCGGTTAACCAACCTTAGTATTTTTCTTTTAAATTAGTTTTAAGTAAAACTATTATAAATTTAAAATTGATTGTTATGGGTAGAGTCTATTTTACGCTTAGAGAAAATTATTGTTTAAACTGCTGTTTGGTGTAGTGTGACCTATAAGTGTACATTACATACCCAATGTAACCTCTAATAATTGCCGATAATAATGCAATTTATCGAAATTACGACCAACACACATATTAGGCTTCACGATGATTTTAGTGCGGAATAGGTAAATTTGTTTAAAATGCAACAGGAGCCCAAAACATTTTATCCTGAAGCTGAGGAATAAAACACTCTTTAAATCTAGCTAAAGTTGCAACATATTATTGGTATTATTTTAAAGGCTTCATGCCCTAACGTAAGTATGATCGGTTAGCTGATCGATATACACGGCATCTGTTTCAAACCCTTCTAAATACAAATCCCAAGTTTTCTTTTTTCTTTATAGTAAACTATAAGGACTTCAATGATCACCCTCGTATTGTTTTGTTTCATATTCTAAAATCTTCTCTGAAGAATTTCTTTTAACTTAATGGGAGTTTTTTTACCAAGCTTGGTATGAGATATCGAAGCTTAACAAAATCACCAACGAACCGAAACAGCAATTAAATTCCAATCTTCTTTATTTTACAACTTGGATGATAAACATTTTTGTAGCTATTACTGGTGTAAACTAATGTTTTATTTGTTTTGCTATAGTAATCACTCAAGGTCGGTTTGAATCAAAGTGATTGATATGCTAACAACAATATCTAATAATAATAAAAAATGCTTTTACAATTTGTGTGATAAATATCTCAAAACAGATAAAAATTAATGCAAACTATGGGCGCCTTAACTAGTGGCGTCATATAGAATTTAAAACATGCAATACGATAAACAGTTGCAGTCAAAATATTTGCAACTGGGCGAGCACATGAATTGAGTTATTTTTGTATCTTTTTTGCATTTGTTGAGCAATCGAATAAATAATTTCATTCATGTTCAACATTATTTTAAGTGCAGTACAATTTTTTTATTTTCAATCGAAAACTTAAAAGTATTCAACAAAAATTTTCAGAGATGTAAAAATTTTAAATTTTTTTACGAAACAATTTCTTCAATATAAGGCGCCCTGAAAATGGTCGGAGTTTTACTGATTTAAAAAAATTTTTAGTTAAAAGCTAGAAAAACTGAAAACTTTGTCTTAATTATGCTTCTGTTCTTCCCTCCGGTGTCATTATTTTACAATTAGTTATTACCTTTAAGGTTTATGCGGTCAGAAATTTACGCTATTCGCATAGAGCTCTCAAGTGATTTAATTATAATTTGAGGGGAAGCTTTGTTACCACGATCGTACCATTCATCGTCTTATGTTTCAATCGAATTTATATAAGTAACCTTTGTAATTTTTTTGTGTTGTTATTCTCGTCCATTTATCTCCACAAAACTGTTTTTTATTGGCCTGATAACAGTTCTATATATGTGGTTTAAGAGCATCTAAGAGCTTCATTAGCTTTTATTTTGAGATGATTTGGAATATAATATAATTCCTAACTTTGTCATATAATGATTTGATCATTACCCGAGCGCGATTTTCTTTTTCCTTATAAAAATAAAAAATTGCGTTTTTCGGGAGGAGGGGATTGAGATCAGTTTGTTTCCTTTGGGTAGAATCATTTCGACCCTTTTGCATAGCTATTTAAGATTGCTCTCGCTAAGAAGTATAACGACGTCATCTGCAATCAAGTATTCCATTTATCATTCAACAAGTCTAAGGAGACAGTAGAAGTGTGTCTGTTGAAATTGCGTGTATAAAAGTAAATCGCGGTTCAAAATCCTTCTTTAGGCGCATCTTTTTTGATTAAGACTTCTCTTATAAGTCGATTTTCGGGGATATCCTCTATGACATTAGCACCGATTTTGGGATTTCGGACAAAATAAATGGTTTTGGCAACAACTCTTCGGAGGATGGCGTAATGGATTGAATAACTATTTGTGTAATATACTTTAGAACAGTTAATTCCAATTCAAAATTGAAAAAAAGAGCTTGATATACAGATAAGCACTTATATTCTTTCTGTAGACATTCACCAGCTTTCTTTATTTGACTTGGTGACTTGGAACTAATTAACTATTTAAATTTTCTGCGCTTTGTTTTTCCAGAACTAGGTTTGTATGCGAGGACAGGTCTACCTCTGCTTGAACTTGGCTTCTATAATCAAAAAAGAACGAAATAATATGCAAAAACATTAATAAATTATGAAGATTGGTAATTTCACCTTGTCATCAATTTAGCGAATTTTTACTAGTCGCCTTAAAATGAAATAATCAATTTTATTTGATGATTATTTGGAAACTTAATTCTTATACTTCAGTTTCTTAACTCAATCCAGCCAGGTTAAATTTTTTACTTGGAATCTATTTTTTCGCGAAAGCTTTGTTTACATTTCTATTTATGTAAATATACAGCATAAACGAAACATTTTTTTCTGATTGTAGGTATCTCTTTTTTTCTACCAAAAAAGCAATCATATCAGTATGTAACGTATTGCTCTGTTTTTAGCAATCCAAAAATTCCTCTTATGGAAACTGAGAAATATACTTTTTATATACTTTTTATATAATATAAAACTTCTTCTTTCTGCAATTAAAACAATATGATTTCCTATGATATTAGAGCGCAATATCCAATTATTAAAACCACAATTTTTTTTAAAAATTCAAATTTTTTTTCTTATTTTTTGAGAAAAGAACTTGAAAAACTTGACTTTCGTTTTCTTATAATATCCTATTCTTTAAAAGCACACCAAATTTGTGCAATGTTGCATCTAAAATTATTAAAATAAGAGCGTGTCGAATTATTTTGTAAGTATGAACTTTTTGTATGGAAACTTGCATTTTCGATTTGCGCCACTTCGAGAGCACCCTATATCAAAGTAGAAGGAATAAAAAAAATATTTGTATAGGTATTTCTTTGTCATTGTCGCTTAAATTAATCAGTCCATCCTTGTTGCTCGGCCTTCGAGTGGTTTGCGTATCACTCTAGTTAATCGTTTTGGTTATCCTGTATAACCTTACAAATGCAAAACATTACAATAAGATGTAAGAACCACAATTTTACAAGAAGATAAATGTTTTTAAAAAAGTGGAAGAAAAACCTGGTGGAGGCCAAATAAAAACTTAATATTACATATATCTATGTATAAAGTGACAAAAGAAGTAAGTATAACTGAGGATTGTAACTTCACTTTTTTGACGTGGTGCAGTACCATCATTGACAACTAAAACTGATACTAGTGGAGACCAATAATATTCTAGGAGAACACTCTGGTGAGCCTACTTGAGACCCTGGCAATATAACCTACTGGTGTTGGCTATTTATACATCAAAACAAAAAATATTTCTTATTTAGACTATTTATTACCAAAATACAAACAAATTATTTGAATTGCGTGTCATTTTTTATTTTTGTCCATTTGGTTCCAATGCGCGTCGTGAATTATGTGCTCTTGACAATTTAACAGTCTTCTTAAAACCTTAAAAGAGACCACAAAGCAAATAAAACAGTTACTGACTACGTTACAACGGACAAGGGCGTAAGGCATAACGACACCTAGCGCCTAGCTTTAAACAAACCTAAATAAGAGCGCGACGTATATCAGTTACTTAGGACTCAAGTGATTTAAATAAAATGGTCTTGGATTTTTCAATCCCCTAATGCAATAATTTAGCTTCTTTTCATATGCATTGAGTTGAAAATGTGTCTCATCACTGACCAAAAATTTTCCAAAAACCAGCTTCATGTTAATACATTCATTCAACAAACATACAAAGAAGTTGATGATCTCTAAAGGCAGACTTACTCTTACGTAAATGTATTCGTGATAAATCAGCTGTTACGTTTTCCTCACCTAAAATGTGTACTCTTTCATAAATGTGGCTTTGCGTTGCGGGCGAACCTAATAAATTTGAATTTTTTACGTATTTACGTCCAAGCTGTTTTATATTTTTATTTTTATTTATAAACAATATTATTAACAAATATCTCTCTAATCCTTAAATATATCGATTTACAACGAAAGTGACTTATGCCACTTTCAGTGTGCATTTTTCTAAAGCGACCATTTTGGAAATATAACTGGATAATTCGAAGATACATACATATATTATAAATCTTATTGTCAAGTGGAAACCCAGCTTAAAAAACACCTTTTACAACAAATGTGAGGGAGAAGTCATGTATTGTACAAATGAATTTTAATTAAAATTGTGGATACCCTGACAAAGTCCATAAGGGATAAGGTGTACACCAAAGATAATCCAAATCAAACGTGGGCTATTCAATACATTGATTTCCTAGAGCAGGAATATAGAAACAAGCTTTTCCTAACATTGCAGTAACACAAAACTACTCTTTGGCATTATTTCAATGACAAATATTTTCAAAATTATATAGCATGCAACTGTTTTAGAACAGGAATTACGATCGATAAAGCACCAATATTGTAACATTAAAGATGATAAAATTTGAATAGTGTTAACTTTAAAAACCGCGAAATTTCATTACAAAACTCAATTTGTAAACAAAAAATTTAAATGTCTGATAGACATTTAAATTTAAAACGTTTTTTATAGTCAGGGAACTATAACTCCTTCAAAAAAAAATGTGTATAACTTCTTCAGAAAATAATGCTTATTTTTGTTGCATAGTGTAAAATACCATCAACAACGTTTAGTATGACAATCCACAGAGAGAAAATGTGAAATTCTCCTTAAAACGTATCGGGATACATAGTTAATAAAGTGAAAGAAATGAAAATAATGACGAATATATCGAAAATACGTGCATAAAGGTAAGCTTGCAAAACCTTAAAATATATTTTAACACAAAAATCCTTTCTAGAACCAGTTACAATTAAATTTATTGTAGTCAGACGCAGAAGATATTTTTAATTGCCCAACCCTTGCATCGACAGTTTAGAGAGGTTACCAGGTGAGTGATATCCCGAAAAACGTTGGCAAAAGAAAAATCTTTTTCTTGTTTGTTTTAATTTCATTACAATCTCAGAAGACTTCAGAACTCTGGTGCTAACCTAAAATTAACACTTGCATGCTAAGACTAATTCTATCAGTTAGGTGGCTAACGGTAATGTTTTCGACCCTAGCACACAAATGAGTGTGATTGACGAATGACTCGCTATCGGATAAAAGGATAAATTTAAATTCACAACCAAAATTTGTTTAGTACAGTTTTAGTACAAAAAGTACAATTTAAAACCCGGTTGGTACAATTTGAAAATTTCATTTACCGTCCCTGTGCTTTTTTTCACATTCTCCCTCACTCATCTGTTAAGTCAACTTGATGTAGATAAATAAGGGATGTCTCTAAATTAACGCAAGATTTAAATTAAATAGAAAACATGGGTTTTTGGCACAAATGGTACACTTGTCCCAATGGTTGATGACGATTTTGCGTTAATATAGCTAAACTTCATGGAAGCATCGTTAAATTTCCATCTTAAACCAACCGGTGGTTGCTAGAATAGACCATTAACTCTAAATAACCCCCATAACAAAAAAATTCATTGGTGTCAATTTAATCGATCCAAAGCTAAGACTACACGACCCAGAAATGTTTCAAGCAGTAAAAAAATTGTTTCACGGGCTGTATCTAATGTCGTCCACGTTAGTATTATCCTTTTTAAACAGTGTCACTCTGTTTTTATGTTACACTATAGAGCAAAAATGTCTCTAGTCTATCCGAAATCCGTACCAAACAGTGATAAATATGCTTTTCGACCTTCACGTGTGGGTTAAACAAAACTGCGGATGTTTTAATGACTTAAGCCTTCAAGACGAAAATGTGTTCCATAATATTATTTTTAAAAATGACCGTCAAACCTTCATAATTTTTAAATATTTTTTAACAACCAGGATGAGTTCTGCTCTCGTATAATGCTCTATTTTTACAAAACTTAACCTGTCAGATGACAAATTGATGCCAACCCAACACCAATACACAAATGGCGGCAAATTAAGTTAATTTATGAACACCCTTTATAAATAACTAAGGGCAATAACAAAAGAAAAATCAAAATATTCATGTGTATGTAGGTACCTATATAATTTTGCACATGAAAATAAATCTGAAATGTTTGTCTTTCGTACGCTTAATAGTGGGGACAACAATAAAAGCGAAATCTATTTTTAGATTTGCAAAGAAAAAGCAGAAACCGAAATCAAGTAAATAAAATAATAAAATAGTAAAAACAAAAAAACAATTCTCGCACAAGATAACAATAACAACAAGAATATACATGCATACAGTGTCTCACAGCCAAATACAACCACTTGAAACTAAAAAAATATAAAAAATTATTTCCTCTATAAACACAAATAAGTAGCTGTATATAAATATTCTTCTTTATTTTTCATTAAAATATGCCAAATCAGAATCCAAATAAATCGTCCAAGTGTGATTCGGACTGGGGCACGAAGTAGGTGCTTTAATTGACAAAACTTCCCTACATAGTTAACAACACTTATTTTTATACTCAACTTTACCATACCATACCATACTATAACACTAGTAAATTCATGAGTTCTACTACTCTTCCACTGGTTCCATTTTAGGTGAAAAACGCATTATTTTAACATAGGCGTGTCATTGGAAGTCATGTGTTTACTTTTAAATAACCTGACTGTCATTTAAATGAGTGCTTAGGACTAATGAAAGTTCGATGATTCGGATGCGTTCTTAATTTATAAATGCTTATGTGTTTATTAATATGATTTACTAAAAAAATTTAATGCATTTTCAAGTAATTCAAATCATATCATTTTATTAATGTTAGGGATGACATTAAAAATGTATTCGAGCAAATAAGTGCTAAGGAAATCATGAATTCACAATTTCCTTTCGAACAAATTCAATATTTTTTTATTCGAATCGAACAAATAATTTTTTTTCTCGTTTTGGGGTGTCAAGTAAACTACCCTTTCCCAAGAACTATACAGCTCTTTATCTCGATATACCAAACAGGTCAATGAATGAATTTTATTGACCTGAAATTCATTGACCTGTTAAGATGCGTTGTACTTTACCTTTACTACACATGGTAAAGTAAGAAAACTGCATGCAGTACGAAAAAAAACACCAAACAGCAATATGATTGATGATAGGTTTTTAGGTTTCGTTACAAGACGAGATATTGCGCCAGAAAATAAACCGATCTGTGTATGTCAGTTTTAGTTTGTACGTTGATAAGTGCGGACGCGATTTTTTTAAGCTCACACTTGCCAAAACAAAAACAAAAAGTGTGAATAAATTCAAACAAAAGCAAGAAAACAAACTTGTTTTTAATACAACAACAAAGTTGTCTGTAAACATTTTTTTTCTCTCCTTTTTCTTATTTACAACGGCATTATCACTTTGCTACTTTAAAAATAAAACAAAAACAATAGGGGCCAATGAGCCTCTTTAATTTAAGTGACAAAAATGTAGACAATTTTGATTTAAATAAAAACAAAAAAACTGAAAATAATTTGTGTTTAAACACTACGCCAGTTTTACGTGCCCAATCTTGTTCGTCGCTTTTGATAAGCGATGACAATAAAATAACTACAAACAAGTCGCCTTCTGTACAAAGTGTTACCAAAACTAATATGGATAGTGTAGAAAAACCTAAGACGCAAGTGGGAATGGACAGATACATTACGGTATTAAAAAGAGGTCGAAGCCCTAAATCTTCGCAGCTTGCACCAATGTCTAAAGTACATAAAGACAGGGACTCTAACGGAATAAATTCCCATAATCGTTTTGCTATCTTAGATAGTGAAACAAGTGAACATAAAACGGCAATTAAGTCGTTCAAACCACCTCCAGTTTATTTAAGGGAGAAAAATTCGAACGACTAAATAAAAAAGTTAATTAGCGAGAACTCATTTTATGTAATTACCATCAAGCGTGGTAACATTGATGAGCATCGAGCATCGCGACATTAGTGCATTCGATAAACAGTTTTATGAGCTCTATGAGCAGCATGATGCAAGAAATGGTATGCATGCATTCTACTATGTTGCAGGCGTTACTTAACAAACCATGAACTGTTTAAAAATATGTTTCTGGAACGCAAACGGCTTGCGCAAACACAAAAATGAACTCGAATACTTCCTTAAGAAGGAACAAATTGATGTCATGCTGGTTGCAGAGACTCACTTAACAACAAATAGCTTTTTTAAAATAAATGGCTATATCTTATATGACACCAAAGACCCCCGTGGCAGAGCATGTGGTGGTTCAGCAATACTAATAAAGGCTCGAATCAAACATTATTTACTGTGTGATTTTTGTGAAGATTACCTAGCAGCAACAAACATCTGCATTGAAGAATTTCATCCAAACTTAGTTATTTCTTCGATTTATTCACCTCCTAGGTTTCAAATATCAGAGAGTCAATACAGCGATTTCTTCAAATCACTAGGTCCCTGTTTCATAGCATCAGGCGACTACAACGCTAAACATACGTTTTGGGGATCACGCCTAATAATTCCAAAAGGTCGTGTTTTGTTTGACACAATTTCAAAAATGCGTCTGAATGTGATATCGAGTGGACAACCCACCTATTGTCCTACTGATCGACAAAAAATACCGGATGTTATTGATTTTGGCGTGATTAAAGGTTTTTCCGAGAGAAACGATTAAAGCTGAAGCGTCACTTGAATTATCCTCAGATCATTCACCCACTATCTTCTATATATGGGACAAACAAAACATCATATCACCAATGACTATCACAAGCATTAATTGGTTGAAATATAGAAAGTATCTTAGTACTCATTGTGCGGAAAACATCCCGCTAAGAACACCTGAAAACGTAGAGCGGAGTGTTATTGATTTTGACCAAAACCTCAAATTAGCTGCCCAACATTCAACAATTACCCGACAATTAGCTAGATACAATCAAATTTATTCTGCAGATATCGAACGACTCTTGGCTGAAAAAAGAAAAATACGTAGAGAATGGCAATCACAGAGATCTCCTCAACTCAAAAGCAGACTTAAAGAATGCACGAACCGGCTAAGAGACATGCTGAAATCTCGAAGAGTAGCATCCCTGAAAAACTATTTGGGAAACCTAGACGCATCTCCTCAATCAGATTGAGTTGCCTGTTGTCGAGGCTAGTCCTGCAGTACCGATAAGATTTGAATTTGGTGATCTTGAAAAGGCAATAACGGATTTAAACACCAAAAAAGCCCCTGGCTGTGATAAAACCAGTAACAAGATGTTACTTGAGTTGCTCCGTGTAGCTCGCAGAATCGTTCTTTTTATTTTTAATGCCATTTTACGTCTTGAGTAATTTCCCACAGAGTGGAAGGTGTCCTTGGTTACCATGATTCCTAAACCAGGAAAAGACCACACAAAAATTTAATCATACAGACCTATAAGCCTTTTGTCAAATATGTCAAAGCTGTTTGAGAGGATGTTAATAACTAAGCTTAACCCTATTCTAAGCGACAAAGGATGTATTCCAAACCATCAACCAGGAAAAAACATAGTACGATCGAACAAACTCACAGGTTAGTTAATGTTGTTAAGAAGACTTTTGAAGAGAGAAAATACTGCTCCCGTAAACCTCTATAAGCTGCTAGATAGTTATTTAACCAAACGAAAATTTATTGTGAAAGAAGGAGATTTTGGAGCTCACCCCAGCCAATCGAAGCCGGAGTTCCCCAAGGTAGTATATTGGGGCCCTTTTTATACTTATTGTATACTTCAGACATGCCAACTAGTAACCGAGTTCACACATTTGCTCACGACACAGCTTTTTTGAGCATTCACGAAAGACCCGAAGTAGCATCACGATATTTACAAGACCACATATTTAATTTAGAAAAATGGTTGAAGAAATGGAGAATAAAAGTGAATGAACAAAAATGTACTCACATAACTTTCACACTGCTTAGAGAATCTTGCCCCCCTATTCGGATAAATAACCAAACGATAGCTTTCAGACGTCAAATATCTCGGTATACATCTTGACCGGCGCCTTACATAAAAACGCCACATAGAAACAAAGTTAACACAAATGAAGTTGAAATCAGTCCAAATAAACTGGCTAATTGGCAGAAATTCTACTCTAGCTTTAGATTGCAAACTTTTATTATACAAGTCAATTCTAAAACCAATATGGTGTTATGCCATTCCATTATGGGGCACTGCCTCAGCTACCAACGTAGAAAAAATTCAAAGGCGCCAAAATAAGATTCTTCGTATAGTTACATCTGCTCCTTGGTATATAAAAAACTCGAACATCCATAAAGATCTAAACGTGCCATCAGTTAAAGCAGAAATAGCGAAACTTGCCATAAGGTATTTAAAGAAGCTTGAAACTTATCCGAATCCACTGGCCCGTAACATACTAAATGAACCTGGTTACATTCGACTAAGAAGGAGGGACACTGCTTCTCTCATCCATACATCAGAGGGATAACCCGCAGTAACACAGTAACCGTGAAACATACATTTTTTTTGTGCAGCACTGGTTGAACTAAACAAGTATATTTATTTTTTTAGACTTAAGATATGATTAATTATTGATAGTTCAATTATATTGAAGATACAATAAATAAAAATTGCGAAAAAAAAATCTGTGTATATATCTAGATATTTTAGGGGACCTTAGGAAATTTCAACCTTAGAATGGTCAGGCGCTTAAATTCTCTAATAATTTTTTACTAGCACGCCAAAGCTCACTATTTATAATTCATATTCTTATTAGATCTTGTACGATGTGTAGGGGTAACCAAGTCTGCAGTAGTTTCGGGATGTAGGACGAGATAAATTCGGATTTATCACATTTGTTAATAGCTTTAGATTAATAATATTAACTAACGGAATGGCATCAGATAAATAGGCAGTAGCTTTGATAACACTTCAAAGTAAAATTTTCATCAACTCAATAACAATATTAACTCTTCAGTTTTAAGTCAAACTTTGCAGCTCTTCGTTGCAGCTAAGACGTTTATGCATAAAGCATCAATTTATTTATGTCGTCAAAAATTTGGAAATTGTTGTACATATCGGTACCGATTCCGGAAATATTAACATCAAGAAAATTTCTTATTTCGTATTATTATTTTTTCAACTTTCTAGTTCAAATTTGGTTTTAAAATGTTTAAATAAGTTATTTTGTTCTTTTTCTCCTCAATGATCAACAAAGTGCCTAAGGCAGCTGCTTACATGGAACCCCACACCATTATCCAACTATCTCATCGTTTGACTGTTTTTCTAGTATTCTTTGCATTCAGTTTTTCGCCACACCACTCCAATGTACGACCATAACGATTGGGAAATTTATATTTTCCCAGAACTCATTTGGTAACGACTGGTCAGGATATAGATTTTCCGTTTAAACAGTCGTTATGTACTTAAGGAATTAGTTGGTATTGAATATAGATTTAACATTGTTTATAATAGGTAATAGGTAATAGGTTTTCCCCTGCTCACGATTTACAGTTATTTCTCGCTCGCTAAACATTCTGAAATTTATTTCCTAAAATTTAAAAGTCATGGAGCCAAATCTAAAGAATTGCCATGACTTACAATTTAACAGGCAAATAATAAATCATACTATTTTTAGCCAGGGATACCATACTAAAGTTAACAAAAATGGGCTAGTGGGAGTCGTACATAAGTACATACGAAATAAAGGTTGCTATAATTGCTACATTATTTATTTATTTTTTATTTATTTTTTATTTATTAAATGTTACAATACAATTACAAATTATATTCTAACTTAATTATTGAGCTTAGTAACAAAGACCTTCACTCGTTGTAGTGAAACACACAGAGTCTTTGGTGGGAATCGAACCCACAACCCCCAGACTGATAGACTAGCACACTACCCACTAGCCTACCGGGGCACCCAAAATTGCTACATTGTTTTTTAAATTTAGGTAAATTTTATAAACTCATTTGGATGGCATGATTTTTGCTGTTAACTGTATTAATTTACATGATATGTGAATAAAATATTAATACGAGTACAAAAAAATTTAATTCAAATTTTTTTGCACTGACTCATATACATATACAAAAAATACATACATAAGTACATATGTACGTGGGTTGAAATTTTCATATTTATTTACTCACAACTGGTTGTTGTTATTTGCACTCAATACAACACAATCATTTTTTCTTCTTTGTTGTTGGCACAAATATTTTGTTAATTTCAGTCTTGCCACAAAGTTTTGTTTAGAATATTTAAAATCAAGGCGAATAAATACTTGGTGTTTGCACAGCCGAATGCAGCTATTTTCGCCATCTTTGCAAGTGGCAAATCCCATTTATAAAAAAATTGTTTATAATTTGTTCGGGTTTGATATTTCGAATTCAAATATTTGAGCTTTTTCGCCTCTGCAATTATCTGTTATGTATTCGCCTTGTTCCTAATAAAAAAAAAGTCGAGTTTTGAATAGGGCGACATTTAAATCCTGGTTGTATAGTAGTTGTTGTTTCAATCGTGGCTGAATAGTTGACATCTGCACTTTTCACTTTCTACTTTAATACGCTAAATAAGTTTATTATTGGCGGTTTAAAGGTTTATTTTAAAAATAAAACAAATTGATTTTAAAATAGTAATTTTTTGATTTTTTAAATATAATTTTATCAAAATTAAAAAAAAAATCTGCCAGACAAAGTCACTTTTATTAACGAGACTTAAAAAAGTTTGTCATAGGCCATGTGTGAAAACGGTATGCGATAATTCGTTGTAAAAAAACTGCATATGGGAAAATCGTCCGTGACGAAAGCTTCATTCGTACGCATTTTCGGATTAAAATATCAAGATTTTTTTGTCTTTTAAAATAAATACTTTTACCTTCAACTTATACATAGTATATAGTGGGATTTAAGTATACTTTCGTATAGTGCTGACAATTTCGACTACTTACAACTACTCGATACAACTCAATACTTTTTAATTGGGTACTAAATAGTACTCAATACTTCCGTTTACATACTAGCAGAGGAAATTTATCCTCGTAGCTGTCAAATATTTTTATAAATTTATTTCTAAAAATACTACCGATTAACTACTTTTGTGTATTGAATACCCAAAACAATTATCGAGTATCGATTACTCGGTACCCACTAAAGTACTGCCAGCACTACTTTCGAATGAAATAAAACATAATTTTTGAACAGATATTTGTTGCGACATAATTGATCACTAAGTTTTCAGAAGCACGCTACAACAAAAGGAATTTACTTAAAGTTGAATTGTATTTCGTAATTTTTAGTAAATTTTAGAAGAAAGATGAACATAAGAGAATTATAAAATAAAGTTCTTGCAGTGAACATTTTTTGTAATTTTTTTTATCTAAAGCCGTTAAATCTTTATGACGCACGATACGTGACGCATGTTAAATTTTTCTAGTAGGGTATAAATAAATATAATTGTATATGCTTAAACAAAACAATTTATATTTGTTTAATAAATTAAAGGGACAAGGGCATCCGTAATGTTTTTCATTACGGATGCTTTGTATGGCATTCATTTGCCATACAAACTTCCTTGCTTACGCCACAACACACTTTTTTTAAGTTTAAGTTTGAACAGAATTGAATGAATACAAATATGGCTTTCGATAGGACCACATATATCAACACTAAAGTATTGATATGAACAACATTTTAATTTATCCTTCGCACTACCAAAGCTCTTTATGTACGTATTGACCCGAAACCCACCTGGGTAGGTTTCTTAAGATATCTTAAGATATTGCACATATTTTAAATAATAATTTTGCATTTACTACAAAAATTCATACATTTGCGACATAGAAAATTTATAAAAAAACAACTTTAGAGAATACCGTTGCAAGTACTTATCTATGCAGCGATAAATGTGTATATCAGAAGCGTCTTACTAAAAAGAGAATCAATACCAGAGTTTTGGAAGAAAAATCATGTCCCCTTTACAGGGCAACTATGTCTAGAAACAGATTCACACACATAATGAGATTTCTTTAAGTCAAGCTAGATCTTTTTGCTTGCAATCGCAAAAGGATGCACCAATAGCGGATATCATTGGAATTATTTACAAAAATTTGAAGTCTCATTACTGACCGCATGAGTCTATTACTGTTGACGAACAGTTTCTAGAATTCCGACATTGACATTAAAATATAATGTGCATGTGACTCTGAAACGTTTTATCCGTTGAATGGACAAATATATACCGATTAGATGGAAACGCAGAGAGATGTGACTCAAGGCACACGTTCACCTTAATTTCCATCTCTCAAGGATTAGTTGCTCCATACAAAGGAACGGTTAGAAATGCGAAAGAGCTACTCTCTTGGTAGATAATTTTTGTAGGTACTTCGAAAAAAAAAAAAAATATATATATTTTCCAAATGAATTCAAGCCTTCGAACAACCGAAATATAATTCGACCCTTTTATAATTTTCCAAAAATGTAACAATAATATCTTACATTCCCACCAAAAATAGATCTGTAGCACTTTTGTCAACAATGCATCAAAATAAAAACCAAGAGAAAAACCGGAAATAGTCATGTATTATAATAAGACTAAGGGCGGCATAGATACCATGGACAAGATACTGTCGCAATACACCAGCAAGAGAGGAACACGACATTGGCCTCTTGCTTTATTTTTTAATATATGTATGTTGAAAATGGTAATTTAGGAGGTACAATAACAAATTCTCGACGTAAGCTTTTGCTGGGGTTGGGAGAAGAACTTTGCATTCCAAATATTAAAGCCCGGTCAAAAAAAGGCTTAAGGTTTATTATAGGTGTGCCAATTTTTGGAGAAGTTGTAGATGACGAATTCACCGCCAATGAATAAAGCAGAAAGGCAAACATTGCATGTGTCCCAAAGGCAAGAAATTGAGAAACACGAGACAGTCCTGTATCAACTGTAAGAAACCAGTGTGTACTGAAAAGCCGAAGTGTGAGAGTTGTTATATGGGGCAATCTTCTGCTTATAATTTAATACAATAATTATGTAAACTTTTCAAAATAATATGTTCATATGTATAATAAATAACATTTTTGTTATATATGTAAAAGAATTTTTATGTTAAATATTGATGGAAATTTTAATTTTCTAAAGGAACCCACCTTGGTGGGTTTCGGGCAACAACGTTGAAAGAACGAAAAAATAAAAAAAAGATATAGAAGCAGTATTCAAATATTGAATGATATGAAATTTTTAGTTAAAATTAAGAAAAATAGCCACTGAGTCAAAAGCATTTGTTTTTTGGTAGAAAATTGTCTTAGTTATTAAAGGTTGAAAAACGAAAATCCCACCTGGGTGGGTTTCGGTAGTGCGAAGGTTAAAGTATAACATTAAGAATTCTGAGGTAGAGTAGTATGTATTTGGTAATAACTTTTGTATTAATGATAAATAATGCTCGATATACATTTTTTTGTATTTAAAAAATTTTATAAATAATTTTATAAAAAAATTAAGTTGGATTAATTAAAAAAAAATTTTGTTGGTGAACCGTTTCTGGGAATTGACTGTATGTGATATGCAAATTTGCTGTATTTGTTTTTTATTTCCATTAAGAATTGCAGTCATATTTTATAACTTTTAATTCATATTTTATAATTCATATTTTATAACTTTTAAATCTGGCAACTCTATACAGCTTTAGGGTTGTTATTACACTAAAATGCAATTTAAAAAATCAAAAGGAATAGACCAATGCATACAAAAGACAGCCATATTTGTTTAAATAATTACATAAAATCATAGGTATAGTTTCTAAATAATAAAGTTGTTTAACATCTGTGTTTCTACAGAATTGCTTGCTACTGTGTTATTCACCTTTTGGAGAAATATGAACATACATACTTACAATGTATTTAGTGTTTATTTATCCAGTTGAAACATGCGCCAGTTAAAATTACTTTTTTATGTTTTTTTTTCGTTTTTAAATCCAAGGAATGTCAGTTGTTATAATTATTTTTTTTTTTCGCAAAAACAGCAATAATATCGTTATTAAAGTAAACAAATTTGTGTAAATATAAGATATGTTCGTTACTTCCCAGCGGGAAATTTTATTACTTATGTATATAATTAAATATGTAATATATTATTTTAGAAAGAAAAATAATTAATAATTAATCTTGGAATCGAAAAGGTAATTTCAGCAGACACAAATAACATATTTATTACGAAGTATATTTCCAAATTTTCATAAAAAGGAATGTGCTGTTTTGTCGCGACGTTTATTTGCTATGTATTTACACTTTTTTATTTAAAACACAGATTATGTTTGCTTGCGTACCAGTAAAGATTAAAATGCAGCAAATAACATTATTTATATGAATATAAATTTATATCTATCTATACATATATTAAAGTAGTAACTCATTTCCTGTCTGTATGTCTGTCTTTTTTGTGTTCGCATCACGTAAAAACTACTGGATGGATTTTAACAAAATTTTGTGAGGAGGTACCTTAATATCCTGATTCCATTATAGCATACTTTTTTCCAAGAGATTTTCCAATTTGTTTAGCGATGCATTTTTTTTTTAAAGCAGTTTATTTTAAGCAATGTTGCGCAACAGATGGCGCTGTTTTAAAATAATGAGTAAATCATTTCCTGCCTGTCTTTTGCAGAACTTTACAATAATTTTTAGAATTTTATATAAATTTTAGTATTTTATCTGGGGATGGGTACCTTTCTATAAAGTAAATACGTAAGAGTCCTAAAATTTGGTGTGGATTACTTTCAAACAAAATCAAACAAAATATTGTCAGGATGCACACAACGTGTGTGGGCACAGCTAGTATAAATAAAAATTTCTTGTTTATTATAAATATTCCTAATTTTAATATGAATTCTAATTTTCGAATAATTCTAAAATTCGTTTGCAGGATGCATTAAAATAATTCATTACTTTCCTTGGACAAGTTCCGTATTAAATGTAATGTATACACCTTTCTTATTGTATTATTGTTTCTTATTGTATACCTTTTCTTACTGGGAAATTATTCTACGTAAACAGAGCTACCACCAAGGAAATTTTATTCTTCGAAGATTTGCCTTAAAAGCTAACAAAACCTGCCGAAAATTAAATCCTATAATTTGATTTTTCATTAAATCTTTGAAGTGCAAGTTACACTGTTACACCGTGGAACATTAAGGACTAACAGAAGAGATTAATATCACTTATTATAATGCTTTTGAATAGCTATAAAAAAGTAAAAAAAAAAACAAAATTATGTTTCAATAAATACAAGGACAGTTTAATAATGACGTGAGTTTTTGATTGAAGGATAAAAAAAAACGTTTTATTCTCATTTTTTGAAGGTCTTTAGAAATCATCAATTGACCCAAGTCTCTTACTCTAGTAAGCTATTTCTTCAAACTTGGAAACAGGAAATAGTCGAAAGGCTTTAAATCTGGAAAGTATAGTGGATCGGGTGGCAGTTTATATCTCAGCCACCCCACGAAATTTGACTCCATGGATTTTATCGACTATTTCTGGCGTAACGATCTCTCTCAACGTTTGGCATCATTTGTTCTGCTATGACAACAGTGGAACTCAGTAGCAATTGAAATTGATAATGAGGGACAGTTTGGTGTGTACTTTGGGTTGGTTGCATTATTAGCCCATTTTTTTTTTCGAAAATGCTACTATAAAGTCCATTTCAGTCAACGACGAGCGCTACAGAGCTCACGAACTTTTTACAGCCTGAAATGAAAGATAGGGACTTAAAAATAGAACTATTGCGCTCTTCTAAGTTCGGTAATCATGTTCTAACTTATCTAGGAAAAGCCAATTGGGCGCCAACGAACTGAGATATAAACCGTTTAGACTTTTTCTTGGGAGGTAAAAGCTATTCGAATAATCTAAAAATGGTTCGCACTATTAAGGCTAATAGAGTCTGAGCCATTCGTGAGATAAAACAAGAAACCTTCAACAAAGTCTTCGAAAATTGGACTGACAGGGTAAGCTACCGCCGCATAACGGAAATATTTTTTTCGTTATAAAGCCATAAAAATATATCAAAAGAAGATAGGTTTAGTTTATTTTATTTTGAAAAAGATTCAAGTATTTGGCTCACCCGGTATAGAATAAATGTTATATGTATGAAATTCGGCAGTATTTACAAATAAGTCTTTAATTGGCATTTAAAAAATCGTCAAACTTGGGGCAAAATCGTTAAAACGATATAAATCATCTTATCTGGCTAACCGTGTTTTGGTTGGGGCTTGTTTGTTTACAAAAAATAAATAAATAAAATCAAAAAATTATTTATGTATACTTAGGTATAAAACACCACACACACCCCCTTTAAATGTTGTTGGTGTTTTTGCGTGTTATTTTGTTGTTATTTACTTCTAATTAAAATATGTATGTATGAATGTATTTGTATTTTTGCCTTTTTAGGAATGGTGATGTGTGCGTGCGTGCTAATTATTTGAATTAAAAAAAAAAATAGAAAATAAGAAACTTATATGCTTTTAAAGCAGTTGCAAATAAAATTGTTTATAAATGAGTTAATTCACATTCAATGGCCTACACGAAACTGACATACAGGGTGAAAGATTTCAAATTTTTTTCAGATGTTGGCAAAATAAATATAGAGCAAAAAACATTAAAAAATAGATATGTATGTATGTATGTATGTATGTATGTATGTATGTATGTATGTATGTATGTATGTATGTATATGAAAATACAAAAAATATCATTAATTTTGGTTAACATCACCTGCTACTACATATTTTAACTGTTTTTATTCACAAAATTTTTTTCTTGAAAAATACGTCAGATTTAACAAGGTTTTAAACAAGGAAACAGAAGGAGAAACAATTTTAATTTTGCTTGTATTCTTTCCCCTTAAATGGTGGTTTGACTGTCAAGCTCTAGAGACTTGTTAGTACCATTTTCATTGCGGTTCATTCTCAAAGCTTTGACGAAGGGGAAAATGGTGGCACCAGACGCCAGGGTTCCTTGAACCTCAATCTGGAAGAGCCCCACCCTAAACCACGGTGAAACAGCATACGCCAGGGATGCGTGGTCAGGAGGGTGCTTGGACGTTAGTATGCGAACTCTGGATACCAGTCGACCTCCAGTTTCAATTTAGAATTACCCATGCATAAGGAGCTCTGTGTAGGTGAACAACGTTTTCTCTAATAATGGCCTAGGGAAGAATTCAGAAGGGATAGACAGGAACACCTCGCAAGGGGTGAACAGGTTAATCTCTAAAGGTTCTCCTATGGCGTTGAACCGGGATATTTCGATAGAGATGGACAAGGAAGCCTCGTTAGAGGTGGAGAGGTTAATCCCTTTAGGAACTCCGATTACCACTGGCCAGGGGAGGATATCAAAATAGAATGACAAAGAAACCTCGCAAGGGGTTGACTTGTCAGTCTATGAAGATACTCCTGCGGCTGTGGAGGTAAATGTGGATGAATTGGACGCACCTGGCCCTGTGGGCTTAAGGTGCCTGCTTCCGAAAAGGAGTTCCTTCAACGTCGAGTTGGAGTCTCAATACCTCATGCCTAAAAGTGAGAGGCAGATGCAGAAGAAGAGACGCGGAAAGGAAAGATGCTGAGACGGCAGCGCACATTGTGTGTAAATGTCCAGCATTGGCTACCATAAGACTCAGGACCATTGTCGACAGTCTGAAATCACTAAAGTCAAGTTGGTTGTTTTAGCACATGACTCAATGTAAGTAGGTTGCCGTAAATTACATTTCGGTTGCCTGTAATCATATAGGATGGACGGGGGTCGAAAAGGTACCCATAATGGAAGTGGTCTGCTTCGATATTCCCCCTACATTACATTACGTTACATTACTAAACACTGGCTTTAAATGCGCTTGACACCAGTTTCTAGAGATAATCATATTTATTTCTATAGCTTATGAACGGTTTTCTCTAGCAACTCTTCCATGGTAATCGTGTTTATGTAATGTATTGGAACAGTATTAACGCAAATTTGTTTCTTTTCCAGTGCGAGTTTTTAAAGATAGTTGCAGATCTTTTGCGGTTTTATAAGGATCTTGTTTCATTTCTTTAATCATCGCACGCTCTTCTCGCTCATTTAATATTGTGCCTTGACTTTCTCTACTTTTGTTGGCCAACCGCAACTCATCCCGGAACCTCTTAAGGGCGGTTTACATTATACTACAAGTAATACGACATGTCAAATTTTTGTGTAGAAGAGTACAAGTAGTATCGTCTAAACATAATATGTAATGAAACTGTCCGACATTGAAAGAAAATACGGATGGAAATTTGACAGTCTTACGGCTCTCTTTATGTTTTGAAAATTTTCAAAAACTATTCTACTTCATTAGATCATGGTTGCGTTTTTCTTATTAATGCTAACTTTTCAAAGGCAAAACTCGTCAAAATAGCAGAAAACCGCTGAATATAGTGCAAAATAGATCCGGTTGGCATCACAAATAAGTTTGTAAACAATAAAAAACTTTTGGCAAAAGAACGTGAAAATTTTTTAATTTTGTTTTAGTTGTTGGTTTTTAGTTTATTTATTATGGCAATGGCTAGTACAACACCAAAAACCTTTTCCTTGTTACTTTTTTAAATTTAGCATATTTTTCACAAGTACGCGCACTATTTATTTGTTTTCACTTTTTTATTGTTTTAACAACAGCTGTTTCAATTTTACTTCATTTTATTCCACACCAATGGTGTAAACGTAAGAAAAAAACCATACGATTTTCAATCTCTATTTTTTCATACGGATTGATTTTCATTTTATTTTCTCTTAGATTTTACGTACGTAAAGTCTTACTGTCTAAACTGCCCTTTAATAATGTCGTGGTGGACAGTGGATTTGCTTTCAAAGTTTAACTTAACTATGAATTGCCTAACTTCGTTGCTCGATTTCTTTCCACTTGGTGCCTTCTAAAAACTATTAATGTCGTTTGCTCCTAATAAAATTAATGACAAAATGGGTATTTTTAAAAACCCGAATTTTTTACATTGGTTCTTTGATTTGTAGAAAAAAAGCTTTTTATGTCGTGCTGTGTAATTTATGAGAAAAAACAGCAAACGTTTTCAAATTTTCTATGCATTAAATTGTACTACATATGTACATATGTATGTATTATTATCTGTATCTTTGTAGTATCTTTTCCAACTAATTTGACTCTGGGTCTGATGTTGCTTTGCGAAACTGTTAATTGTATTTATGGGACTACTTTTCTCTAACTGCCTCAGTGACCACTCGATTTTCTTAAACCCAGCTACGCTAACTACAGCCCGAAGTGATATCACGCTATTAAAAAACAATAAATATAATACGAAGTAAAGATAATTTCGGGGGATTCTATATTCGGCTACCTTAAAAAATAGACTACGGTTAATACAGTGCGAAGAAATTTAACCGCGAATATAAAATAATTTCGAATCTCTTATATTCTGCTACCATACAGAGTAGACTAATGGTGTTTTCTTTTCTGACAAAAATATTGCTTATATTTTACACCTATTAAATTTTCGTGTTCTTTTCTACAAAAAAAAAATTAGAGTGTGAAAAAACATTATGTTCTTTTCTAAATATGTCGCACCAAAACCAGGTAAATATGCTACATTTTTTACACTTAACTATATATAATATTTTTTTTTTCAATGAAAGCAAGAATTTTATTTTGAATTTAAATTTTTATGTGAATAATTATATGATTTTATTTATTATTGAAATCATAAAAAAGGTCACACTTTTCAAGGGCTGGGTGATCTATAAAAAGTATTACCTATTAATAAGGCAGCATTTTTTTCAGAAAAGAAAACGCCATAAGGTAGAGGAGGTTTTTCGGGAGACCTTGTATGCGAGTACGATATGAAGCAATAACTCGGCTAATATAAGATAATTTTAGAAAACATTTAAATTGTCTTTAAAAAAGGGGGATACTTCCGCCGAAAACCCAGGCGTGCATAATGTTCAAAATTCTTTTTTCTCTAAAGTAGATGCAAATTCTGGAAAAATTTTAGTAAATAATTCTTGCAAAAAAAACCGACTTCAAAACAAACTTAAAATCATGTTTCTTTAAGACGGTAACTATTGCGACACCCTGAAATTTCCGAATTCAAATTTTATACTAGTTATAGTGGTCGTAGCAATACAGGTTCATTGTAAATTTCAACCATCTGTCTGTAACGGTTTAAAAGTTTTGTCATATACATCAAATTACATAAACTATTGCGACACCCTGTAATTTATAACTTTAAATATTTATACTTATTATAACAGATATGGTAATGGACATTCTGTCTAATTGTTAAGTGTTTATCAATAACTGTTTAAAAGATATGGTCATATATATCAAATGACGTCACCTACTGGGACACCCTTTAAATTCAAATTTTAATATAAATACTTTTTAAGGAGGACTTTGTCATACAGATTCTTTTTAAATTTTAACTTTGTGTCCATATACATTAAATTACATCAACTATTGGGACACCCTTTAATTTCCAATTTTAAATATTTATACTTGTTGTTATACCAGACATAGTAGTGAACATTCTGTCTATTTTTCGAGTGTTTGTCTATAACGGTTCCAAAGATGAGGACATAATGGTCAAATTACATCAATAATGGGGACACTCTTTAATTTATAGATCCAAATTTTATACTTGTTGTAATAGCGGACTAAGCAATATAGGTTCTTTGTAAATTTCAACTGTCTATCTATAACAGTTGAAAAGTTTGGCCATATATATTACTTTTACATTAACTATTGGGACACCCTTTAATTTCCAAATTCATATTTTACACTTGTTATTTTAGCGGACTTAGCAATACAAGTTTTTTGTAAATTTCAACTGTCTGTCTATAACGGTTCAAAAGTTTGGCCATAAATATATATCAAAATAAACCAACTAATGGGACACCCTTTAATTTTTAATTTTAAATATTTATACTTATTATAAGAGACGTAGTAACGAACATTCTGTGCAGTTTTCAAGAGTTTGTCTATAACGGTTCAAAAGATAGGAGAATAAAGGTGAAATTAAGTCACCTATGGGGTCACCCTTTAATTTTTAATTTTATTTTTTAATTACTTTTTGTTATTGGGAGCTACAGTGATACGCACTTTTTTTAATTTTAAATTGCTGACCTATAAAGTTCATAATACACGTAAAAAACATGTATGTTGTATGGGGACACCCTTTAATTTTTAAACTTTTGAACTTCTTTTAAAATGGGACCAATCTGTAGCCATAACCTTTGTAATAGTGCAAAAATTTTGAAAATCGGTTCAGAAATGACCGAGTTCTGAAGGCACAAACATACAAAAAAAAAAAAAACAAAAAAAAGCAACACACAGACGAATTGATAACCTCCTTCTTTTTTGAAGTTGGTTAAAAATAGTTACACGTTTGCTTAACCTTCGCTTTACCAATACTCACACGGGTGACATTTTCGGTTTAGAGTTCTGTAGAATTTAGTAAAAATATGATAAAAATTTTAATTTTTTATAAGGTTATTATTTGATTTCTTCAAATTTTCAATACGCACCCGGGTGATACAAACGAAATTTTTATTTCTATTCATTTTTTAAATTTTTATTTGTTTTAATTATAATTTATTATTTCATAAAAGCGCTTTTTTACATATTTTTTTGTTCTAATTCTACTTTGAAGTAAAAGTAATTTGTATTCACTTCAATTTGACTCATTGGCGTTCTACATTCTACTTTTTATTTCTGCTTTGTTTTTGAAAAGTAAATCGTAGTGAATTGCAATGTTCTATAAATTATTTTTATACAAAAAGTAGTAGTTTAAAAATACTTTTAAATTCCATTGTAAAATGAAAATATGCAGAACAATCCAGACCTGGTCAAGAGATGTTCTAAAGAGGACCATATCAAATTTTGATTGTAAACTAAATAATATTGCAAACAAATTTATTGCACAATTTGTTTTTGCAGCTTAGTGATAAACTGCAAATCTCAAGTAGCACTCAACAAAATTTAGTCGTAGTTCAGTATTTTAGCGGAGATCAGTATTTGTTGCTTATGGTCTTCCAAAAGTGCAAGTCCATAATATCATAGCTTTTTTGTGAAATCCAACAACAAAATACCAAATTTTGTTGATAATTTAAAATTTTTTCGATTTCAAATGAAAAATGTAAAACCAAACTACTACTTTTGCAGAACTCAAAAATAGAAAGTTTGCTTTTCAAATCATTCTTTACTTTCATTCTACTAAATTTCTGGAACATGTCTGATAGTTAATTATTGTAAGCTACTATAATAGACTTTCAATGATGGAGAATGGTGGCAGTTGTCACATTTAGTTCGACAAACGCTGTCTTATGCACAAATGGACTTTTTGCATTTAACGCAAACTTGCCGTGTATTTCTCTTTTGTTTAAGCGAGTGACAAATACGATATTTGGTTATTTTGCTTGCCACCATCTACGCTTATTACAAAACTTCCTTATAACGAACTGTTTTTGCTGGTCTCACAGAATTTATTATGACTTTTAATTTACTTTGAAAGAAAGCTATAACATAATATTTAAATACAAAAAAATAAACCATGTACATGTAACAACAAACTTATCGGAAGGAGTAATATTTCTCATAATGTTTGTTCAACTTTTCCTGTTTACAATTTCGGTTTAAAAATTTTGTTCTGCGTAGGTATAATAAGTACATATAAATATTGACCCTGTATTCGTATAAAACTCTGTATGAAAGTTATTTATAGCTTTTCGAAGTTCCATTTATTCCATTCTTATCTGCAAATACATTTTCCTAAAAGATACAAAATAAACTTCTTAATTGTTTCATTAAGTTCCCTATAAAGATTACGTTTATTTACAAAGAGACGAGTACAATTGAGAGAAGAGTGTAATTTGTGGATTATTTCTACTCGTAAAATCTTTGCCCTTCAGTTTGTTGAATAAATAAATTAAAAAACAACACAAACTAAAATTTTTGAATATTTATGAAATATTTTAACACAAAATACCTACCTACATACATATGTATAAACGAATATTATATTATATTATAAATATTATGTATGTGAATATTTAATTAAAATAATAATAAAATGTTAAGATGATTATAACTTAAAGAATTGTTATTGCTAATTTCGCTTTAAAAAAAATAATATTTTAAATTACATTTTCTTATTTTTATTTGAAGCGATACAACGCAAATGTTATGCTAAATAGTACAGTGTCCCTTATGCTAAAGAGTACAAAACAAAAATAATTTAGTATTATTTTTGTGAATGTAAAATAAAATTACTTAAGGATGCCTAAAATTTTATTTATCCATATAAAGCAAAAAAGAAAAAAAATTTTATTAGTTTTATGTTAATCTTAGGGACAGCAAACAGAACTGTCCAGAACAAAAGAGTTGTATTTACCATCATTTATGCAGTAAGTGTATTGCGCACTCTTAAAACGAATAGTTTGACAACTGACAAGTTTAGGGTTGCAAAAATGGAGGAATACACTCGTTTTCATTTTTCTAGCGAAAAAAATACTGTTGACTTCTTTGGATCACATTCGTCACAATCACATGATAAATTCATTGGATGTTTCACCACATATAGAACTACTTTGGGTGCTATTCTCTCTGCTGGGAATCTATAAAATATCTGTGTTTTTCATTTAATTCAAGTATTGCGTGACTGGTTCTAATTTCTGAGATATATTGTTATATGAAAAATAAACGAAGTTGCATTACATAGTATATTAGCCAAGCTCGATATCCGTAGATTAGGAATACCTTTAAGTCAAACAAATATTCAGCCTTATTACGTCTTTGCAAATTTTGTACTAGATTAAAGATAACGCATAAAATTTTTCTTTAATCTTGTACAAAAGTTTCGAAGTCAAAGTACAATTATATTCCAAACAATTCTTTTGTTTTATTAGTTTTATATTCTTATTAACTTAAAATTAATTATGAAATTTTGTGGGAAAATTATTATTTTTATTGATAATTTATTAACACACAAAGGAATTGTTAAAGTAAGAATTAAGTTCGCTTATATTCTCTCCAAAGGGTCAAAGGAATATTTCTACAAATTGGGTGATTAATTTTGTAGGAAAAATTGAAACTAGCAGAATCTTATTTTTCAATGTTGATGTAGTTCAAGGATAATTTTAGTTATGTATCGGGTGGTTAAATTTTAAGGGCCGAAGTTGAATGTGAACCGAACCTAAACGTCAAGTTCTTTTCTGCATTTAATTTGACATTTTTCAATTTCAGACTAACTCAATTTGAACCATGAAAATATACACAATCGATTAACGCGTTAGAGTTATTCAGGCTTATTATGAAATTGGGCGTTCAAATCAAAATGCAAAGAAAAAAATCATCTTCAGTGATGAGGCACATTTTCACCTCAGTGGATTCGTCAATAGCAGAATTGCCGTATTTAGGCGAATGATAATCCAAGAGTGATTGTCGAAAAGTCAATGCACCCACAAAGAGTGACTGTTTGGTGCGGTTTATGGGCTGGCGGCCGTATTTTTTTCAAATTGAGTGAGATGATAATGAACTTGTTATGGCCCGAATTAGAAGATATGGATGTGGACGATATGTGGCTTCAACTTGCCACTTTCCACACAGCTAACGAAACAATGGTTCTTTTCAGCGACACGTGATGGCGATGTCAATTGGCCGCCAAAATCATGTGATTTGACACCGTTGGACTTCTTTCTTTGGGGTTATTTGAAAGAAATGGTGTAAGCCAGCAACAATTAAAGAGCTAAAGGATGAGATAATTCAGCACATTAACGGCATATAACCTCAATTATGCCTCAGCGTCATCGAAACTTTCGAGCATCGGATGGAGGTGTGCCACCGAGGTCGCGGCGGCAATTTGGCCGATATTTTATTCGGTACATAATTGAACCATACCAATATTATTAAAAGAAAAAAATTACAATAATTTCCTAAATAATTTGTATTTTATTCAAAATCAACATCGGCCCTTAAAATGTAACCACCCTTTATATGAAAATAACGTTATATCTCGAAAACCAGATCTAATTAAACAAAACAGAAAGCAGACTTGAATTTAGTGCCTCAATTATTTTAATTTTGGTCTCTCTGGTCTGAAAATTGAAAATCATCTCTTCTACTTATTATAAATACTAATTATGTGTAATTCGAAAACCCGTTTTATTTTGTTATTTGTTGCTTTTGTAAAGCACTATTTGAAAGTAGTGATGTCAATTTCTGCGACTTTAAATTACTCGATACTGGCCAAAACTTTTCAATAGGATATCGAGTATACTTCCGTTTAAATATTAGCAACAGAAAATTATCGCCGTCGTCAAATATTCTATTTAATTTACTACTTTCGTGTATTGGATCCTCAAAAAAATCAAATACTCGCACTTAGTACCCACTGCACGATTCGCACCAAAGTCTCTGCGTTTTCTCTACAGACACTCAAAAAGTTTCGTGGGTAGTGTTGTTTAAGAAAAGGGTTTATATGTTTTTTTTTCAATTTGAAACACAATAAAGTACAAGTATTTTTCGATACAATTATTTCTTACAGATAGATTAAACCTTCTTGAAATTACATACAATGAAATTTATAGTCAAGCTTAAGTTCGTTTTTATTCTATCTAAGAAAGAATTAATTAAATTACAAATTAGGTGATAATATTAAAAAATTGGGAAAATTTTATTTTTAGACACCAGCACGAGTGGAATGCACATTTTCTAGACAGCCACGTCCGTCATCAGCACTCTTGTATCTAATCTACTTAGGGTAGTGTTTTAGTTGTAAGCATCATCTATTTAACCAACCAAACCCAGATAAAGGAATACGAGAAAACTTGTATTGAATCAATCGTCAGTTGGTGAGAACGAAGTCTACCACTACCTTAAGCTTCCCTCTTGTTGAATATTTTTACTTTTAATATTTACCACCTTATATTTGTTAATTTCTTGAAATTATTTTAAAACTTATTTTACACAAACAAAAATCTGGAATTAAATGTTTATCTTTCTTTAATTTTTATTTTATTTTTTGTAGTCTGGAAGTTTCATTGTAAAAACTGTTCATACGTCACATGAATATAAATAAATTTTTTCATATACGCCTTCATATGCGATGATTAATTACTCGAGTAAAATTTCATTTATTTTTAGTAAATTTACAAAACAAATAATTGATGTGGCGTAGCCGTAATTTAAAATATACAGAATTTATTTTACACTTTATAGTCCACTTTAACTTAAAGCCGCTGCTAATGGAGATACAAAATTCGAGAAAACCCGTTCTTTTTAGGGTTCCGTACCCAAAGGGTAAAAACGTAACCCTACTGTTTCCTATACAATGTCTGTCCGTCTGTTTGTAAGCGCCTTTTACTCTGGATCCGTAATAGGTAGACTCACAGAAGATGTATAACTGTGGTCGCTAAGCAACAAATACTAAAACTTATAAGGTGTTCCGATAGAGACGTGTTATTCACGTACATATATGTATGTGTTTATTTCTTGATCCGTAGGAGGCATAAACTTAAAATTTACAAACAGTAATTAAAATTTAGTTTGCTATATAAACATGTATAAAAAATAAACCTAAAAACTAAAGGGTGTTCCGATGAATTGCATGTATATGGCCTATAGCCACTATAAAAAAACACTAGAAATTAAAGGGGTTTTTTTTTAACAGTGACGTGATTTGCATGTATAACGCATTATTTTTGAACCGTAATAGGTAGACTCTTGAAATTTAAAGCTGCTATGAAAATTACAAAAAATTAAAGGCTGTTCCGACATTGACATGTTTTTCACGTATAGTGACTTACATATTTTTTTAATCGTAATAGGTAGACTCTTGATATATTCATAGAAAGGGAATTGCCATGGCCGCTAAAACATATAATAAAATTAAAGGGTATCCGACAGTGAAGTGATTTGCATGTATAACGCTTTAATTTTGAACCGTAATAGGTAGACTCTTGAAATGTTTACAGTAGATGTGTTGCTTCGGTCGCTATAACAATTACTAAAAATTAAAGAGTGTTCCATCAGTGACATGTTTTTCATGTACATATATAACCTTACTTATTGAACCGCAATAGGTAGGCTCCTGATATTTATGCAATTTCCGCGAATATGACTTTTATTTTTTAAACGTGAATTTATATAAAATGTGTAAATTTATATCCGCTATAAAAAATTAATAAAAAAATAAAAATTTTTACGGTTGTGCGAAAGTGACAAATATTTACGTAAGTATGTGGCCTAATTTTGAACCCGAACGGCTAGACACTTTAAACCTACGCAGATTATGTATAAATTTGTCCCCTATAACAAAGAACGAGCACAAAATATGCAAAGAAAAAAATACAATATAAAGTTTATTGTAAAAGAAATTTTTTTTATAGTTTTGAAATTAATTAAAATTTATTTAATGTTGTGTTAAAATTTTTTCGAAATCGTGAAAAATAAGTTCATTATAAACAATCTTTGGTACAACCATGTGAGTGACTTTATATTAATATTAATTATATGAGCATATATATATATATATATATATATATATATATATATATATATATATATATATATATATATATAGTGATAGGCTGGCACTTAAAATTTACAATTATATTTTACAATATCTACTGTAAAAAGAAGTAGCGAGAATAAATTTAATTAAAATAAAAGCGTGATCCCTAAATCGCGAATTTGATGAATTTTACAGACACTTGATATTTACACAGGCTATTTAGTAATATGATATAGTATAAAAAATAATTAAAAATTAAAAGGTGCCCCATAAGACATGAAAAAATTAACAAATTGAATTTTTAAAGTTGTACTGAACATAGTACGGAACCCTTCGTGTGTGAGTCTAACTCACACTTGACTAATTCATTTATTCAATTCATATATGAAAGCTTACAAACGCCAAATTGCCGTCCTCACCCATGTCGTAATTGTCGATGAGATTTCTTCAAAGTCAGGTTTGATGTCTGTTATTTTGTGTGAAGGGAAGAAACATTTGGCTGGTTAGATGGCACAATCTTGTTAAAATAGAGATCCCCTATCACACCATCATACGATTGGTCCCCAAGGAATTTGTCATTATTTTCCGATAACGCACACCATTTTAACCAATATCATTTAAAAAATTATGGACCAATTAAGACTCGCCTATCTATAAAGACGAATTTTATTTCGATCACTCTGTCTTGAATTTTGATGATCCGAAATGTCATGTGAGATATTTGACATTTGAAAATAAAAAATACATATAAAACTCATTAGCTGTTTTACCGCTGTTACATGATAAATAAAATTGTCTTGAAATATATTTGCAGCAATTTGTGGAAAAATGCATTGGCAATTCTAAAAGATAAAATATAATGACAGCTGAAAAATGATGGCTTTGTTAATGATAAAAAAACAAAGAACCCAAATGTAAATCCGAGTCACCGTTTGTTTGGTGAGGGCTTTTTGAGCTGGAGGCATTATAGGAGTATACTTTCTCGAAAATGAGGCTAATCTTAATAGTGACTGTTAATGGTACACAATTAAAATTATTGAACATGAGGCATTTCCTTCCAATGTACACTTTTAATGACCACTGGCATTAACGAAATTTTAGCCACTTTAGAGTACGGATGTATGCAGAGGCGTAAAAGGCAATTACCTGATGTACTACTACACACTACTCCCTTTCATGTGTACTTTATGATCTAATATACGAAACTGTGTTTTCCATTTAATTCAAATCTTAAGTAAATTTTGGAACACTAGTGCCTCGATAGACTGATTGGTAGTGTGCTATTCTATCAGTCTGCGGGTTCTCTTCCACCAAACACTGGATGTTTTCTTAAAAATTGAAGAATATTTCTTTGACTTTGCAATTTTTGTTTTTATCTAAAATGAGAAAAAAAAACAAAACTAAATAATTTTAAGACTATAAACACTTCATAGTCAACAAAATTATTAAAACTTTTTGGCTTAATTCCCAATAAATTTGTTTTACTACTCATCTTGTTATTGAAATTCTTATAAGAATTTATACAAGATATAAAAATCAGTAGTATAAAAAATAATAAATGAAACATTGTATTATTTTGAATGTCTTGGCAATACTTTGACCTTAACAATTTTTTTAATTGCAGTTTTGTTTGTTTTATTCGTTATTGTAAGAAGATCAAATCAGCAAAGCCCTATTTGTGACACCTCTTCACAGATTTTCTAAAACTATCTTGGTTGTATGAGTACGCATAAAATTTGCTAGAGTTTCAGTTTATGTAAGTAGAAATGTAATTTTTCTAAATCAGTTATAACCAGGCTTGGGGGGTCAATTAAATTTTGTAATTAATTACACATGCAACTACACAACATGTAATGGGAATTGGAATATTTCAATTATATTCAATAATTTGAAATTAGTTTTTTTTAATTAGACCTTATAGTAATTCTAATTAGAAAAATTTACATTTTTTCATATTTTTATTTATTGTATCTTCAAAATATTTAAACTAACAATAAGTACTCATATCCTACGTCTTAAAGAGAAATCAAATATTTCTTAAGTCTATCCAGTGCTAGACGGTTGTTGTTTGTATTATTCAAGGGGTCATGCCTCTGATTATGTTATGCCAAGAGAATCAATATCTCTTCTTCTTAGTCGAATGTAACCGCGATCATTTAGGATGTTACGGGCCAACAGATTTGGATGCTTTATTTTTCTGGTTGCTTCGTTAATTTTGCTTTAACAATGGCACTTTTAAATCGTTGTAATTTTTTTAATTTGGAAGCTATGATTGAGTATTGATTTGTACAGTAGAAATTATGTAGAGTTTCTGAAAACAAGCCAGTTTAGTTGGACTTCTTTTAACTTTATTTGGTTAGGTTATATTAGGTTAAGGGGGCCGCTTGCACATATCGAATTCACTCGGAGGCCAATAAAGCCTATTGTGATGCCCCGACGACCATCTACCCCCACAGTTCCCTATAGAACTCCAGTATTTCGAGTTCGTAAGAACCACCTGAAGCTTCTTGCATAACCTATCAGGCTACTCTGTATGGCATCCCTAAGAAAGTCCAGGTCCTGAAGGAATATTTGAGCCTGCGTTCCCGTAGAGAGGTGTTAAACTGATTCCTTTTCCCCAGCCAAGAAAAATGCATAAGATGTCTTACAGAAATGCCTAGAAAAAACTCAGAAAAGAAATAAAATGCTTTTTATACGAAATCTATCTGAGAGCGATTGGACATATCGTAAATTAAATTTCCCAGATACGCCTAACAGAAATTCATACGAAAGTTCTGAAAAGAAAATCAAAAATGTGACAGAATTCTCTGATTCACACGATGTCGGAATATTTTGCTGGCTGGGTTTTCATCCAGGCAGCTTCTGCAACTCTCACCACGATAGATTCCCATACATTCCGGTAAATGTACTATCATACAGCGCCCCGTTATGATGCCTAGGAGCGATATCGAATATTTTCTGTTATCTTTGATTCCAAGTAAGACATCGATCAAGCTGAATATTGAGGTATTTCCCTTCTGAAGGTTATGGTATTATTTGATTTTACTTCGGAACTTTCTTGAATGCTTGTAAATGCTGTGTCGTCAGCAAATGTCTTTTATGTTCAATAAAAACTAACAATCTAAGAAAAAAAAAATGAGTTAATTGTAATCTAACTGTAACCGTCAATGGCGACCGTTGTCGTGCCATAATAACCGACTAGTTGATGCCTAAAATTGAAGCTCGTGATCTCGGCGAAATTTGGTTTCAGCAAGATGGCGCCACTTCCCACACATCGCATCAATCAATGGATTTATTGAGAGAACATTTCGGTGAGCACATAATTTCATGTATTGGGCCGGTCGATTGGCCACCAAGTAATATCACACAATTACACTTTTTCCTGTGGGGATATGTAAAGTCTAAAGTTTATGCGGACAATTCAGCTTCGATTCAGGCCTTGGAGAAAAACATCACGCGTGTCATTCGCCAGTTACCATTCGAAATGCTCGAACGAATCATCGAAAATTGGACTCAACGGATGGACCATCTGCGATGTAGCAACGGCCAACATTTGATAGACATAATCTTCAAAAAATAAATGCCAAATAATGTTCTTTCAAATAATAATAAAAATTAAATTTTCCATTAAATTTGAATTTTCTGTGTTTTTTTTTCTTTAAAAAAGTAGGGAACCTCGATCACCCCTTATAAACAATTCACCTAATATCTCAGAGAATTATTCATTTGTTCGACCTTAATTAAATTTACTTTCGATTTGCATTTAGACACGTTTTATTCTTCTTATCCTTCTTCTGTAGAGATAAGAAGTTTCTATAGTTTTTTTGATTAGATTTTAATCATTGTTAGCCGGATAGTACAATTGTTTTCTAGAAAACTTTTTGTTTTTGATAAATTAAACAATATTATCGCTGAATCAATACGCTGGTCAATGTTTAAGATGATGCAATTTAATTATATTAAAAGTAGGGAAGTAGGAAAGTTTAGCAATATTTCGCTTTTGCCGGATCGGCAAATTTCGATCGAAATATTTAATTTTGAATTTCAATACAATGATATTTTTAATTTCAATACAATGATACATTGCAGTAAAAGTTTGTCTGAAAGGCTGAACTTACAACTGAAGAGTGGATAATTAGGGATGAAGGGATGATAATTTTACTTCTATGAGGTTTAATTAGGCAATTATAAGTCTTCTGGTAGTTGAAAGTTTTCGAAATTTATTTTAGATTCTATACATTAGTGTTATATTTACTTAATATACCTATTTCAGTTTAGATAACGAGATCTAACAAATAACCGCGGAATAATGACTACAAATGTATAAACGATAAATTCAAAGTCAGACATTCTTTCAGATATATTTCTGAAATCGATACGAATGTCGGTATGTAAGTATGTATATATGCATGTATGAATGTATGTATGTATGTATGTATGTATGTATGTATGTATGTATGTATGTATGTATGTATGTATGTATGTATGTATGTATGTATGTACATATGTATATTTGTATTTACAAATTACTTTAATTTCTTTTAATCTCCACTGTCTAGTACATACAGTTTTATTTTCCTTAAATTAAAAAAAAAACTTCCTTAAATACATATTTATACATACATATGTATAAATATGTATAATTATACATACATACATACATACATACATACATACATACATACATATGTATGTACATATACATACATATAAGTTGGTATGTTGCTATATAAGTATGTATGTATGTACCTACATACTTACTTGTAAATTCAGTTATTGATTTGTTTTAATTTAATTCTATCCGGTAAATGCAATTAGTAAATACTCTTTATTAAATCAGCATTTACTCAATTCAATTAATTTATTCTTCTTCACTCTTTTACAACCTTATTTTCCAAAACACATTTTATTGTAGTTTTGTCATTGAAAAAACAAACTCGTCCATATTTACATAGATATGAGTGTATGCCCAGCAAACCAAATGTTCTGATTTCGTAAAGAATTAGTAACGACTGTTCGAAAAAATCTTTCGATTTCGGCACCGAAATATTACTGAAATCGTAACGATTTTAATATGAAAGGGTTGACACGACTTCGCATCGATATGTAGTTACGAAATCGTAACGAAATGTAGGTACGAAATCGCGGTTACCGTATAAACTAGAACTTCGTTCTCTGAAAGTTAAATGAATAAGGATTTGGTATTCAAGGAAATACTTACCGTAATCAATTGTCCATCTTGCATGTATTGATTAATTATTTTCGTATTTACTATACATAATTCTTTTCTGTATAATACAATTTTGGGTTTTATTTTCTTACATATAAATCAAAGTTTTATACATATTTTTTTTATTTGTTCAGACAAACATTGTAATGTCATAACGAATTCCTTACGACGAGTCTGATTTCATACAAATGACCGAAATAACTTAACGAATTCGTCACGACAAGTCTGGTTTTAGAAAAACTACTGAAATGTCTTGTCTGACTTCAGAAAAAATCGAAACATTTGGTTTGTTGGGTGTATATATCTACATAAGTATGTATGGCTTTATTATACATAAAAACAAAATAAAAACATGCACTAATATATGACTACGTGCCGACTAACATGTGCGCTTTGTATTTGCTATCAACAGGGCTGCCAAGTGCATTTGAGAAGTTTTTCCGATATAAAGAAAGAAAAACAAAATCGCCAAAAAATTAGTAAACTGAAATTAAATTTGTAATACATACACATTTTTAGGGTAAAACCGTATCCCTATTTTTTTTGCTACGATGTCTATCTGTCTGTCAGCGCTTAATTTATGGAAATATAAGTTAGACTGGAGCAATTTTCACAATATTATTATGGCGGCTATTGGATGTGTTTCGATAGTGACTTATTGGCTTATTTTTTTCAATCGTAATAGTCAGACACTTTAAAGAGTATGTAAAACTATATTCACAAAAACAAACAAATATAAAAAATTGGAGTTTTGAAAAATTGTTTAATGATTTTTTTCAAAAAAGGTTATCATTGCATTAGGCTCTTTTATTTTTCGGAAAAGCACAGTATTATTATCTCAATTTTAAATATTGTTTTTAAATTTAAAGAACATTCATAAAAATATTTTTGGTTTAGAAAACATTTATTGAGCAAATTTTGTATGAACATTTTTTATAAACCTTTTATAAAAAAAAGATTTTTATGAATTTTCAGTTCTTTAAATTTTCATTTCAAAAAGTGAATAATTTCAATACGTTGTATTATTCCTTATCCACTCGAAAGTATAATGTTTTGAAATTCTTTGTATTACGAATTTTAAATTGACATATTTTTATATACATATATAGAAGAACGCCACAAATGTGAAAATATTTCACGATTGAGTGGATGTAAATTGACAGAATATGTTTGAATATTTTGACTCATGGGCTAAACAATGTATTATACTTTTATATTTTAATATATTTTTTAATTAAAATATTTTTTTCACTTTAATATTTTAAAATGCTTTAAATTTCAAATCTTTTAATACTTTTAATATTTTAGAATCACTTAGTTATATTTATTCCTTAATTAACTTATTTATTATTCAAGATTTTTTGGGTCATTATATTTTATTAAATTAATTTTCTCACTTATAAACAAATCCAGTTTTTTATATTTGCGAAGTCTTCAATATCTCTTGAGTTTAAAATATACATATGATTTTTTTCATGTGTTTTTTAAAAACGACAAATATTTTCTTTTTAATTTTCAAAACTTGTTTTGGACTTTTCAATAATAGATTTTAAATTTTAAAATACGTATTACAAACCTTTAAAGTTGACTTTGTTTGATATAATTTAGGCTTTAATTGCCGCAATTTGAAATGTTTTCAAATGGTTACATATTTTTGAGATGTTTGATAGTTAATTACAAATAATACTAGATAAAATTTGAAACCATTGTATATGAACACAATGTTGAGGAGTGACAAGCACATTCAATAATAAGCAATTTAGAAATGCATTTTTAGGTAACGTTGTATCTGAAAACGTTTTTCTTGTAATAACTAACTGCACTCCTATCTCTGCAAACCTATTCATTTATAACTTTCTAAAAAAAATTTGTATGCAAACGTCTGTTTTTAAGAAAAATATCGTCACACAGAAGTGTTGCGATTTTTGCACAAAAATCGTAAAAATATGAAAAATCGTCAAATGTGGCAGCCTTAAGGCTGACATGAAAAATATAAAGCAAATATCAAGGCATATTTAACAAGGTGATAGCGTAAGGGAGAAAAAAATTTAGGCAACAAATTTTTTGATTTTTTTTATATGGATTTTGACAGTAGTATCTATTTTATTCTCTCTTAAAATACCTGATTAATGTCAAACTCCATATAAAAAATTTCTCCTTAATATTAGCTCCGCCCTGTGCAGTCACCTTGTTAAATATGCCTTGGCAAACATGGAATGGAAAATATTAAGAGAGCGGCAAAGACTAAGCATACAATCTCTTTCCTTTTAATGCAATGCAACAGCAGTACAATTGTATTTTTTTTTCGGACAATTTTTATCCAATGCTTTGATTCACAACAATTTCGAACTAAACATGTTTTTTCCCAGCCAGAAAAATTGTCCGATATTCATAAGATATCTGACAGAAACGTTTGCAAAAAACTGGGAAACGAATTCTGTCAGAGTTCTGACACAAATATATGTACATGAAGTGGTCGACACGAAATCTGACAGTCATGTCGAGAGAAATTCTGAATTTCACAAAAATACATGAAAAGTCGCGACATTTGTATAGATTTCTGAAAGATATCTGAACGAATTTAAGATGTAATTTTTCTTTTTGAATTTCCTCTTTGTACATTTGCGGTCGTTGTCCCGCAGTTATTTGTTAGATCTCCTTGTCTAAAATGAAATATATAAAGTAATTTTAACTCAAACACATGGAACCTAAAACTTCGCAAGCTGAGTCTTTTTTACATGTTCCTATAATTCCCGGCCAAATTTTGGATAGCTTTCTACGGTGGAAAGCTTGAAAGGAGGTTTCAAGAAAAACAAAAGTCTAGCACAGCTAGTATTCCCTACAGTTTTCTAAAGCGCAACCATTTTTTTATATAATGTGAAATGATATTTTCATTAACAAAACCAAGACATGTCGATATTGAGAACAACTAAAATCCTTCAGCCATTTGTATACAAAATCTTTAAGAAAGCGATCAGACATATCGTAAATCAAATTTCCTAGACACGTCTGACAGAAATCCGTACGCAATATACAAAAATAGTCAGAAATTTGTCAGAATTGTTGGATTCAGACAACGACGGAATATTTTGCTGGCTGGGTTAATAACAACAACGACATTTTTGTTGATAATTCCGTCATTAGACAGAACAGAAGCTGAAAAGCTAACGGCAACCTGAGGCAAGAAACCTGAAACCTACCACCTAATAATCATATGTACATAAAAAGACCAATTTGGGGTAAGACAGAAAAAACAACAAAATTTTTGTTTAATATTAAATCCATTGAGACAAGGAAATTACTATAATCTTTGCACTAAGAGGTGATTAAATACTAAAACACGAAGGGAATTATGGAAAATCAAAAGCAACCTTACGAAAGGTTAAGTATAGTGCAAGAAGCTGATAAAAAGTCAGAATTCTAGGCTCGGAAACTCATATTACAGTTTCAACAAGCAACACGTTCTGAAACAATCGTTGAATCTTAAAGAAAAAGAAATTTTAAACAGATAAGCATGATTTTGTGTGTGATCCTAATACAACTTTATCTGTCCTTTTATAGAAAATAACCTATAAATCCTGTTAGTATTTTCTTACTTAATTGTGCAGTGGGTTAACAAGTTTTACTATAGTTACCACTAAAAGAGTACTATTTTATATTCAAGCCGATATTTTTAAAAAAATTTGTATCAATTGACATTAAGTAACGATAATTGACCTTTTTCCTTGAATTTCAATGTTTGTCTTGTTGATTTACTAACAATTGCCAAAATACTATTTCATAAGCAAAAGTCTTGCAATATTATAAGCTGGTTACACAAGATCTTAATCCGAGAGAGTATGCCTCGAGTTATTTAGAAGAACACTTAAAGAGTCATCTAATTACTAATGAAGACCTTACGATTTCTCACTAGAAAGAATGAAGAAATACATCAGCTACATACTGCCTAAACGCTGTAGTTCAGCAAAAAGTTCTTGCAACTAAATTATCTGTCACCTTTACATAAAGGGCTATCTATCTATCAATGAAAATAATAAAAATCGTGAACATGCATAAGAATGTTGCTATTTAGTCCTAGACAGGGTTGGAGAAATTAGACATTAAGTAAGTAAGTATTATTGTAAGAAAAAGTAAAACAATTTTATAAATAAAAAAGAATGAAGTGTACCAGTGTACCACTGATGTGTCGATTGTACTAAATGTGGTACAATTGTACCACAAATCCCAACACTGTGGTGTAATGCAAATACACCACAAAGAGTAATGTTATTAAAGAGCAAATATGTAAGCATTGTAAGAGTTTATTTAGAAGAGTATTATCAAGGCATATTTAACCAGGTGACTGCACAAGGCGGAGCTAATATTAAAGAAAAATTTTTTCAATTTTTTTATATGGAGTTTGACATTAATCAGGTTTTTTAAGAGAGAATAATATCTATTTTACTGTCAAAATCCATATAAAAAATTTTCAAAAAATTGTTTGCTCAAATTTCCTCTCCCTTACGCTATCACCTTGTTTAATATGCCTTGCCTTGAGTATTATTTAGTAAAATAGACAGCAGTGTGACCAGGTCTAAAAATATCTTGCAGCTAAATCTGATTTAAAATGCTAAAAAAGATTCCAAAATGCTAAACTTTTAAATTTATTTTTTAATTAATATATTTATAAAGTATTTTCATAAAACTGTTTTATTAATAATCATTTGAATAAAACAAAACTGATTAAAAGACATAAAAACCTGAAAACCTTAAGACTTATTGATAAATAAAGCCACATATGTATGTGGCTTTTTTTGTTATAAAAGAAAAATATTCTGTTTATTAAAAATTTTAACACACCCTTTGTATTTTTTAGCGATTCAAATAATAGTTTATCCTAAAACCAAATTTTGGGTGCCCCTTATTTATTTTAGAAAGCTTGTAATAGCATAAACATACTCATCATTAGGCAATTTTCTATAATTCAGTTTGTGATTTTTTTATTTCCTCCTTTTTATGGCTTGATGAAAAAATCTTACTCAGATCTACAATATATTGCTTTTATGGCGGTACATTAGAGGGATGACCCGCAGATAATTTCAACAACCGTGAAAAACAATTATTTTTGTCTAGCACTGGCTGGACTTATTAAGTATACAATTTATTTTTAGGGTCTATTATTTTCGAGACAATGTCTGGCCGTCTGTCAGACATTGGAACCGTAATAGGTAGAGTTAAAATTTTCACAGAAGATGTATAACTGTTGCCGCTATAGCAACAAATACTAAAACTTATATGGTGTTCTAATAAAGTCGTGTTATTCACGTATATGTGTTTATTTCTTGAACTGTAGGAGGCATACACTTAAAATTTACAAACAGTAATCAAAACTTAGTCCTCTACATAAAAAAGTATAAAAAATAAATCTAAAAATAGTGACGTGATTTGCATGTATGTAGCTTAAGTGGTTAGCACGTTGACTACTACGCAATGGTCACGAGTTCAAATCTCAGCCGTGGCAACATCAATTTTTCTGATATGTATTAATTTTTCTTTATAATAATGCATATCACAGCGCCCTCCTTCGCCGGTATTACCACATAGCACTAAATCGCCGGCGAAGTAAAATAATTATAAATTGGCTATGCTAGCTTCGAACTAATTCGCCTAAATACCACCAGAGGTGCTGCAATACTGTTTTAAAAATAATCATAACGTGCAATTGCAGTGTTACCGGAATCGAAGCTTTACTATCACTAACCATCTGTCTTATCTTATCTTATCTACTATCCCTTTCCAAAGGAAGTACCACAGTTAATGTAGGCATTAACTGTCTGAGTGGTACTTCTCTTTAAAAAAAATTTATGTATATAGAAATATTCAACCATAATAGGTAGTCTCTTGAAATTTTCACAGGTGTATAACCGTGGCCGATATAGCAACAAACGCTAAAACTTATAGGGTGTTCCGATAGTGACGTGTTATTTGCATTTATATATTTATTTATTGAGCTGTAGGAGTCAACCACTTAAAATTTGCAGGCAGTAACTAAAGCTATGTTCGCTTTATAAACAAGCATACATAATTAAACCTAAAAATTAAATGGTGTTTCGATAGTGACGATATTTGCATGAATTCGGCCTAATTTTAGAACCATAGTTGATAGACTGTTGAAATTATCAATTATATTACTGCCTCTATAAAAATAGCATAAATTATTTTTTAAATTTGTACAGAAGATTTGTTGCCACGGCCGCTATGATAATTACTAAAAATAAAAGGGTGTTCCGACATTGACATGTCTTTCACGTATATTGCCATATTTTCTGAATCGTAATAGGTAGACTGTTGATATATTCATAGAAAGGAAATTACCATTGCCCCTAGAACAAATAATACAATTAAAGCGTGTTGCGGCAGTGACATGATTTGCACGTATATAGCCTTATTTTTTGACACGTAATAGGTAAACTATTGCAATTTTTACAGTAGATGTGTTGCCATCGCCGCTATAAAAATTAAAGGGTGTTCCGCAATATTATGTTTTTCAATTATATTGCCTTATTTTTTGAACTGCAATAGTAGGCTCCTGATATTTTCATAGAAAGTCATAATACTTGAACAGTAACAGATTATATTTTGCAATACCTTCTGTAACAAGAAACGATAATAAATTTAACAAAAATAAAATGGAATTCCCTAGATGTTACGATTTTAAAAAATTTGAACTTCTGTTCTAAACGTTATAGGCAGACGTCTGATTAGTACTATACTCTAGTATTAAAACTAATTAAAAATTAAAGGGTGCCCCATAAGACGTGAAAACCCTACGGTAGTACGGAACCTACGTGTGTAAGTCTGACTCGCACTTGACTGATTTATTTTAGACTTGGATATGAGTAATTATTGTTACTTCAAATATATTGAAGATACAATAAATAAAATGTGAAAAAAATATCTACAATATTATTCAACATTTTTAATACTTATGTGCTCTTTCTGTATTACAAGCAAGCGATACATCTGAAAAATTTGTATAGGAATAACTCAAAAAATTGAGTGCTTTTCATACAAATTTTCTAGACGATTTGCTTGCTTGCAATACAGAAACAGCACATTAAACTTTTGTTCCTTCAATTTAACTTTTTGGGGTTTTTAAGTATTAATAAATCAGTTAGATAGTAACTAAACATAATATTTTAACGATTAATCGAATAAAAGTTTAAAAAGTATTCGATTAATCGATTAGTTTTTATCTTGTTTTGAACTTAAAAAAGGTGTAAACCTTTTTAAAAATTCATTTATTTTGCGATTAATGAGCTCGTCATTAAAATAGGACAAATCAACACTTTTAAACTAGTAAGTAATAATATTTGACCTTGATTCTTTCTATGACTAATTTACTAACAATTATTTTGCATAAATACTTATATCTCGTTCAGGCTGCCACGAAATTAAGTCATTTTGTTGAAATTACGTAATTTCGCATACATTTTACCATTGCCCAAATTAACTCATTCTACTTAATTTCGTCGAAATTAACTTGAAATTACGATAGACAACGCTGGTTTTGGAGAAAAAGCTACTTTTTTTGCAACCATGTCCATATTTACAACCTAGAAAGTCCGTTTTGTTTGAAAAAAATGTGAAAGCCAAATGAAATAATGAAAATGTACATAATTGTACATTAATTTTGTTGTAGTGTTGCTTTTAATTTTCGTGTATATTTTAAATCAATCTGAAAGTGTTGTGCGAAAGCTTTTTGCAAAAGAATTAAATTATACAAATGCAACTAAGCGTGATCAGCTGTTTGCGAAATTAACTCAAATGTCAAAAAGCAGTATACAGTATAAACACTTTAGATATCGTTCGTAATTTCAGCTCGAAATTACTTAATTTCGTGGCAGCCTGAATGAATTAACTATTTCTTAAGCAATAGACTTGATTAACACGCCGTCTTGACGAGCCAATATTTTGTTTGCACATGAACCAAACGTCGGCAGAATAGGGAACAACAATTTGTTAATTTTCTTCTATGTATGTATAGATGTGCATGTTCCGACTAAATTTAATTTTCTGTTTGTCGTCAATGTTGTTTTAATGCTTATAGAATAGCAAATATTATTTGCACGCTTAACAGATGGCGTTCTTTAAATGTCAAATACAATATTTGATCGATGTTTGAACAAATGTTCGAACAATACTGTTTGAACAAGAATATGGCATCGAATACGATGGTCTTCAGTGAGTTTTTAATGTGCGCACATGAAATTGTTCAATGGTTGAACAAGTTAATGGCTCGTCAAGACGCAATGTTATGAACTTGCTTCTAGCAAGTACTTGAAACTCCACCATAGTACACGGATCTTAATTCGATAAAGTAAAGCCGGATTTATTTTTAAGAATAATTAGAGAGTCGTCTAATTACCAAAAAAATAAAAAGATCTGTCACTAGAAAAAATGGAAAATATGTACATATCAGCCGAATATTTCCGGGAACTAATTGAGGCGATCCAAAAACGTTTAAATGCTGTTGTAGTTCAGCAAAAAGGCTAAATTAACTTTTACTTATACATAAACGGGCTATCAAAGTAAATAATAAAAATCTTGAACATAAGTCAAGAATGTTTCAATTTAGTTCTAGGAAGGGTTGAAAAATTTTATAAGTGTAGCAAAAAAGCATAAAGTGTACCAGTGTACCAATCATGTGCAGATTGTACCAAATTTGGTACAATTGTACCACAAATCCCAACACTGCGCCAAAGAGAATCCTTTGTGCTCTCCGCAACTAAAATTTAGGGTATAAATAATTTTGTCAAAGAGATTATGCTTCATTCTTATCAAGGCATATTAAATATGCCTTGATTCTTATGCTGAATTTAAAAGTGTTCGTAACTTAATTTGTAAATTAAAAAATACTAAAAACAATGGCTAACTATATTTGTGAGATTGGCGACAATGTGTTAAATTGCAACACTTCTTTAAGACCACAAAGTTCTCTTTCTTTAAGACGTCATGTAAGAATTCATAACAACGAGGTATGTACATAGGTACATGCCCGTGCCGCATGTAATGTAGTCAGACCAATGTTTTAAAACTTAACATTTAATAGAACACCGAAGAAAAGTGGAAGCAGTTACCATATACAGTAATGATTGTATAGAAAAAAAAAAAAAATAATTGGTCACATTACACCAAAACAAATAATTACATATAAAGATAATTGCGTAACACTGTTAATTGTATTATATAAATTTTTGAAAATCATATCGCAACATACTTGTTTAAAAAAAAAAAAGCTGAAGACAAGCTTACACCTGAAAACTTTTTGCGTATAATTAAGAAAAAAGTGACTGAAGTATTAAAGAAAATGATGAAAGAACACACTAAAATTAATATCAACTATGAAGTGATTGCCATCAATATTAATGAATACAAATGTATAAAAGGATATCAGCATAATAAACCTTTTCCACTGTCTATATTGTTGAGAAAATAAAGGAAATAAAAACGAATATTATTTCAAGAAGGTTTTATTATCAGCACTATTAATGATGACATTACATACATACATATAATGCTAGATAATTTATATTTTTTGGTCTAGAAAGAGACAGCGGCAAAGAGGAAAAGGGGAGATTTTACCATGATTTGATTAAAAACATTTAAAGGTAGGCAAATTTATGAAAAAGTACACATACTTTCATATAATATTAAAAAATATTTAATTCTCAGAAAAAATGCTACTGATTAAAAATATTTGTCATTTCGTTTTTATTCATAACAGATTAATTAGAATCCAAATCACAGAACCTGCATAATCAACTGTGAATGAGACAGCCTTACGGAAACAAAGAGGAATTCAGTAAAATGGTAACTAGAATGCCTAATAGTATTTTTAAACTGATCAACATCTGCCATCAATTTGCGAAGATGTTAACATCTTTCTATTAGAATTATTATGGGCTAAAATCCAACATCTTCAGAAGATGTATCTATAACTGAATTTAGAAAATCTTGGTTAGAAAATAAATTGTATTATGATTCAATGTACGTATTTAGATCTAAGGTTCTTTAAATTTATACACAACATATGTAGGTATGGGTATATTTAAGTTAGTTAAAGTTAAGTTATTTAGATGATAAGATAAGAAATTTATTAGAGAAAATGGTGTTGATAAATATGCATGGGGAGATTATAGAATAACTTTTCGCCCACAATCAAAGCCAAATGACATCCACCTTAAAAACTTTAATGTCAAGATGATAAGAAAAATTGTAAATTAATATTAAGCTATCTGTAGATAATAAAAAATTTTTATAAAAATAATGAAAAAAGAAAACAACAGAAATTTATTTTGGTTTTTATTTACATGGGTATTTGTTAAATAGTTATTTTAAACAAAAGTGAATGATTTTTTTACTCTTGTTTAAAGCTATAGTCAAATGGTGTTTTTCAGTGTTTAAAAGGCTACTAGTATTTTGGCACTGAAATATTGGCTTTTCAATGGCTAAAATATAAATCAAAACCCAATATAAATCAAAACGGCTAGCTATAGCTTAACCAGCATAAACACACTGCTTGTCAAAACTTAAAACTCAAGAAAAGCAGTAGCAACCAAATTTCTTAAAAATACTTTTACGATAAAACTTCGATTAAATTATGTAGAGGATAATAATGAATTGTATTGTTTTTAACCGACTTCAAAAAAAGAAGGAGGTTATCAATTCGTCTGAATGTTGCTTTTTTATGTTTGTGCCCGCAGAACTCAGTCATTTCTGAACCGATTTTAAAAATTTTGAAAATTAAAGGGTGTCCCCATACAACATACGTGTTTTTTACGTGTATTATGAATCGTAAAGGGCAGCCTTTTAAAATTAAAAAAAAACTGCTTATTACTATAGCTGCCAATGACAGAAATTAATAAAAAAAATAAACTTAAAAATTAAAGGGTGTCCCCATATGTGACGTCAATTTAAATATATGAACCATTTGAACCATTGTAGACAATCACTTGAAAATTGGACAGAATGCCCAATATTTATAATCAGAAATTAAATATTTATAATTAGAAGTTAAAGGGTGTCCCAATAGTTAATGTGATTTGTGATGTATATTGCAAAACTTTTGAACCGTAACTGAGAGACGGTTTAAATTTACAAATAACCTGTATATCTAAATCCCTTATAACATCAAGTACATAATTTAAATTTGGAAACTAAAGGGTGTCCCCTTAATTGATATAATTTTACTTATCTAGCCCTATCTTTTGAACCGTTATAGACAAACACTTGAAAATTAGACAGAGTCTCCACTACTTTGTCCCGTATAATAACATTTATAAATATTTAAAATTTTAAAGGGTGTCTCAATAGTTGATGTAAATTGATGCATATGGCCAAACTTTTAAACCGTTTTAGACAGATATTTGAAATTTACAAAGAATCTATTCTTTAAAATAAGTGTTTAATTTAAAATTGTACATTAAAGGATGTCCCCTAGGTGATATTGTTTAAGCTATATGGCCATATCTTTGGAACCGTTACTTTTTATTACTGTGTCAGTATTATGTGTAAAAAAATAAAGGGTGTCCTTATATCTGACGTAATTTGTCGTATATGGCTTTATCTGCTTAACCGTTATAGATAGACATTTGAATGTATAGAACTTATACTACTATTTCCGTTAGAGCAACAAGTATAAAAGTATTTGATTTGACTACTATTTCTTGCAGATTACTTCCTTTTAAATTTTTAGTTTAGAATTGATGCACATATATTTGTTTTGTAGTCGGTTTTTTTTTGCAAGAATTATTTCTATTAAAGTTTGTTATGGAAGAAGACGTTTTAATTTCTTCTTATTTTTTTCTTTTTTGTCAAATAACAAATGTTCCTTACAGAATTTGATCTGAAACATTCGGTGGACTTAAAAATTATTTAGCAATGAATTTGATTTATATTACGCTAAGTGCGCTTTTCACGCACTCCACTGCATCTATGTCAGAAATCGTAACTCATTAAAGTCCTTTGTTATAATATTTACATTTTTTTGGTGTAGTCCTAGAAGAATAATTGAAAAATATTAGGAAAACTTTTCTGTTCAACCCTATTAAATAAAGTAAACTCTCGATTATTCGCTTTGCCGTTTATCTGCGGAGCCAACAGCAAAATGTTTTATGTATTAAAACAGAAAAAATACACAAAAACAAAAATTATTTCGTAAATTCAGAAATAAATTTTCTAATTACTCGTGCATATGTATGTATGTACTTTAATAAAATAAAATTCATGATATACATATGTATATGTACACATAAAAACATCTATACATATGTATAATAACTCTGTCACAGTGCAATTTCTGTACATGAAATATTTTTTGAAAATTGTCTTGCTGGTGCAGTTAGTAATCGAAATGAAATAAAACAACAGCAATTTTAGAATTTTTGTCTGTCTGTGTTCGCATCACGTAAAAGCTAATGCATAAATTTTCATAAAATAGGATACTTTTTCCTCAAAAATATCTCATTTTCAAGAGAAAAAGTATTGAAAGAGCACAATTTTACTGATTTGAAGGTACTGCAAACTAGGCATCAATTTTATTTTTGTCAGCGGGATATTTTCAACACTATTTACAGAACTCTACGGATTTAATAAACTTAGCTATTTAAAGTTAATTTCAAAATCAAACCGTTTCGGTATTTCGATGAACGTATAAAAATGTTTTACAGTTATTAATAATATTGTGAACTTTAGACTTGCTTAATTAAGATTTTAATATTAAGTCTTTAGCATTAATTCCCAAATCAATTTCTTTGATAAAATCTGCATTTTTTAATCAAAAATCGGCAATCGGTATTTGGTGACTTTTTGGTGTAAAAATACTTTTGGCCGCGCTGCTGGCAACCCTGGTAAGGGCTTTTTCTCATTTATATTCTAAGAGAAATTATCTAAGTATAAGAGTAATCACTACCAGATAAGAATATTAAACTTCTCTCTTTCTTTTAAGTGTAGATAAAGGATAGAACACATTGCATACCAAATAAAGTTTCGTTAGGTATATTCAAAAGCTTTCCAAAGCTTGCTAGGTAATAATTTTCTAAAAGAAAACACATCCAAACACATAACATAAAAAAAAACCGTGACCAAAAATTAATGAATGAAATTCCTTGACCTAGTTGCTCGCTCCCCTCTGAAAATATTGATTTACGTAGAAAATCCTTTGAATGAATTGCAATTAAGAGTCGTTAATAAAATAATAAAAAATACTAATGTTACCTTTTACTTTTCTGCTTTCTTCCTCTTACAGATTGTAGCCAGACGCCGCGATTTAAAACTTATTGTTACCTCAGCCACTATGGATTCGACAAAATTTTCGACCTTCTTTGGTAATGTACCCACATTTACCATACCCGGTCGTACATTTCCCGTCGATGTAATGTTTAGCAAAAACACTTGTGAAGATTATGTTGATGCGGCCGTTAAACAAGCTCTCCAAATCCACTTGACCCCCAATGAGGGTGATATGTTGATGTTTATGCCAGGTCAAGAAGATATTGAGGTGACGTGCGAGGTATTAGCTGAACGTTTAGTGGAAATAGAAAATGCTCCGGAATTATCAATACTGCCAATTTATTCGCAATTGCCCTCAGATTTGCAAGCTAAAATTTTTCAAAAATCCCCTGAAGGTTTGCGCAAATGTGTGGTGGCCACAAATATTGCAGAGACCTCTTTAACAGTGGATGGCATCATATACGTCATAGATTCAGGCTATTGTAAATTGAAAGTATATAACCCACGTATTGGTATGGATGCTCTGCAAATTTATCCCATTTCCCAGGCAAACGCCAATCAACGTTCTGGTCGTGCCGGTCGTACCGGACCAGGTCAGGCTTTTCGTTTGTATACACAACGCCAGTACAAAGAAGACTTGTTGGCTTTAACAGTGCCTGAAATTCAACGTACAAATTTGGCCAACACGGTGTTGCTGCTGAAATCGTTGGGTGTTGTTGATTTATTGCAGTTTCACTTTATGGATCCTCCACCCCAGGATAATATTTTAAACTCATTGTATCAATTATGGATTTTGGGTGCTTTAGATCATACTGGTGCTTTAACTCCCTTAGGCAGGCAAATGGCCGAGTTTCCTTTAGATCCACCTCAGTGTCAAATGTTGATTGTGTCATGCCAAATGGAATGCAGTGCGGAGGTTTTGATTATAGGTAAGTTATATGGAGAAATGAGTTGTTTTTTTTACTTTTAATTAAATACAAAATTATTTTTCAGTTTCTATGCTCTCGGTGCCTTCTATATTTTACCGGCCAAAAGGTCGTGAAGAGGAAGCGGACGGTGTGCGCGAAAAGTTCCAAGTACCTGAATCGGATCATCTCACTTATCTCAATGTTTATCTGCAGTGGAAGCAAAATAAGTATGACTAAAAAATATATTAAAAACAATAGAAACTCTCTTAATAAACTACTTTCTCTTTAACATTTCATATTTCAACCCAACCCACAGTTATAGTTCGAACTGGTGCAATGAACATTTCATACATGTCAAGGCCATGCGCAAGGTTCGTGAAGTAAGACAACAACTTAAGGACATTTTGCTACAACAAAAACTAAATGTGAAATCATGCGGCACCGATTGGGATATAATACGAAAATGTATCTGTTCGGCCTATTTTTATCAAGCAGCTCGCCTTAAGGGCATTGGTGAATACGTTAATTTACGTACGGGCATGCCCTGTCATTTGCATCCTACCTCAGCATTATATGGTCTGGGCACTACACCCGACTATGTCGTCTACCATGAATTGGTAATGACAGCCAAAGAGTACATGCAATGTGCCACAGCTGTTGATGGTTATTGGTTGGCAGAATTGGGTCCTATGTTCTTCTCGGTTAAGGAAACTGGTCGTAGTGGTCGGGAGAAAAAGAAACAGGCTGCAGAGCATTTGAAGGAAATGGAAACACAAATGCGTTTGGCTCAAGAAGAAATAGAAGAGCGCAAAATTAAAGCTGCTCAACGTGAGGAACAAATGGCAAATAAACAGGAAATTGCTACACCGGGAGCAACAACACCTAGACGTACACCGGGACGCATAGGATTATAGATTGATTTAACTTCTGTTTTTAATCGTTTTTGAATATACTTATTTAATTATAAACAGAAAAAATAAAAATAAAGTGTGTATTTTCTGATATAAGAAATCAAGATAGAAATCTTTTTAAGCAGATATTTTTTGCAGAGAATTTTAAAATTTTTACAGCTTTCATAACTGCAAATTCTAACTATCAACGGGTTATTAACTGTAAAATTGGTGCCTAAAAACATTTAAATAACTTCTTTAAATTGACATTGTAGATATTACCCCAGAACAGGAAATAAAAACTTAACTTTCTACGCATATAAACAATTATTATATTACTAATCGATTAAGATTACAAATAAATTATAATACCCCGCCAAACCAAATGTTTCGATTTCGTAAAGAATTCGACTGGTCGACAAAATATTCAGATTTCGAAATCGTAACGATATTTTGTTACGAAATCTTAACGATATGTAGGTACGAAATCGCAACGATTGCAGGTACGAAATCGCAACGACATGTAGGTACGAAATCCAACGACAAGTTTTCTGTGAGTACCACCGTATAAGCTAAAATTTCGTTCTCTGGGAGTTAAGTGAATATAATTATTAGTTAAAGATTTGGTATTCAAGGCAATACTTTACATTTCAATTGTCCATCTTGCATGTATTTATTAAATTTTTTCGTATTTACTATTTTTCTTTTTATTTAATACAATTTTGGTTTTTACATACATATGTACATGATATAATAATATATCATGCATACATATTGTATGTAAATCAAAGTTTTTTATTTGTTCAGACAGTAAACCGAAATGTCTTAACGAATTCGATACGAAGTGTCAGTTTTTAGACAAACTACCGAAATGTCTTAACGAAATATTTACGACAAGTCTGACTTCAGAAAAAATCGAAACCTTTGATTTGGTGGTATATTTTATATAATAATTAAAAACTGGGAACTAAAAAACAGAGTTTCTTAAAAGAATTTAGTTGATTAAATAGATGTTCATATTAAAAAAAACTGGTAGGCCCTAAAAGACGTTGCTCTGTTTCAAATCACCTTTATGAATTCGTGTCGGAATAGAATTAATAAGGCAAAAAAAAAAAAAAAAATAAAAATATTAACCAGAATTAAGAATGCTTGAAACGGGACATTTCAAACGTTATATAACAAAACTCTAATTTCAGAATTCTTTTTATTATATTAGCCATAACCTTATTGTTTTAATAAAAATTTGACCTTTCTCATGTTCTCTAATCATTTTTGTTTTAAATTAAAACAAATTATGAATATACATAACTATCTATATATTTTGGTGACAATTTGGCGAATTTTAGCGATTTCAATATTTTTTTTGTAATTTATTAAAATATTTTTAAGATTTGAAATCTACCAAAAAACAAATTTGGTAAAATAGGTGACAAAAAAATCTAACAACTCTGTTAGTAAAAACTTTTAGTTACTGAACAGAGCTACAATATTGAAAACCCATAATTCTGCAAAAAAAAAAAAACAAATTCGTTGCCATTAGTGTCTTCTGTAACTGAAAAATACCATTATTGTGGAATTCATTTTGATTTTAAAAATTACAACAATGTTTTTAAAAACAATCAGGTATGTGATGGAAAATGATCGTTTTCAAAGGATGTGATGAATTTCGATCGATTTTGAGAATTATTTCTGAACCCATCTCTTAACATTTGAGTTTAAAAAGTATACCAGAAGATAAAACGAAAGTTACGAACGAAATTAAGACAAAAATAAAAATTAGTAAAAACTAATTTTTATACAAAACAACAAAATCGTTTTGAAATCGATTCGTTTTCAAAATCGTTTTCCATCACATACCTGATTGTTTTTATCTCACCTGAATATTTATGAATAGTGGCTGTTTGTGATTCAGTGTGCGATATGTATTTCGATTAGATTCCGGCTCAACCTCTTTATTCAAATTTTTCTATTTCGGGACAAGTAAGTTTATTTTAGGGTTATATTCACAAAAATCAGTCTGGAGTATTTATAAGTGTATTTTTTGGCAAAGAACTTGCCAAAAGAATATCCATCAAGAAATTTTAGATCTTGGATCTTATATTTCTTATAGAAAAATACACAATATTTTTTTATATTTCCAGGGGGAATGTCACTGTCAGTACAAAATATACATATATTAATAATCGAAGGTTAGGTTAAGAAGGGTTGTGCCATAGGTTTATATCCGATCGGAGACCCGGAAGGTCCATTATGATTCCCTTCAGCTAACTAAAACTAAGAAAACAAAAGGAAAAAGAGAGACCTGTATACGTCCTGCAGGTTTTTGCAGCGTCTAATCTGGGCCAAATTGCCCGTGAGATTCTGCAATCCCCCTAACTTCCCAAGATAGGTTACTTTTCTTAACTACCCAATCGGATATAAACCTATAGCAGTGGCTAATCGGTGGCTTCACCGATTCTACCCTAACTAAATTGTTTTCCTCCGAGACCAGTTTTGTAAGTTCGTCAGCAATTTCGTTGCCCTCGACATTTCAATGACCCGGGACCCAGCACAACCTGACCCTATACTTGTCCGTCAGCACATTAATAGCCTTTTGCACTCCATTACCTTGATTTGCCACTGTGTCCTTTCAAGGCTTTAAGTGCCGCTTGGCTATCAACGTACACTGTGACCTCCATTTTATTTGAAACGTGTCCAGACACCAGTTCGGTGGCCTTTAGAACCGCCATCACCTCTACCTGAAACACTCTGTATTCATCAGGCATTCTGTACCACATACGTGTGTTTGTTCCCAGATTGTTGACCCCCGCACCGGTGCCATTCTTCATCTTTGAAAGTTTAGAAAAGATTTGAGAAATTTATTAACAAACATATTTTTTTCTTAAAACTAACGTTTTTCCCTCAAAACACTTTTTTTCAATTAATACCATATTTTAATATTTTTTAACGATTTTTAAAATATTCTTCAATTGTTATTTACTACCGAACACTGCTTCCTCGCTATTGACAGTACATCGATGTGGCATCTCTAAACCACAGTGATAAAAATAAAATAAAAAAATGGTATTATTGTGTTATCTAAAGCAAAAAGTCAACCCACTTTACCACTTGTTTAATTAAATATGTTTTATTAACTAAAATAATCTTAATCAGTTGCAATACTGAAGAAGAAACAAGCACAAGTTGATTAAAAAACGTACAAAGCAGTTACTAACGACAAACATAAAAACGAGCACAATAAACTTTGTTGGCCAGCCAGTTCAAAACAAAGTTCTAATTCTAAAAAAATATATAAACAAAACTAAACTTCATTAAACTATTATTTTTGGTTCAACATGGCTACATTCCAAATGAGTCCACAAACTCTTGCCGTTCCAATGGCTTTGTTTAGAAAAAATCGTCAAAAGTTGTGTGCTGCTTTAAAGGAAAGTAGCAATGTGGAGAAAAAATCATTTGTGCTATTAGAGGGTGGCAGAGATGTCAGTTTTAATGACACCGATATCAACTATAATTTCCGCCAAGAATCCTATTTTCAATACTTGTTTGGCGTCAAAGAACCCGATTGTTATGGGGTAATAAATGTGGATAGTGGCGAATCACTTTTATTCGTACCCCGTCTTCCCGAGGAATATGCCACCTGGATGGGTCGGTTATTAACTTTAGACGAATTTAAATCTATGTACGAAGTCGATCGAGTCATGTATGTTGATGAGCTGAATTGCTTCTTTGAAAAAGCTGCTCCAAAATTGATTTTAACTTTGAGTGGTTTGAATACTGATAGTGGCCTACGTTCCAAACCAGCCTCTTTCGATGGCATTGAAAAATTTGTTGTTAATTGTGATATTCTACATCCCGTTATTGCAGAATGCCGTGTTATAAAATCACCTGAAGAAATTGAAGTGCTCCGTTACGTAGCCAAGGTGTCCTCAGACGCTCACATCAAAGTTATGAAATTTATGCGTCCAGGACGTAGTGAATATGAGGGAGAATCAGTTTTCTTACATCACTCTTATGCTGTTGGTGGTTGTCGTCATACCTCTTATACATGCATCTGTGGTAGTGGTGTTAATTCCGCTATTTTGCATTATGGACATGCTGCTGCTCCCAATGACAAAGTTGTTAAGGATGGCGATATGTGTCTCTTCGATATGGGTGCAAATTATTGTGGCTACGCTGCGGATATCACTTGTAGTTTTCCCGCTAATGGTAAATTTAACGAAGATCAAAAATTTATTTACAATGCCGTGTTAGCTGCTCGCAATGCTGTTTTAAAAGAAGCGAAAGATGGTGTTTCTTGGGTGGATATGCATCGTCTGTCATCTCGAGTCTTATTGCAGCATCTTAAAGAGGGTGGCATGTTACAAGGAGATGTAGACGAAATGCTGGCTGCCGGCTTGGCAGGTTTTTTTCAACCTCATGGCCTCGGTCATCTTCTTGGTCTTGATGTACATGATGTAGGTGGTTATTTACCAGATCAACCAGCCCGTCCCTCTGAGCACTGGATCAGTAAATTACGTTTCGCTCGTGTTCTTAAAGAAGGCATGTATGTTACCGTTGAACCTGGTTGTTACTTTGTGGACATTTTGATGGACAAGGTTTTGGCGGATGATAAGCTCAATAAATATATTGTCAATAACGTCTTCGAACGTTTCCGTACTTTTGGTGGCGTACGCATAGAAGATGATGTTCTTATTACTAAGACGGGAAATGAAAATTTCGCTATTGTACCACGTACAATAGAAGAAATTGAAAAATGTATGGCAGAACGTAACTGAAGAATTTTTACATTGCAATTGAGTCGTTAAAATAATCAATATTTTTGAAACGTGTATATAATCATTATTGGTATTTTTGTAATTTATTCGTCTATTTTTGTTAACACTTTTATAAAGTATTTGATATACAAGCAATAAAAAATTTATTATGATTTACAATTTATATTTGGTAAGTATGTACATATATGTATATTTTTTTAATAAATCTATAAATTTGAGATAAGATTAGATATGTGGACAGATGGGGCAAATATTTTACGAAGAGCCTTATACCAGAACACGTATCTGGCGTTTATTTCATTTTCCATAAAAAAAAATTTGCATTCAAAAATAAATTTACAAATTTCAAAAAAAAAAATGATGAAGTTTAAAAAATTATAAATTACATCTAATGTTGATGGTGCGAGATGATTAACACATTCAGGACATTCAGGTATGTGATGGAAATCAATTTTGAAAACGAAAAAGGTTGCGATAAACTTTAATTTCTTTTTTGTTTTTGTATTAAATTTTATTTTTAATACTGTTTTATTTATTTTTTTTGATCTTTTTGTCTTAATTCTTGATTAGTGTTTAGAGTTTAATTTTCTGGTATGCATTTCAAATCCAAATATTACAAGATTGGTTCAAAAACGATTCTCAAAATCAATTAGAATTCAGCACACCATTTCAAAGCATTAATTTTTAAATCAATATTTTTTCATCACATACCTGATTGATTACTTCAAATTTGTTGTTTACCGAAAAATGCTAATAATAATAATACTTTGAAATCATTTAATCATTGGTTAATGGTAATGATTTTGTTTTTAAAAATAATTACTAATGAAAGTGTTTCATTAAAAACCATTGTTTGTATTGAAAATAATGGTAATAGAAAAAATTAATAAGCATTATTTGTAAACTGGCATGAAGATTAAAAAAAACATTTTATATTTTATTTATTGACTTTAAAAGATTATTAAGATCTCAAATCTTGAAAATATTTCCAGGGTAAATCTCACAAAGAATATATAAAACCAATATACGACTTTTGATTACAAATTATTTCAGTATTCACCTCCAGAGTCTGCAACCAACTTATGCTCCACCGGTATATCAAGACTATTAATTTAATTTTTTTAAGGTGGTAGACGAAATTTAAAAATATTTAATATTTTAATATAATTTTTCCTGTCTGTCTGCCTGTGTTAGTATCACAAAAAAACTTCTGAATGGATTTTAACAAACTTTTGTAAGAAGGTACCTTAGTATCCTGAATCCGATAAATTTTCCTTTTTTCCGCAAAAATATCTTATTTTCAAGAGAAAGTTGAGAAAAAGAAGTGAAAGTATGCCTTTTTATTTGCGATTTAAAAGTACTGCAAACTTCAAGGCATCTTTTATTCTTAACGCGATATTTTTAACACGGTTGCGCAACAGATGGCACTTAAGATAATAACGCTGTTTTAAAATAATGACAAAACATGAATTACTTACTGCCAAATAGCCAATTAAATAAAAATTGTATTTGATTTGTATTTTTACTCTGTGGAGCTAGATTGTTATTAAAATATTTTAAACAGCGTTACAGCGTACCTTTATGTAAAGTAAATTTGTATACGTGAAGCACCTTAAAAATATGTCTTTAAAATTTGGTGTTACATACTTTCAAAGAAAAATAAAACAACATATTGTGGACACAGCTAGTTTTAACATAAAATAAAGTTTTGTTTAAAGAGAATCCATTTAACAGGTGGTGGTTGTGACAAATTCATTAATTTGCTATGTTGCTTGAAACGTCAAACTCCATATAAAAAAATTCTATTATTTATTTATAAATCCAGTTTCACACATATGTAGATTACATAGATGGCCAACTCTCGAAATGTCAAAAACGTGGCTTTAAATGTCTTCACACATACGGGTACGGTGGGAATTCAACACACATAGGGGAGTAAATTGTTTACCAACCATAAGACACTATTACGCGATATATCGTTGCACTTTCCAAATATATAAATAACTAAAAATTATTGTAAATAAAATTCATTCAGAATTTAATGTATTTTTCAAGTTTTTTTTTTAACAAAAAATAAATGTAGTTTTGTTGACATTTGTTAGGTGAAATTTATTTCTTCACGATATTGTATTTTTATGTTTTTTTTTTAATTTATGTTTTTTTTTTATTTAAAATTAGTATTTAATATAACGTTTTTCGCACATAAATAAATTTTATACAACTATGAGTAGTTTGAATGCTGTGGGGTAATTTTTTTAAAACCCAAAACTTATACAATTTTGCCTACCAAAACATTCTTAAAATGGTTTTACACGGCGTGTGTTTGTCATATGACTTGTCAGTTTGATTACCCATATGTAATTTCGTGTGTTTGTCAAAATAGACATTTTACATACGGTTTATAATTTTTGCTTTCAAACCAAGGCGAATTCATACCAGGTAGAGTCGATAGCGTTCTAAATGAATAATGTCATATGTATTGTACACATGGAAAATTAACTTGTTAGGTTTGAAAGGGTTTACACGACGTGTATAGAATTTACACATGGAAAAGTGACAAGTCATATGACAAATACACGCCGTGTAAAAGCACTTTTACACTAGGCGTTTGACATTTCAGTTGGCTATCTATGGTTTCACATTTCAAGCAACAGGGAAAGTGCGCAAATCAAGATGAAAATCTATATAGAAAAAAACTCAAAAATTTTCTATAGGAGTAATTTTAAACTCAAATAGTTGACAACCCTAGAAATGGGGTTTTGAAACTCACTGATTTGTATTATAAAATATTTCTCTGACGAAATAACTATTTCCTGGGTAGTTTTTTTAAGTCATTCAATGATTATATTCTTAAACTAGTTATTTAACGTATTTTTTCTTTCAGAGGTCATGTCTATAAGATTTAATTTATTTTTGGTATGCTACGATTGACCTACAATTAAATTTTAATAAATAGCAAACGTTAGAATTGAAATTTCAGAAGTAACGGCAGTCAATGTTCACTGTCAAGTATTTTTTTTTTTACTCTAAATCTCTTAGCATAAATTTCCTATTTGTTACTTTTTACAAATGCCTATGAGGGAAACACATTTTCATTAGTCTCTGGCTTATTTAAAGGTAACACGTGGCAATTGTATAAATTCGAATTCTTGGAATAAGGTTCGGTAACAACAGTTCTTGCTTAAACTAAATGACAGGTAATAAGTAACATCGAAAATTAGAAACCAAAATCTCTTAGTGACAATAAAATTTTATCTATTCGTCAGGTAGAAATAAAACTGTCCTTAAGCGCAGTGATTTTAGTATAAAACATAATACACATTTCTAGCAGTAGACAATAAGAATTTTGCGTGCAAAGTGTTAAGATCATTATATTTAAAAAAATAAAAATGTTTTTTTCATATATTTTTGCACTGATGTCAGCCATCTCAGTATTTGGAGAAGCAACAGAACTGAAGCAGCCCAATGGTTATGAATTTGATTTGGTCGATTTATTGGGCTTGGGAGATGATTATCATCTCCGTCTTAAAAGGCAGCCCACATTAACAAATTCGGCATCGAAATTTCTTTTAGAGGTCTATAATGACATCACTGAAAACCAATCGGACTTAGATCATGTTCGTGAACATTTAGCCCATGGCTCGCGTCAACGAAGAGCACTCAGAGAAGAAAATTTTATAACGGAATTCGATCGCATGGAAATTGAAAATTGCAATAATATTATAACGTTCTCAAGTAAAAGTAAGTATTGAACATATGAAATAGTCAGTGTTTATTAAATAAGCCAATTTTCTGTTCGAATATATTCCTCTCAGTTCTGTAATCCGAAACCGGCAAATTTTATTCGAAAGTAAAATATTTTAAATTTTGTTATCTCTTCTTGTATTCCACTTTCGAATATTAATTTCGTTTTATGAACAAAATATATTTATTATATTATTATGCGTTTTATATGGCCATTTTATATGTGGTTAATTTAATTAACTTTCTATCTAAAATCCAAATTTAGTTTCAATTTTTTTTGATTACGATTGTTTTAAAAATTCGGCACGTTATCATTTTACTAGGAATACAGAACATAAACGATTATTTTATAATAAAAATTACTACATTCGATTAATCAATTAGATAGATATGTATTATTTAGTTTCTAAAACTCCCTTAATTTGATAAACTTTTTTATACAGTTCTGCTCCGTACTGCGAGTGGAATTATAACTTGAGGAATTGTAAAAACACTTGGAATCAAACAAAAAGAATCGAAATTGAAGTGTCCTATATCAAATTTAATTATTTGGAAATATTATTTGTATAGTTATTCGTTTAACTAATAATTAATTAGTTTTATTCGAAATAAAATGAAAATATATTCGAAAATATATTTGAAACATTTTACCTTCGAATAAAAAGTTTTGATTTCGGATTACAGAACGGGGATGTTTATTAAAGAACTTTTTAATAATTATCTTAAACATTTCAATCAATTTCGGTGTTCGAAAATAATTATAGGTTAAATTTCAATTAGCTATTTTGCACCAATGTATTTTTTTCAAATTTATTATTGGGTTTCTTTCATGACGCTACAATCAATAGTTGCAAACTAAAATTTATGAATTTGTAATTTTGGTAATAAATTTAATCTTTTAAAATTTAAACTGGGGAAATCATTACTTTTTAAATAACTTTTTGTTTCAACTTTTTAACCGACTGTTTGATAAAACATTAATGCTGTTGAGTTTCTGCATTACAAAAATTGAGAGGTTTCCATATAAATTTTCTAGGCGATTTCTTCGCTTGCAATACAGAAACGACACTTAAGCTTTTTAATTTTAAAAGTTTTTATATTTAATTTAATTTAATTGTAAATTATTTTATTTTTTTCTTCTTATAATTAGAAAGTTTAAACTCTAAAACATCCCTTATACCAGACATACCCATTATCAGCGATATGCAGATTAGTTTCAATACAAATGATGTACCCCGCGATCTACAACTCGTACATTCTGCCTTAAGAATCTATCAACAACCCAGACTGGGGAAATATGCGCAAAACACTGATGCTCAGAAGGTTACCATTACCATCTATGAAAGAAAGATAAATTTCAAAAAATGTACAGGAGATTTAAGAATTCTTTCCTCGTTAAATACGACAACAACCTACAAAGGATGGCTAGAATTTAATATGTCTCGCGTATTAAATCGGTGGCTACAACAGAACTCTTATCAACGTGATCGCATTAATGAACTAATAGTGGGCGTTACTTTAAGTCTGAATAATGCTGTACAACAAAAGAAAATAGTCGAAATTTTAGCCAGTGATTTGGGTTTAGTGCAGCCGGATGTATCTCAGGAAACTATAGATTTACAACCGTTTCTTATTGGCTTCTTTAATGGTCCCGAGTGGATAGCTAAAATACAAAAACTACGTTTTAAACGTGATGTAGTCAGTCGTAAACGTAAAGCTAATTTTTATATGCCACCTCCACCACCAATTCCAGAAATCTATAAGTTGCCAAAAAATTGTGAACGTTTAAATTTCACTTTAGATTTTAAAGATTTACACATGCACAATTGGGTTATAGCGCCCAAAAAATTCGAAGCTTATTTTTGTGGTGGAGAGTGCAATTTTCCTTTGGGTACTAAAATGAATGCTACCAACCATGCCATAGTGCAAACTTTAATGCATTTAAAACAACCAAATCTGCCAAAACCCAGTTGTGTACCCACTGTATTAGGTTCCATATCGATTTTGCATTATCTTAATGAAGACAGCGTTAATTTAAGTAAATATCCACAAAGCGTAGCCAAGGAGTGTGGATGCCATTGAATACGAAATAATTTTGGATTTCTTTAAGAAATTTTTGTTTATTTAAGTATAAGTTATTGTATAAATTTCTATTCTTTTAACATATAAATATAATTTAAACTTAAGTTAATTTGTAAATGTGTGCATTTTATAAAAATTGAATAATTAACATTAAAAAATTTTATTAAAAATTAAGGCTGTTGTAAAATTAGTTAGATTAAGTGTATGCTACATTTAGATACATTTTTAAAATAAAAACTTATTTTTATTTAACATAAAGAACCTTTTTGAATGACTTAATTTAATTTAATTGTAAAACAAGTAACAGTGCTATTTTCAGCCGTAACAACTTTTGTATAGCCTTCACCATAGTGATGTCAGATATTGCCTTACGCTGTTATATTTTCGGTTTTTACTCTTATGACATTCAATGTCATTTCTACAATTTAAAATAGTAGTATAAAAATCTATATACATATGTATGTAAATAAGATAAAACAGTAACATTTTTCTTGTCTGTCTGTCTGTCTGTCTTTCCCTCTGTGTTCGTATCACGTAAAAACTACTGAATAGATTTTAATACAATTTTGTGAGAAGGTACTTTATTATCTTTATTCAAATATAGGATACTTTTTTTCCCCAAAAATATCTTATTTCCAAAAGAAGGTGGAGAAAAATCAGTGAAAGTATGCAACTTTGCAGATATCTTTAGTACGGATGAGACTCTTTATATTATAAGTATAAGTAAATATATAACTGAAGAACTAGGGTCTTTTCTGTGGATTACTTCCAAAGCAATATAGAACAAAATATTGTAAGAACGCTGCCAAAGTAGCGGATCATGATTGGTATCAAATTAAAGCGTATGAAATCCCCTTTAATATGAGCTATCAACTTCCTAGGGCTAATAGAACTGGAATAAGAATATATTTAATCCTCGAACTTATGTATATGCAAAAAAGCGATATTTTTCTATTTTGATAACTGTATAGCTAAAAAACTGTAAGAGATAGAATTTTTTTAAAATTATATTTGGCTTTAGAAAGTCAAAGAGTATAGACAACAAAAGTTTCAATAAAATCGGAAGTCTTAAATTTTGAAAACAATTTTTTTTTGTTGATTTGACAAGGCATTACCCTATATGTGACCCGGTCTATGAAAAGGTGACTTATGACTCAAAAACAAAATTTCGAAAAATTAGCTGTTAAAGATAAACAATGCATTTCGTCAGTTTCTTATTTTTTTTAACTCTAAATTTGGTTGGCGGAATAATCGTATTCACAAATTGCCAGGGTATACTCCATTAGCCTCCTTCAGGATCTGTTACACGACCTATACCTTCGTATAGGAAGTCCCAAATTCAGCTTCGATTAAAATTTGTTAGGTTATACACGATAACCAAAACGATTGCACATGGTGATTAAAGCAAACACCAATAACGGTACCGCAGTACAGCTATTCGAGGAAGCCAATCAGCCAATGCGAGAGTGAGCCGCAAACCACTCGAAGGCCGAGCAACAAGGAATGCCTGATTGACTTTAAACGATAACGACAATGACGCGCGAACGATGTTCCCAAACCCAGAGCTACTTTACGACTGGTCAGTTTCTTAGTAGTTTTTCTTTTGCATTATGAACAGTCATGCCCAAAAGGCAACCAAAAAATGCAAAAGAGCATAAATGAGATAAGTTCGTACGATGTTTTTTTTTAATGCAAAGCACAAACCAGTTTCTGACCCAGTGTTGTCAGGTTTTTGGAGTTTTATCCCCAAAAAAATCCCCAAATCGACTTTGACTTACCATAACTTCTAAGAAAAAGCGTCTCAAAAACTATTGAAACCAAAAAAAAAGTGAAAAAATTTTTTTTGAGTCATAAGCCACCTTTTCATAGGCCGGGTCACATATATGTATGATAATGTTGAAGTGAAGTCCATTATTTTCAATATGAGCATTAATCAGGTATTTATTGTTGTTAACATTAAAACAAGTTTCATGAAGTTTGAAGGATTAAGTTAAGTAAGTTGGATCTAATGACTGCTAAAAATTTAAAAAAATTTTATTTTAGAAATAATTCAATAGCTCATGAATCTGTCAAGACGTCTTAATGAAGTTTTACAGATGTAAAGCAGAGGTGCTTTTGACTTCTGAGCTGCATACGGTCGGGCCCTTTGGACGAAGGGGGTTTGTGGGTATGTCTCCAAAATTTGGCACTTCTTTTATATAGTCCTTGAGAATAACTATGTACAAAAAACTGGTTACATCTCTGGGTGGAGATAACCCCGTAAATGTTTGGGAGTAAATGGATTTAAAAATGTTTTTTTTTAGTTTTGGCCGACCTTAACTAAATGTTTTTGAAGTGGCTAATTTATTTATGTTCGGATTGTTATTTTCAGATATCGGCTGGATTTAAAAAAAGCTTGAAATAAAGTTGTATCAAACTTTGTCCTTGTTTCGTTAAAAACTTATACGCCTCTAAAATGGGAAAATGGAAAAACTAAAATTTTTTTCAGAATTTTCTCCAAAGAGGAACTACAAATAACATTTTTGCCTAACACTGGCTGGACTTAACGGAGAGTATGTTTGTATTTTTTCTTTTGTATTTAAAATATGAGTACTTATTGTTAGTTGCAACGCATTAAAGATCCAATAAATAATATTAAAAAAAGAAAAAAATGTATTCATTGTTTTCTAGCTGTCCTGCCTTTTGACTTGTATTTTACCGTCATTTAACATTATAACTAAGTACTATTCTTATTTCAATAATTGCATATTTTGTTTCGAAAATAACCCTGTTTTAGAACCAAAAATTTTATACTTAAAAATATTAAGATAATTTATTTTAGAAGACAAAATTTTAAGTAAAACTAAATATAGCACACATTATTATGAATAACAAAAACAAAAAAGTGTTATTCCAACACCCACCATATTTTTTAAGTGCTACGATAATTTACAATTTTTATTTTAATTTTTAGGAATAAATTCAAAGATTTTTTACTTCTACTTCTCTTTCTAAGGAAATTGAATTCGATGTGTAGTTGAATATAGGTTTTGATATTTGCAGCACACCGAACTTTTGTACGTTAAAATAATCAACTAGATACAATTAATCTAACAGTTCTTAACAGGAAAAAGAAGAATTTGAGTGGCAGTCATACAAAAACAGCTAAGAGAGCTACTGGAATCCCAGAAAATAGGTAATTATCTCGAAGACCTCAGATTCAATCATATTATTCGTTATGCAGTGCATCCAAATTCCCCAAATGTTTATTCATACGTAAGCCTTCCTTGCGAACTTCGTGTCAAAAATAGGCTAGAAATGATATACTTACATACATACATACATACATACATACATATGTATGATACGCTGAGGTCCCAATAAGATTATAATTTCGCGATATTAAAAAGGAATTTACGCATTAAAAAGCCCTTTTAATAAAACCAGTAACAATATCTTATTTGAGTTGCCTCACCGTACAGTCCTAAAAATCATTCTGTTAATTTTTAATGTAATTTCACGTCTGGAATACTTTCCATCAAAGTAAAAGGATTCTTTGACAACTAGTTAAATATAATGTTACATATCCATAAGTTTTTTATCAAACATGTCAAAAATATTTGAACAATTATTTTTAATTAAGTCGAACCCAATTTTAAGAGAACCACCATCCGATTATTCAGAAAAAAACCATAGTACAATCGAACAAACACAGCTAAGTAAATGTAGTTAAAAAGGCCTTCACAGAAAAAAATATTTGCACCAATTAAAGGTTTTAATTAAAATTTAATTAAATAATTAATTAAATCAATTATTTATTTAATTAGGTAAGGCTTTTGTACTGTTTTAAGCAAATATTTAATTGAATCAATTAATTAAAGTTTATTTTTAAAACTAATTTAAACCTTTAATTAGTGCAAATCTGTGTTAGAGTAGAGAAAATATTGTTCTGCACTTTCAAGGGTTTGACAAAATATAGCACGAAGGATTAATATAATAGTTAAATCAAAGTTTGGCCAAAATCTTCTATGAAATGTTAGAAAGTTACTCAATTTATCGAAAGTTCATATGGAAATGAGTTTGTTTCAGCCCACCTTATGGTATAAACACAACTGGGACGAACGACGAACTTCGTACAGCATGACGAATTCGACGAAATTTTGCGTTAATTTGTCGACTATAACACAATGAGCACGAACCAAATTTAAAGAAGTGGGAACATTTATCCAGATCTCTGTTTTTCTCTGCATATTTTTATATCCTTTCCTGGATGATAGTTTCACTGTTATTCATTTTTATTTAAATTATGATCAAATTTCACAAATACTTGGACCATATTTCAACAGAAAAAAACACAAATTGATAGAATAAATATTAACGTACAAGAAAATAATTTTAAACAAAAAGACACTCATGCCCTTCTTATCGCATAAATAACCAAATTTCGAAAGTCAAACGCCATGGTATACTTTCGGCCTTACTTGCAAAAGTCATACCCTCAGAATTGATTGCAAACTTTTACTGTATAAGTGTGATATAGATTAACAGCAGTGTCTGGTATATTACCTTAAACTGACGGTACACCTACCACTGGTTAAAAACAAAACGCCCTTGTTGCCCAAATGCTGATTTGGAATTCAGTTATGATTTACTTCTAAAAAAAAAATTTAAACACGAATTCTCCCAATCTCTTTCGTGGTATATAAAAAAGATCTAAAATTTATATTAATTAAAGCAGAAATAGCATAACATGCAGATTCATATTTATTAATTCGATTCGAAAGAAAATATTTTCGAAACACTGTGCATAAGTCATACAAATTCCCGCAAATGATAAGAGCAACGATGAAACATACAATTTTGTGTCTAGCACTGGCTGGACTTAACAAGTATACAATAAATAAAATATGAAAAAACTGTGTTTTAGACACCACCCCACCTGAAAGGAAGAAGTTACAGGTAAATTTCGACGCGTTTGGAACAAAAAATAATAATAATAAATAATAATAAATATAATTAAATATACGAACTCATCTTAATATTAATATAATTCGTTAGATTAAAATTTTAAATTTCGACTATTGTAGTGAAGTGATCATTGGACATTTATTTTATTTTGTTGCGTAGTGTAATAAACTAGGTGTACGTGTACATAGTTTGTACATTATTTCATATAGAAAATTGTAAAGACTATTTAATGTTTGTAAATGAGATTTAAAGTACGAAATAACTTAACTTAATGTTAGTATACGAGAATGATATGTATGTATAAAAATAAATTAGACTAAACAAAAAACATTTCATGTTCTAAATAATGCGCAATCTGCACAATCTTATTTGCAGTACTGTGCTTACAATCACACCTGATCTGTAAAATTACGAATTTGTATATTTTGGTAAAAAAAAACAACTGTTAACATCGCAAGACACACTTTATCCAATCGGACATTTCGATTTCGATGACATTATCCTGATTATGATCTTTGCGTTGGAAGTAGTCGAATGCAGCGGTTAAATGTAAAACAGCTGAAGCAAAATCACTTAAACGTAAAGTGCCATCTTTGCGTATGAAACGTTGCATTATACAGTTCATTATGTCGGTGCTTAGCTGGAAGCCTACATCGTACAAAGCATCTCTTAGACGTTCTGCTCTTAATATGCCAGCCTTTTCTTTGGTGTACATTTTAAAAACTCCCTGCCAGGACTTTAGGTTGACCATAAATGTTTTAAACTGCAGAAAATTAATACGACCTGTACCGGTTTTATCTTGTAGAGCTATAACCTGGCGGCAAATGTCTATATTAGCGCAGCCTTTTATGTAGTCATTGGGCAGACAGGCATCCAATAACTCGTGTAGTTCAAAGCAGTTAATGGTTTTGTTTTCATCGGCCAATTGCATAAACACTGGCTCATATTGACACACATTTTTGATTTTTGTCGAATCGGCTTCATTTTTAAGCACTGGGAAGGGGTCGAGTAACATTAGTGTTTGGGTTTCCAATAAAGACAAACGTAATGGCAATGTGCCCAAAATTCTGACAGTAAAACTGGACTCCTCTCCTGGTTCATAGGAGGTGGGCATTAGAACATATTGACCCACTTCCAGCGGGCAATAACATGTCACATGTCTTGTATTGCCGTAGTCGGAATTTAGAAAACTAACTTGGGTTTTGAAGAATTCTTTGGGTAAACATTCAGTAATTTTTTGATTCACTTTAGAACCAGCAACACCGCTTAACTTGTACATAGTGAAACCTATGACTTTAGGCTCCACAGCTGTGTGTTGATTCAGGGCCACAACAATTTCTTGTTTCTCTGGTATGGTCAGTAGGAGTTGTGGATTTATGTGGAATGACTCGTGATTTCGACAACCGCCTGCTGTGACCCCTCGCTTCCATTGTCCCTGAAACATTTTCATTTGCCAACGTTTCGGTCGATCTTGCAGCGTGAGTTCATCTTTAGCTGTGTCAGCGTCCAGATAAATAACTTCTAGACTGGAAAAAGTTTGTGTAAAATCCAAAAAAGATATCCAAAATTCACCTACATCCAGTTGGCCAAATAAACGATCACGTTCCTGTACTGAGACACGTTCCCATGTGGGTGACATAGCTGACCAGTCGCCTTCGTAATCATTATTGTTGGCAAATGCATTACAAGCTAGAGGATCTTTAATGCGCACCAATTGCACAGCATCACCGAGTAAAGTTTCGACTTTATCCAGTGAGGAGAGTCTGAAAAGGAGGTAAAGAAAAAAATAAAAGAAAAAATGAATTAAACATAAAATATAATAAAAGCTTTTAAAAGAAGTATATACTAAAAAACACAAAATTTACATTACTTTTTTTGTTTTTGTTATAAGAAAAATTAATCATTAAAGTTAAAAAATAAAAAAAAATATTTCATGAGTTTAAAGAAACAAATAAAGCAAGAAATATTGCTATTGATTGACAACAGTGGTTTCAGATATTACCTTATACCCGTAAGTAATATATGTGTGTGAAGATAAATTTTAAAATTAAAAATTTAACTTAGCATTGACACAAACCTTTTAATTTAACATAGCTCTGTAAAATAGTTAACATAGCTCTGTTAATAGAATACAAATTTGGTTTATGCATAAAAACTGAAATTGTTATGAAAACAACGCATCATGATAAAAAAATAATGGAATTTGTATGAAGATTATCCTTTTATTGTTGCCGATACTCGGAATTTTAAATATATAAATTTCTAACTAAATTTTCCAACAAACATTTTTGAAATTTCAAAAAGGACTTAGGTCCTCTTTTCCAAAACTAAAAAAGATGGTCGAAAAATTTAAAAAGGATTGGACACCAACAGTCAAAACCCTTAACATTGTGTTTTTTCAGAAATTATAGCGATATTAAAAAAAGCGTTTTTTTGAAATTTTTGTCCTTTATTCCAAAACTATAGAAGATATGCGAAAAATTTTAAAAGAAGGGGACACCTAGTTGCATCCAACAGTCAAAACCCTTAACAGTGAGTTGTTTCAGAAGTTATAGCTATTTTAAAAAAAGCACTTTTCTGAAATTTAAAAAAGGAAATTTTTTTCAAAAGGATAGAAGATGGTGGAAAAATTTAAAAAGGAAGGGACACATAGTTGTACCCAATTAAATGTCCAACACTCAAAACCCTTAACAGTATGGTTTTTCAGAAATTATAGCGATTTAAAAAAGCACTTTTTTGAAATTTTAATACGGACTTATTCCTTTTTTCCAAAAATATAGAAAATGGGAGAAAAAACGATAATTAACACAATTGGTCATAAACAAAAAAGCAGTAAGAAAAACATACACTAATTATTAAAAGAATGAAAGCAAGAGCTTTTTTCTGCTAACTCGCAGTCATTTTTTATGAAGAAGCTTTGGGTACTAGCACGTCGCAGGAGTACATACTGGTCGAGTAAAATCATAGACTAAAATCCTTTCGGATGGTTTCTTTTATTAATTCTGTTTATATAAACCACACAAAAATAACAATCATCTTGATGATTGGAAGGTTCCCGCCACATCATTGGTGTTTGATACTTACAATAAGGTTTTTTCTTATTTTCCGATAATCTCAAATACTCCATATATTTTTTACATACCATATGATGGATCCAGTACTAGTCACGGGTGTTTAAAGCGAATTTAAAGTAATTAAAATAAACATTCTCTATGAACTCTACAATTTTTGAATGAGTATTCACACATACATAATGGGTGATTTTTTTGAGGTTAGGATTTTCATGCATTAGTATTTGACAGATCACGTGAGATTTCAGACATGGTGCCAAAGAGAAAGATGCTCAGTATGCTTTGACATTTCATCATGAATAGACTTACTAACGAGCAACGCTTGCAAATCATTGAATTTTATTACCAAAATCAGTGTTCGGTTCGAAATGTGTTTTATCGACAAATTTTGTTCAGCGATGAGGCTCATTTCTGGTTGAATGGCTACGTAAATAAGCAAAATTGCCGCATTTGGAGTGAAGAGCAACCAGAAGCCGTTCAAGAACTGCCCATGCATCCCGAAAAATGCACTGTTTGGTGTGGTTTGTACGCTGATGGAATCATTGGACCGTATTTTTTCAAAGATGCTGTTGGACGCAACGTTACGGTGAATGGCGATCGCTATCGTTCGATGCTAACAAACTTTTTGTTGCCAAAAATGGAACAACTGAACTTGGTTGACATGTGGTTTCAACAAGATGGCGCTACATGCCACACAGCTCGCGATTCTATGGCCATTTTGAGGGAAAACTTCGGAGAACAATTCATCTCAAGAAATGGACCGGTAAGTTGGCCACCAAGATCATGCGATTTGACGCCTTTAGACTATTTTTTGTGGGGCTACGTCAAGTCTAAAGTCTACAGAAATAAGCCAGCAACTATTCCAGCTTTGGAAGACAACATTTCCGAAGAAATTCGGGCTATTCCGGCCGAAATGCTCGAAAAAGTTGCCCAAAATTGGACTTTCCGAATGGACCACCTAAGACGCAGCCGCGGTCAACATTTAAATGAAATTATCTTCAAAAAGTAAATGTCATGGACCAATCTAACGTTTCAAATAAAGAACCGATGAGATTTTGCAAATTTTATGCGTTTTTTTAAAAAAAAAGTTCTCAAGCTCTTAAAAAATCACTCGTTACAAAAATAGCTGAATCGATTTTACAAATATTTCCCGTCGTGGACATTCTTAAAGCTAAAACTTTTTTATAGCACATACGAGTATGTATGCTGCTCTTTTTGGTTACCTGAACCACGTTTTTTCTTTGCGTATATCCTCTTATTGTTCTTTAAATCATACCCTTTTTATCATAGACTATTCTGTGATAAAAAATACTTAGACAACGATATATAAAAATTATATAAAAATCAATTTAATTTTCAACACGACTCAACTAAAAACTGCAATCAAAAAAATTAAATCATTTTGGGTTAAAATGCTTTAATATTTTTATTTTTTTAACCCATTAACAGCCGATGACATTTTTAGTTCTACATATACTCGTAAGGAATCTTAGGTAAGCGAAGCCGGCGTTGGCAATACCATAGATAAAAAATCCTTGCACCAGGTCGACCGGCTATGCAGAACAAATTTTAAAAAATGATAGAAAGATGTTTTCAAAAGATTTGGAATTAATTGGTAATTCTCCAAACTTTATTTTTTCTTTGAATCTCCGAATGTTACATTTTCCATAACACAGGGCAACAGCAAAAATATGCTCGAGTAACTACTATATACATTTGATGTATCATGGCTACCTTAGTACAAAAATGGTAAAATTTTTAAATTCTATGGATAGATTTTTTTTTAAAAAATTTTTGTTTTAAATTGCAATTTTTTTGAGACGTTTCTTCAAATAATTAATGATAACTCAAAAACTACTAGTCCGATATTATTAAAATAAATTCAGAAAAATTAAGATTTGCATAGCCTTTAATTCGTCTATATATCGAGTTTCAATCGGATCAATAGTATCGGAGTTATAATAAAAAACTTAAGAAAAAAATATATTTTTTACGTAAAAATGGCAAAAATTTTCGTTTTAAAAAAATCATAAAAAATCGAAAACGGCAAAACAACGAATCATGAATCTGATTGCTATTTTTGTTTAACTACAAAAACCGGCTTTGGAAAACATTTGCGATGGTCTTACCCTACGAGGTCTGCTGATGGGTTTCAACTTGCAGTTCTACATTCACAGGAAATTATGGATGTACAAGATCAGGGACCAAGCTGTAGTCAAGTGCTTTCATCTTCACAAGGACACTCAACCTCAAGCATGTGTTCTCAATCAGGAAGTTCAGATCCAGAACTACCTATATCTGAAAATGACGAGTTCATCCCACACAAAAATATCTCACCGAGACCATGGAATCAAAACGCTTTTTTTCAGATTTGGGGCCTATGCGCTACGTGTTAACGTTGTCGAATTCGACTAAAATTTTGTAGGTGGAAGTTTCTCATCAAATCTAACAATAATCCGACATGCACCCCTTGAAATTGGAAAATTTATGTTTTTCACACATTTGAAAACCCGCTATAATGCGTATATCAAGCAAAAAACTAAAATTTTGTGAAAATGAGCGAATTCACTAAATTGTGAATAAATTCGAAAAATTTCAATCGATTTTTATGGTCGATATCTCATTTTGTTGCTATTATATGTCGCTATGCGATAAAAAAATGAATCTGGAAGTTTTTTGCCATTTTCGATTTTTTATGATTTTTTTAAAACGAAAATTTTTGCCATTTTTACGTAAAAAATATATTTTTTTCTTAAGTTTTTTATTATAACTCCGATACTATTGATCCGATTGAAACGCGATATATAGACGAATTAAAGGCTATGCAAATCTTAATTTTTCTGAATTTATTTTAATAATATCGGACTAGTAGTTTTTGAGTTATCATTATTTATTTGAAGAAACGTCTCAAAAAAATTGCAATTTTAAAAAAAAAATTTTTTAAAAAAAATCTATCCATAGAATTTAAAAATTTTACCATTTTTGTACAAAGGTAGTCATGATACATCAAAATTATATAGTGGTTTTAAGAGCACATGAAATTTTTTTTATTTTGTTGTGCTGTGTAATCGATGTACAAAAGCACTAAATATGATTATCTTTCCAAGCAACTCATGGTCTAAACTAAGTTATTGGCAAGATAAAGCTCTCATTAAAAGATCTCGAAAGATATAATATAAAAAGATTGAAACTAGAATGAACGTTAAAAATGCATTAAAATTAAGATAAGATGAACGAGGAATAAACTCGAATTAGAAAAATAAGAAATAAAATTAATAATACAGATAAAATTTGAATTCAAGCTTAAGTTCGTTTTATTTTCTCAAATACCCTGTTCAGACATGTTTTCTTAATTGAGACAATTTTAACTTAATTGATCAATTTAATTTAGTGTTCACAGATGCCCAATTGAATTTGAGTAACAATTAGTATCTGACAGCTGAAAAAACATTGTTTTTGTTATAATCGTATGTAATTTTTGTTTTGTTTGTAAAAAATTGATAAAAGTTGCGCTTAAAAGAATTAAGAAGTAAAAACCCACAATTTGCTTTATAATTTTTTATTTTAGTCAGCTCTTTTTGATATCTGAAAATTTAATTTCAACCCACGAAATATATGTGCTTTATATTGTTGTAGTAAAGCTACTACCTTATATTATTGTGACATGCAGTGAACTCAATTTTTCTCATTAAACATAATTCACGGTAGACATACGTATATAATTCAATGAGTGCACTAATTGCTCAATTTAGGTATTGAGTTCTCGTATGGTAAATTGAGCTCAATTAAGCCTTTAATTGCGTAAATTCACTAATTGCGCAATTAAAGCTTATGTCTGAATAGGGTATAAGAAAGACTACTTTAAAATTACAAATCAGGTGATTAATATTAAAGAAAAATTGGGAAAATTTAATTTTAGTCACTAGCAGAATGGAATGCATTTTCTAGGCTGCTTTATCAGCACTCTTCGTATTTATAAACTTTGGGTAGTGTTAAGTTGTAAACATCACCTATTTATTAACCAAACTCAGATAAAGGAACACGAGAAAAATCGCATTCAGTAATCTTTCGTCAGTTGGTGAGAACAAAGTCTACCACGACCTAAAGCTTCCCTCTTGGTTTGATATCTTTACTCTTTTAATATTTACCAAAAAAGTGATTTTTTTACGTTTTCTAAACAATAATTTTACTTTTTGTGTGTTTCATTTCATGTTAATTTAAACCACCCACTTTGGCCGCTTAAACTAGCAGATAAAAGTGGTTAATTATTATCTTCAAAACTTAAAGCAAAGATTGAGGATGAATAAATCTCTGATACCCTTCCTAAAAACAGCTCTTAATGATTTAAAATGTACAAGTGAAATTTTATAAAGATAAATTTATTACATACAATGAAATTTATAATCAAGCTTAACTTAAGTTCGTTTTTATTCTCTCTAAGAAAGAATTAATTAAATTACAAATTAGGTGATAATATTAAAGAAAAATTGGGAAAATTTAATTTTTAGACACCAGCACGAGTGGAATGCACATTTTCTAGACAGCCACGTCCGTCATCAGCACTACTTGTATCTAATCTACTTAGGGTAGTGTTTAGTTGTAAGCATCATCTATTTAACCAACCAAACCCAGATAAAGGAATACGAGAAAACTTGTATTCAATTATCAATCGTCAGTTGGTAATTAATGTAATTAATTAATTTTTTCTTAGAGAGAATAAAAACGAACTTAAGTTAAGCTTGATTATAAATTTCATTGTATGTAATACATAAACAGTTCGACTAATAATAATTAAAATTTTCAAAATTATAAATTTATTACTTAAAGAAAATGGAAATATTTTTGTTCCTAATTTAATGCTACGTCAGAACGTTAACATTTTTTCTATCCTGGATTCTAAGTAAGAAACTCGATTAGTAGCGATCTAACTTCTTCATGGTCGGCGAATACCACTACGTTTCCTTTAGGGTTAATTTGTTTTTCAAATCTTAATAGGCTTGACACCGCTTCCTCCAATGGTGAACCTTTTTTTAACATCCCCTGTTGCTCTGGATTCACAGCTTCCTTTTTATCTCCTAATTTAGTTTTTCATACTTTATGCCAACCTTCTCTATCAAGCACTGGAGGCCCAAACAGATTTAATTTCTCGACAGTTTCTCCTCAAAAATCACTAAATTTTTGGGTTTTACGCCCTTTCGAAAACCCTTAGCATAAGCGGGATGACTTTCCATTTAAGAAAATAAAATTTCGAACGTAATATAGTTTTTTTATTGTGAATTTCGTTGCCTACAATGATGACGACAGAGAACGAATGTTCTATTGTCGTTTCTATCTTCGTTTTAAAATAGAGAATACCGATATATTTACGACGAATGTCGTTAACGCCAACAGTAATGCCAAATTATCGTTTTTATTTCGTTTTCAAACTACAACGCCAACGGGATTAGGGCCGATTATTGTACTAATCAAAAAAAGAAAAAAGCGCGCTCTCAAAACATAAGGTTATGAAAAAATTTTAAATAGACTTCAAATGCACATGATTAGTTATTTAAGTTGCAATTAAGTATTTATTAAAAATACCGAATTTTCAATTTAAATACAACCTAAAGATATAGTCGAAACTTGGGCTTGGTTAATCAAGCCAAGTCGTCATCAGCAAACATGTAAAAAATTTTTTTTAGATAAATATTTCATTTGTATTAAAAATTCTAAAAACAAAATGAGAATTATATTAAAAGTCCAAGGCAAAACCATACATTCTTTCTTAGAGAGAATAAAATTCTTTCTTAGAGAGAATAAAAACGAACTTAAGTTAAGCTTGATTATAAATTTCATTGTATGTAATAAATTTATCTTTATAAAATTTCACTTGTACATTTTAAATCATTAAGAGCTGTTTTTAGGAAGGGTATCAGAGATTTATTCATCCTCAATCTTTGCTTTAAGTTTTGAAGATAATAATTAACCACTTTTATCTGCTAGTTTAAGCGGCCAAAGTGGGTGGTTTAAATTAACATGAAATGAAACACACAAAAAGTAAAATTATTGTTTAGAAAACGTAAAAAAATCACTTTTTTGGTAAATATTAAAAGAGTAAAGATATCAAACCAAGAGGGAAGCTTTAGGTCGTGGTAGACTTTGTTCTCACCAACTGACGAAAGATTACTGAATGCGATTTTTCTCGTGTTCCTTTATCTGAGTTTGGTTAATAAATAGGTGATGTTTACAACTTAACACTACCCAAAGTTTATAAATACGAAGAGTGCTGATAAAGCAGCCTAGAAAATGCATTCCATTCTGCTAGTGACTAAAATTAAATTTTCCCAATTTTTCTTTAATATTAATCACCTGATTTGTAATTTTAAAGTAGTCTTTCTTATACCCTATTCAGACATAAGCTTTAATTGCGCAATTAGTGAATTTACGCAATTAAAGGCTTAATTGAGCTCAATTTACCATACGAGAACTCAATACCTAAATTGAGCAATTAGTGCACTCATTGAATTATATACGTATGTCTACCGTGAATTATGTTTAATGAGAAAAATTGAGTTCACTGCATGTCACAATAATATAAGGTAGTAGCTTTACTACAACAATATAAAGCACATATATTTCGTGGGTTGAAATTAAATTTTCAGATATCAAAAAGAGCTGACTAAAATAAAAAATTATAAAGCAAATTGTGGGTTTTTACTTCTTAATTCTTTTAAGCGCAACTTTTATCAATTTTTTACAAACAAAACAAAAATTACATACGATTATAACAAAAACAATGTTTTTTCAGCTGTCAGATACTAATTGTTACTCAAATTCAATTGGGCATCTGTGAACACTAAATTAAATTGATCAATTAAGTTAAAATTGTCTCAATTAAGAAAACATGTCTGAACAGGGTATTTGAGAAAATAAAACGAACTTAAGCTTGAATTCAAATTTTATCTGTATTATTAATTTTATTTCTTATTTTTCTAATTCGAGTTTATTCCTCGTTCATCTTATCTTAATTTTAATGCATTTTTAACGTTCATTCTAGTTTCAATCTTTTTATATTATATCTTTCGAGATCTTTTAATGAGAGCTTTATCTTGCCAATAACTTAGTTTAGACCATGAGTTGCTTGGAAAGATAATCATATTTAGTGCTTTTGTACATCGATTACACAGCACAACAAAATAAAAAAAATTTCATGTGCTCTTAAAACCACTATATAATTTTGATGTATCATGACTACCTTTGTACAAAAATGGTAAAATTTTTAAATTCTATGGATAGATTTTTTTTAAAAAATTTTTTTTTTAAAATTGCAATTTTTTTGAGACGTTTCTTCAAATAAATAATGATAACTCAAAAACTACTAGTCCGATATTATTAAAATAAATTCAGAAAAATTAAGATTTGCATAGCCTTTAATTCGTCTATATATCGCGTTTCAATCGGATCAATAGTATCGGAGTTATAATAAAAAACTTAAGAAAAAAATATATTTTTTACGTAAAAATGGCAAAAATTTTCGTTTTAAAAAAATCATAAAAAATCGAAAATGGCAAAAAACTTCCAGATTCATTTTTTTATCGCATAGCGACATATAATAGCAACAAAATGAGATATCGACCATAAAAATCGATTGAAATTTTTCGAATTTATTCACAATTTAGTGAATTCGCTCATTTTCACAAAATTTTAGTTTTTTGCTTGATATACGCATTATAGCGGGTTTTCAAATGTGTGAAAAACATAAATTTTCCAATTTCAAGGGGTGCATGTCGGATTATTGTTAGATTTGATGAGAAACTTCCACCTACAAAATTTTAGTCGAATTCGACAACGTTAACACGTAGCGCATAGGCCCCAAATCTGAAAAAAAGCGTTTTGATTCCATGGTCTCGGTGAGATATTTTTGTGTGGGATGAACTCGTCATTTTCAGATATAGGTAGTTCTGGATCTGAACTTTCTGATTGAGAACACATGCTTGAGGTTGAGTGTCCTTGTGAAGATGAAAGCACTTGACTACAGCTTGGTCCCTGATCTTGTGCATCCATAATTTCCTGTGAATGTAGAACTGCAAGTTGAAACCCATCAGCAGACCTCGTAGGGTAAGACCATCGCAAATGTTTTCCAAAGCCGGTTTTTGTAGTTAAACAAAAATAGCAATCAGATTCATGATTCGTTGTTTTGCCGTTTTCGATTTTTTATGATTTTTTTAAAACGAAAATTTTTGCCATTTTTACGTAAAAAATATATTTTTTTCTTAAGTTTTTTATTATAACTCCGATACTATTGATCCGATTGAAACTCGATATATAGACGAATTAAAGGCTATGCAAATCTTAATTTTTCTGAATTTATTTTAATAATATCGGACTAGTAGTTTTTGAGTTATCATTAATTATTTGAAGAAACGTCTCAAAAAAATTGCAATTTAAAACAAAAATTTTTTAAAAAAAAATCTATCCATAGAATTTAAAAATTTTACCATTTTTGTACTAAGGTAGCCATGATACATCAAATGTATATAGTAGTTACTCGAGCATATTTTTGCTGTTGCCCTGTGTTATGGAAAATGTAACATTCGGAGATTCAAAGAAAAAATAAAGTTTGGAGAATTACCAATTAATTCCAAATCTTTTGAAAACATCTTTCTATCATTTTTTAAAATTTGTTCTGCATAGCCGGTCGACCTGGTGCAAGGATTTTTTATCTATGGTATTGCCAACGCCGGCTTCGCTTACCTAAGATTCCTTACGAGTATATGTAGAACTAAAAATGTCATCGGCTGTTAATGGGTTAAAAAAATAAAAATATTAAAGCATTTTAACCCAAAATGATTTAATTTTTTTGATTGCAGTTTTTAGTTGAGTCGTGTTGAAAATTAAATTGATTTTTATATAATTTTTATATATCGTTGTCTAAGTATTTTTTATCACAGAATAGTCTATGATAAAAAGGGTATGATTTAAAGAACAATAAGAAGATATACGCAAAGAAAAAACGTGGTTCAGGTAACCAAAAAGAGCAGCATACATACTCGTATGTGCTATAAAAAAGTTTTAGCTTTAAGAATGTCCACGACGGGAAATATTTGTAAAATCGATTCAGCTATTTTTGTATGTATGTGTGAATACTCATTCAAAAATTGTAGAGTTCATAGAGAATGTTTATTTTAATTACTTTAAATTCGCTTTAAACACCCGTGACTAGTACTGGATCCATCATATGGTATGTAAAAAATATATGGAGTATTTGAGATTATCGGAAAATAAGAAAAAACCTTAATGTAAGTATCAAACACCAATGATGTGGCGGGAACCTTCCAATCATCAAGATGATTGTTATTTTTGTGTGGTTTATATAAACAGAATTAATAAAAGAAACCATCCGAAAGGATTTTAGTCTATGATTTTATCTATTATTTGTTACTCGACCAGTATGTACTCCTGCGACGTGCTAGTACCCAAAGCTTCTTCATAAAAAATGACTGCGAGTTAGCAGAAAAAAGCTCTTGCTTTCATTCTTTTAATAATTAGTGTATGTTTTTCTTACTGCTTTTTTGTTTATGACCAATTGTGTTAATTATCGTTTTTTCTCCCATTTTCTATATTTTTGGAAAAAAGGACTAAAGTCCGTATTAAAATTTCAAAAAAGTGCTTTTTTTAAATCGCTATAATTTCTGAAAAACCATACTGTTAAGGGTTTTGAGTGTTGGACATTTAATTGGGTACAACTATGTGTCCCCTCCTTTTTAATAATGTTAGCTACTAAAAAAACCGAATTTCGACCTTCTGATTCCAAAATGTAAATGTGTGCAGCTGTTAAGAAAGAGTCAAAACTAAGTTTTATTTTTAATTATATATATATATGTTTCCATTGATCCTTTAAGGAGCATAGGGCCTTAATAAATTGGTTGAACATATTCCTGTCTTGTGCCAACGTTTTCACTTCGCCCTAGGTTTTACCCATTCCAGTCTTTGCCTTCTCCACGTATGGGCTGGACGTCCTCTTCTTCGAATCCCTTGCGGGTTCCAGTGATGATGATGATGGCATTTCCTGTGATGTCGTTCCTTGGTCTTCTTAAAGTGTGGGCAATCTACCGCCATTTACATCTTTTTATTTCTGTGGGTTGTGTGTTCGTAAAACCTGTTGTTGGACACCATTCTAGGCCAAAATATTCGCACTATCCTGCGGAGGCATTGATTCACAAACACCTGTATCTTCTGCATGTCTCGAGGGGCAGCATTCAATGTCTCACAACCGTAGAGGAAAGAAGACTTAACGTTTGTCTTAATAATTAAAACACATAATTATCTGATTTTTGAGCCCTCTGAAGCCGTATCTAAAACTTAAAAATTCTTTCACATTGGTTCGAATTATGGTGCAATGTGCACCGTGTAATATTTATCGTGTATTTAACATTTAAATCTATTAGTTTGATTATTTATTAAGATTCAAATGAATTGTTTATAAGTCAGGGTTTAGTTCGTTTATTCGCTCATCAATAGGGTCGATTTTTTTTTACAAATTAGGCTTTAGATCCATGATTAAATAAATTTTTTTATATTCTATTATATACATACATATATTTTTGTGATTTACTTCTAGAACTTCTTCTGACAACCAGCCTAAAATGTTTTTTATTGAATTTCAGAAAGGTGTTCTAAATCATAAGTATGTATCTATGAGTTTAATTGCTGATATAGATGATGTTTACAACTGAACACTACCCAAAAGAAGGATTTTGTGATCCAGAAAATGCATTACATTATGTGCTAGTGTCTAAAATAACGTTTTTTTTTTTTTGTAAAAATATTCCGAACTTAAGCTTGAGTTATAAACAGTTCATTTGTGTAGTTGAACATAATGAAGACGTTAAAGGTAATAAAAAAAAAACAGTTGGCAAAGCATGTGTTGTTATTCACGTTTTTTAAAAGCTTTATAATACCTAATAATCGATTTGAAAGTTTTATTATACTTTTTTATATTTGTAACGGAAATTATAAGATCATAGCAGTTTTGGTATTTCATCATTTTCATTATCATTTATTTATTTTTTTAAGCTTATATTATTTGTATAAAATCGAATCGAAAACAAATGTTTTAGAGCTATTTTAAATTTGCTATTAGTCAGCATTTTTCATTTAGTTAGAGATAATTCACTTCGTTTAATTGTTTTATCGATGCCTTACCTAGTGTCTATACATGACAAAAATTTGCCTTGATAAAAGTCAAACTTCATATAAAAAAAAAACACTATTTTTAATACTGGGTTTTTTTAAATGAAATTTAATATAATATTTTTATATGATATTGCCTATCATACGATATTGCCGATTATCTTCTCTGGGGCTCAGTCAAGTGCTATGTCATCGATAACAAACTAATCTACTACAAACTACAGAGTTAATAAACAATTAGGTACTGCCAGCTAAGCCTAAGTAGCCATTTGAATGGTGTGCTTTTCCATATACAATGGCGTAAATGTAATTACAAACCAATGCCACAATCCATTTGATTCCGTTGTTGTTTTATTTAATTTCTTTTCCTGTCGTTCTTATCTGGTCACCCTGTTTAAGAAAACTCATTGTTATGTAATTTGTTTTAAACTAGAACAATCAGTATGAGTATACTTATATATTAAGCATAAATTATTTAACGCTAATAAAAACTTAACAAACAGATAACCTCCTACACTAACAATAATTATCTGAATAAATACAGTAGAGTTCAAGTAAAGAGAACTTGAAAGAAGAAAACTGGAATGATGCTGAATATTGTAGATTGTTATTTCGGCATTGAGAAAACTAAAAAATGATATTTAAAGAAATCTGCTTATACAAATGCAAGACTACATTAAAGAAAATGCCACAGAGTTGAAAACAAAGGCATGTTTAGCGTTTTTATTTCAGGAATTAAAATACATACATATATACAGAAGAAATTTGAAGTCAAGCATAAGTTCGTTTTATTCTCTCTAAGAAAAAATAATTTTAGTTACAAATTAGGTGATTTATATTAAAGAAAAATTGGGAAAATATTTTTTAGACACTAACAGAATGTAATGAATTTTCTTGAATTAAAACATTTTAGTGCAATTTCAATTTTTATTATTATTCTTTAGTAGGGGCGAGTTCGTATTCTTAAAATACTGATAATTAAAATTAAAAGAAAACGACAAAATTTTAATTTTATCCCCTAATAGAATGAGTGGATTTTCTGTATCACCATATCCTTTTTCAGCTTTCCTCTTACGTATTTATCTCACAAAATTTAGTTTGATTTTAAAATATTATTAAATTTTTTAATAAAACTGAAATTACGAATTATCGGTAAAATTTCGCTTTTGATTAACTTTTCAACGATGTATTAATTTTAAGTAAAATTTAAGTAAACAGGAGATATTTTGACTTTGTGAAATTAATTTATTTAAAATTTCGAGTTTTTTTATCTTTTTTTTGGGAAATTTGTAAAAATTAATGCATTTTTTATAGAAATCTAACATATATTTCAAAGAAAATGCAAAAATTCATAAAAAAAACAGGAAATAACAACATGGAAAAAATGTACAGTGCATTCTTAAAAATTTGACAATTCGCCGCCATTTATAGAAACTATATATGACAAATTGAACCACTATATACTTAGGTTTGTTGTTGTTTATCTAAGGTTTTCGGGAAATATATTTTAATCCAACAGTAGGAGTCGAATGCAGTTTAAAAAAAAATTAAATTGGAAATCGTCTAGTTCTGAACTGAAAAACGACATCACCTTGATATTGAGTATTTGAAATTGTATTAAGATCGTCTTTTAAATTACAAATTAGGTGATTAATATTAAAGCAAAATTTAAATTTTTTCGAAATATATGAAATTTCGCCCGCAGACTATAAATTAAAAATAATTTTTTAAAATTGTACTCAATATTTTGAAAAAACTGGACGTGTGCATCGATGAATTTTAAAAAATTATTTGTTTTAAGAAGTATTTATAAATTAAAGCATTATATTGTAGGCCATAAGACCATATACATACAATTTTTAAATATCGAGCAAAAAATTAAGAAACTTTGAGGCAACGTAGCGCCTCAAATAAGAGTAGAAGCTAAAAAAAAACCGTCTCGATTTTCCAGAAATTATCGCAAAATTACAAGTCTTACTACACAGTGGGCAGAATCAAAATATTTTGGAAATAATTTAGCCATTTGTAAATTACTGCCATTTGTCATTTAGTGCCTGACTGAGGATGTCAGAAGAGGTTTTCTCATCAATTACTTACATTGCATAAATTTATTAATATTTTTGTTCCTTACAAAATCATTAAAATAAAAAAAGGAAACGAATATTTTTTTTAACATGACATTCAAAAACTACTTTTATTGCATTTTGAACTTGCGACTAAGTAAATTTCGCTTACTGTAGTCAAAATTCATCAGATATGAGTATTTTACGAAAATAATATATATTAACACTAGCTGTGCACGCCACCTTGTGAGCGTCCTTGCATTATTTTGTTCGATTTTGCTTTGAAAGTAATCCACACCATCCACATGGTTATGTATTTACTTTAAAACTCAGCGCCATCTGTTAGTGCTTCAGTTATGGTTTATGTATTTACTTTACTATTAAAATTTTTTACTTTTTGTTATAGCGGACTTAGAAATACAGATTCTTTGTAAATTTCAGCGGTCTGTGTAATCGACATTCTGTCAAACTTTCAAGGTTTTGTATATAATGGTTCAAAAGATAGGCCCATATAGGTCAAATTACGTCACCTATGGTGATACCCTCTACATTTTAAAATTATTTTTTATTAATTTTTGCTGTTGGGTGCCCTTTACGGATCTTAATACACGTAAAAACATGTATGTTGTATGGGGACACCCTTTAATTTTTAATATAATATACTGTTTTTAAAACTGGACCAAACTGAAAACATAACCTTTCAAGCAAAGAAAAAAAATTAAAATCGGTTCAGAAATGGCTGAGTTCTGCTGTTACATACATACATAAAAAAGCAACATTCAGACGAATTGATAACCTCCTTCTTTTTTTAAGTCGGTTAAAAATACTAAACAATTACTAAAATACAGAACATTTAATTACGGTTCAGTTGCATATCATCCCGCGGAAAAGTGTATAAGAAGAAATGCTTATATAGAAACATGCTTTAAAACATACTTTGAAATATAGAATAATATATCATTAAGTCTAAAACATGTTATAGCGCGTTATAGTTTAATTCTACTGTGAATAAAAAACAATTTACCTGTAGTTAACATTGAGTATTATGCCATTCGGTAGACGATCAGGTGTAGTTTTATGCTGAGCCATGGCTGCACTTGTAGCTGCTATGCAGGTGACAATGCAAGTAGTATCCAAATGAGATTTTAACTGTTGAGGTCTCACTAAATCCATAGTACTGGTATTCTTAAGCGGTATACACTGCACCACACCGCCCAGCAAATCACTGAGACCATCCGAACGGGTGCCATATTTGAGAGCCTCATAAGATCCGTGTAACTTTGCAATGGCCTTTTCCAACAACGAAGCCCAATAGCAATTTGAAGTCTGCGGTTGTAGAAAAGCCAAACGACCATTAATGGTGGGTAGACGATCATCGACTAAAACCTCAACCCATTCACCACACCACCACAGGCGGAAACGAAAGACACCGTTAGCTTTATCTAAACTCTGATCGGCTGGCACCACACGATAAAATAGATTTCGTAACGAATGTAAAACACCCAAACAGGAAACTAACCAACGATCACCCATTTTACCAGGTATAACATCAAAGTTTTCAGTTTCATTAACAAAACAAGCATTTGAAGCATCCGCCGCTATTTCGGATATGCGTCGCCATTGAAATGTGAAGGGCGGTGTTTGATAATAGAACACGGATTGTTGCACGGCTGGAAAATCGGGATCTTCCCACAAACTATTACGAGCACGACACTCATTTTTAATGCGTTCATATTTTGACGTCATTATATAGTTTAAATTTTCTTATAACCTGTTTAAGTTTTCTTTTCTATTTTGAAACTCGCCGTCCAAGTCCAAAAAAGTAACAACATTAACACCTCTACACAACTACTGAGTGGTTTGGTATGGTATGGTATGGTATGGTATGTTAATTGGTTGGATATTTGACGGACGAATGGTTATTTGGTTGGATGAATAGACAGTTTAATATTTGAACAGTTTTACCGTTCAATTAGGTTTCTATTTGATTTTGTTTTGTGGGCGTTCTTTATGCAAATTTGTGTTTAAAGAAAAATAATTAAAAATATTTTCATTGTGCACATACACCTTGTTGTTGGTGTTGTGCTTAACCTGACACATTAAAATCACCAACAGCAAATATTAATTTGTCGTTCCTTGAAATCTGTTGGAATATTCTGGTTTACTTATTAAACTTTTTTTAAATAGGTACAATATTTTAATTAAAATTTAACACTCCATACACCTTTTTTCTTTCACAAGTACTCGTAATTAGAATTTTAATCACGTATTAATTTCTTGCAGTTGCCGTTTATTTTTATTTTAATTTTCAATTTTTATTAATATTATTTAGTAGACGATTTCTTGTTATTAAGTTATGGAGTTGTTAGTTTTGTGTATGACCTTGTTTTGGGGAAAAGACTTAAATTCGTATCGAAAAACACAATGCCCCGTCGTTCAACATGACACAAAATTTTACTATTCAAACTGAAATCCGAAAAGAAAAATATGAATTTCTTCCAAGTGCACACAAAGTGAAAGTTATTTAAAAAAATCCAAATAAAAATAATAAGAAAAAAAAGAAACACTGTTTAGTAGTTTATTTTGTACACGCAAAAATAATATAGAATGCGAACGAGCGAACTGACGAACTGACGAACAAACGAAATAAAAGAAAGAAAATATAATGAATGGTTGTTTAGATGTTGTTTGTGGCCTAAACAAGTTAAGAGAGCTTGAGGCAAACAGCCAAACAGCAGTTTAGAGCTTAAAAGAAACAAAAACAAAAATAAATCATGGTTTAGATGAATGTAGCCACCTGGTTTGCCAATAAACAGCAACCACAAACCATTAGCCACCTGTGGAATTTAATACACATATGATACAATTTCAAACCACCATCTAAGTACATATTTGAGCAGGCGCAACGTTTCTATCAAAGTGTTGCCACATGCGATAAAAGAAAATACAACACTGAGAAATATGTTACTGTTTGAATTTGACCGGAAATTATATAAGTATGTGCCCTGTATGTATGTATGTATTTATTGCTTGTTTTGTGTTTTTTTTTTTTGAGTAAAAAGTTTAATGGTTTCATTACAGTAAAATCAAATGGTTATTTTATGTTTAAGGAAAAGTAGCTGAAATTAAATTATTTTAAAAATCAAAAATTGCACAAATTAATCTGTATTTTTTTTTGTTAAATCTTAAAACACGAAATTTAAATTTACACATACAGTGTATCACAAAAATAAGTATTCAGCTATTCAAACCAAACAACAAAAGGGGGAAAAAACTTAACTAAATTTACATCACAAAAGTTAGTATCCAGAATGTATTATATTTTAACTTATGATAGAAACGCTTGCACTCTGTTCAGTATATTTTTAAAATTGGTATTTTGTAGAATACATGTTGAAGACGGAATTGTATTGAAACCACCAAATTTTGGTCCACAGAGATAGAAATTTTCGACCAATATTCCATAACTGCAATTTATAGTTTATTTCGCCCCTTTATTTTTATTTGACGACCTAGGGTGTCTCCTAACCCTAACTGCAAAGCAGTTTCTTCAAAAACTACATTAAAAATATTGCCGTATAAATATTTGTCCATGTTTCCATCAATAAAAACAAGTTTTTCCACTCCTGATAGTGATGAGCATCCCCAAACTAATATCTAACCACCTCTATGATTAACAATACCGGTCACGTTTTTAAATTCGAGATCGTAAATTAACTTTAGCAATACTTTAACACGTCCATCAGAACCGTAAGTGATTGTTTTAGTCTCGTCAGAAAAAATACAGTATTTCAGAACGTTTTCGATTGATTACTATTCTATTTTATATACTGTTTGACGAAATCCACTATCTTTTGCTGGGTCTCTGTGCTTATAAATGGGTTTTGTTTAATATTCCGACCATTGTATCCGGCTTTGTATAACAAGCGACGTGTAGTTTCTGGATTGCAGGATTTTCAAACTTAATTTTTAAATTCCGCTTGCATTTTTTGGAGCACTATTTTGGATCTGCTTTAAACTTTCGTACTATTTCGTACTTGTTTCTTGATTAGTAAATACTTTTATATTTGCGTCCTTTAAATCCTTGGATTTATTCGATTTCAATTTCATTTGGTTTCGGATTACAGAACATACCCGAATAAGTTTTTTTAGGTTTTTTCACTTATTTCGATTGGTTTTAATCTATAAAAATATAATTTTTCTTCTTAAATATAAACTGGCAAACTAATAAATGATCATTGCATACTTACTTTTCTGATCATGAAACTTGTGGTTTCTCAGAAAATTATTTAAATTAAATAACGGGATCAGTCTTAATAGTTATAAATTTTGTTTTTGTTATCTAGATAGTAACAAGTTGATTTATGTATAAAAAATTTAAATAAATTAAAAGCAAAATAGGAAAAATAGATTTCATTGATTTAATGAAAGGTAAAAGGCATACGTATTAAAGTGATCGTACACTGTATGTTTTTATGTTTACTCATTATGTATAGGAAAGGGAAATGATTCTATGAAGATTTTTATCCAAGTTACCCTTGTATCTATAGGTCTATATAGATTTAGAGCTTGCGGAAATTCTAAATATATTTTAAACAGTGCTTCAGTGAATAATGCTTAATTCAAATGAGTTTCATAAATTTTTATAAATTTTAATTTTTATAAATAACCATTTTTTATTTTAAATTAATACATATATTAACTAAAAAAATATATAAAAACAGAATAAAAATGCTTTGTTCAGTAATAACGCCCGTGTTCTGGCAAACGCAATTTACTTAAATTTTGCGATTACAATTTGAAATCGTAAAAGAGGTGTTCCGTAAATCGCAATCATGGTTTCAAATCGCAATTGTATAATGAAGTGATCTGATGTACTTTGTTAACTTGACTAAAAAAACAATAAAATGATGCACAATTTAAATTTAATATATTTTATTATTATTTAAATAAGAATTAAAAATAATTTTACACTTTTCATTTGATTAATGAATTGTCTGTGACAATTGTTTATTTATTATGATTTATGATAATTTAAACGAGAAAAACAATTTCGAAAAATAAACAATGCTACCAAATCGCGTGATCCTCAAAATATGGGCGACAAATATAAAAGTAATATCAAAACTTAATTAAAAAAAAATAAAATCACGCAAACAATAAAAAAAAATAATGGCAGATTCCTTACTTTGCTCCATTCCTCGAAACATAAAATTGTATAAAACAAAATATTATTTTTTTATATATGGAGTTCGACTTTACGAGCAATGAGGCAAGTTTACTTAAGAATATTTTTTTTTATTAAAACCTAAAGTTTTGCTTCTAATAATATGTGTTAAAAATTTAAATTCATTTTCCAGAAGAAATTGGCACAAAATTGTCAAACTCTGCAAAAAATCTTCAAAATTTTTTTTAAATCGGCAATAGTTTATTAGAGTAAAATTACACCTACTTTTATTGTTATAACGACAATTTTTATGGTGCTCATAATTTATAGTTCAATGTTTTGTACGATGCTACGGAACACGATAATTTAGACGAAGTTAATGTTAAGTTATTAAGACTATCTACATTAAGATATTCGATCAGGGTGTCCAGTGAAGCCAGTTGCTTGTCGATATAATCCACAATATAGGATCAGGTGACCAACGAATTAAAGAGCGCATATCACATAGTTGGTTCACTAGATTGTTTAGAATTTTTGCGTCGCAATCCTGATGAACGAGGCATTACAACATAAATTATCTGGATAAGCTATTTGAATAAAGGATAAATAAAAAAATAATTTATGCGAAAATTAACCTTAAGTTACTCCAACATATTTACAACCATTTGAAAACGTAAAAATAGCATGAAATTTCGAACATGAAACTCAGCTATGCTTTATAAAAAAACACGAGATATTTTTATACAAATTTGACAAAACTTATCGGTCAACGACAATGCTGCTAAGATAAAATTTATTTTATTTTATAGTCGGTTTTCAATATTCCCTCATATTTTTTATCTTACTCTCCTAACAATATTGCCATATGATTTCGATAAAAACTGATACTAAAGTACTTTTTTTAAAAAGCAATCCGCTGTTTTTAGACATATAATCTGAATTTGCTTCAACACAATAGTACTTCGGAAATGTTGAATTATCTAATCAGTAATATTGAATTTAGAACTGTAAACTTATGAACCGTAACCGTATATACATATGTATGCACATACATATATCCAGATTTTGAACTTCAAGGACGAAATTTGTATCCAAATTTTGAATACACAGGACAAAATTACTGCAGCCTTGCTCATAGCATCTAAAATTCATGAAATTGGTCCAAATGAATATCAAAATTTAATTAATTTTAGGAATAATAATGAGCTCTCAATACATTATATGAAGCTGTACTCGGATTAAAAATATTTTGTGGGAAATTTTTAATGTTTTTTTTTTTCATATTATTTATTGTATCTTCAATATATTTGAACTAACAATAAGTACTCAAATCTTAAGTCTAAAAGTAAAAGAAATAAAGATATTCTGCGGGATAGGGTGTAAATATTTGGAGATGCAGATATGGAGATGCAGAAATGGAATAATAGTATTCACACCTATTCTGCATTTTGATTCGAATCGAAATTTTCTCCGTTTGTCAACTTTGGTATTCTGTGTTCATTTAATTTTTTTCGATTGTATGTATTCTGCATTACGATCGTAGCTACGTTTTTGTAAGTTGTGAATTTGTTAGCTGAAAATTTTTCGATTCTTGTTTATTTAGTTTAAAAGAGCGTGTAATTAAAAAAGATGTAAATATGAAATACAATAAATATTTTTTTTAACTGTAAATGGCTTTTATAACTGAAATTTGCGATTTTTATTTAAATTTTTGGTGGAAAACAAAAGTACATGACCATTATGAAAATCTGGCGAATTGAATGGAAACGAAAGATTCATAAATTAACGAGTGGATTCAAAATAAAAACTTTATTTTTGTGCTACAAAGATGTACATATAAAAATTTTAAATATCACCTCCGGCGCTACAGGATTCTTCACACTGGAGTAGTTGAAGCACAAATACCTCTTATTTTCTTTATACTTTTATGATTTCTTTCCAAAATATAGGATCCTAAAAATATATGTACATATATGTATGTACTCCCGGAATTTCCCTTTTATTGACGCTGATTGCCACTTACGAACTGATATTTGATGACGGTATGTAATTTGTTTGTAATCGATTGAAATTTTAACCTTCTTTTCTGTTTTCTTGGGCATTTCTTACACCAGACAATAATTTGTTTAACTCTTCGTCATTACGAATAGCCAATTGCAAATGGCAAGGAACGATTCTGGCCTTTCTGTTGTCACGAGCAGCATTTATAGCAAATTCAAGACTATTTGCAATCGAAATGCAGAATAGGGCTGATTTTATAACTATTGACAATACAAAATTATTATAGTTTTTAAGCTACAACCAACCAAAAAATTGCTAGCTCTAACTATCGACAGCAAAACCACCTACTTTAAAAATCGTTCCCACGACAATTGGATCTTCGCTCCGGAACGACTCGAGTCACACTCGGCCAAAGATTGTCAACTCAGCAACAGCTGTATCAACCGGAAGTTTTTTCCCAGGAAAGAACTTCCGACAGCAGCAGAGCTGTTACAACAACAACTACTTTGAAAATTGTTACTAAAGCAGGAACCATATACGCTATACTCTCACAAAATTTCATTAAGATTTGTTTGGATGGTTTCGAAGATTACATAGTAAGATTTACATATCGCACTTTATCAACAAGAGGGTATTAACTCAACATTTGAAAATTTTCAGTAGAGGTAAAAAACTGTTTGTGATTACATTTTTAGATAAGTTAAAAATCCGAACATATTATAGTAAGCAAATTCCATTTAATAATATATTTACACTGTTTTTCTTTTAAATCTTTTGCAATTATTGTGTTCCAAGAATTATATTGTTTATGAAATTTTATGCTATAAATTTAAAGTAATGTTTAGCATGATTTTAAATAATTTGAAACAAAATTCACTTATATATTTAATCCTATAATTCGCAGTGGTACATAGGGCCGCAAGTTTCGCTAACACACACTTACTATTCCTTTACAACCTTGACGACGGCATTTATTGGAAAAATATTTTCGCACTACACAAATTATAATACAATAAATTATATTCCATTTGATGAGAATTAATTCGACGTTCCGTTAACACCAACGTCTGCTGAAGCTTTTCATTTTCACTTTTCTGAGTGGCGGCAACGTTTGTATTTGCTTTGGCGGTTGTACTGGCAGCATGACTATTAATTTCCAAAAGCATTTCTTTTATTTTTCGTCGTTCAGCATCAAAACGTTCACGCACCGTAGAAAACCATTGCAAGGAATTAAAATCACTGATTTGATTCAATAACTTAAGAGTATAGGCAAGACCAACAGCAAAGCCGTCATCAAAAATAACGGCTTCTTCGCGATCTTTTTTATTGATTTTTGATTTCACTGCCAGCATATATTCCACATAGTTCATGATCAGAGGCGGAACGATAAGAAAGAAATTACGTAAATGTAAATTGTGCGGATTACGAAAGAATGGTTGGAAAGCTTCGACCAAAAGCTAAATTAAAAAGAATTAAAAAATAGAAAAATAGCTTTTAACTTTTTGCTTCAAGTTTTACCTTAAAATAATCCGTTTTGTCCGCAAAACTGTGGGCTAAATTTTGTATATTTGTTTCAACATTTTCAGCTGCCATTTGTACATAATCGCTTAATTGTTGTTCTTTGCATTGGGATACAAATTTTAAGTTCTCATCAAACTTGGGTAAATACAAACTAGCACTGTAATTAGCATGTATACTGCCAGAACGTACTAAACGTATATAGCCTATGGCATTTCCTATACAAAACAGATAAAATACATACTCCTTATTTTCTGGAACAAGATTTTTCTGTATTCATTTACCTACCAACATGCGTTATGACTTTTCTAAATAAATCCATATACGTTTGTCCATCATTTGACAAACCCAATTTACGTATATCCTTGTTAAATGCATCCGCACGTTCGTAGGGATATAACGGATATTTATCCTGCTGTTTGCGTTCGGCAAATGATCTTAATTCTTTCATTAAGCGAGCTTTGATTTGTTCGTCGTAAAGAAACTGGGAAAATGTATAGAATTTTTGCCTTAAAAATTGATATGTGAAATTGACAGTAGTATTTATGACGCCTGTGCCATGAGTCCTTAATGAATTGGCCACATGACGTATGCCAATAGTGTCTAAATGTTTATTTGAACTTTGCTGTTCGACAAAAATTTGCGAATTCATATTGTAAACATATTTCGAAACGAATATATGAATTTTTCGCATAATCTCTAAAATATCTAAACCTTGTTCCAAGGTTTGGTTGGGTAAATAATCTTCGACGGGGTTCAGTAATAATCGATAGTTGGCCAAATGTCGCATTTCTTCGTAAGTTTTCCAATCGTGTAGTGATATGGTGGTTAAATTATAAAACATTGCGCTTAAATAATTTTCTATGTGGTCTTTGAGTATCACATAATTGCCATTTACTTCCAGTGGACATATATTTATTAGATCTCTGTAGTCATCAATGCCTTTCTCAAAGGGATTCATTTTTTGAACTTGTAAATTGGCATGAACTTCCAAACGCAAAAATATCTCAATTTGAGCACATAATTTGCTAATAATTTCACAACGAATACTTTCATAGGTGGATTTTTGCAAGTCCTTGGAAATATTTAAGGCTTTAAGATTTAGGTTATTTAAATTGTTGCCACATTCGTTAGACGCTTGTATTAGATACTAAAAAGATTTCAAATAAACTCAATAATTAATATGATTAATTTATCTTGATGTCTTACCTGAAACGAATTAAAATCGGTTCTTTTATCAACAATTTGTTTCAAATAGGCTTTTAAAATTGACTGATGCCAAAATAGGTATGAGGTATCACACATTTCTTGTAATACATCTTGTAAATTATTTATTAACTCTATGCGCTTCATTAGGTTACGAAACCGTTCTTTGTGTTCTGCCGATAGTAATTTATACTTAGCACTGGCCGCATCAAAGGCTAGTTTGGCTACAAGTATACGTACTTTGCTGGGCGGACCATGCATACAACGTTCTGTTATTTTCAAAGCAGCCAACGCATCAACACTCTTATCGCGAAGTTTTGAGGAAATTATTTTTTTCTGAAAGTGAGAGTAAAATTCTTGATTATGTCGTCATCTAAAATGCAAAATTTTCAAATTTTTATTTAACACACTATTGTTGAATTTGTATCATTAATGTGCATAAAAATTTGTGCCAATAATGTGCATATAATAAACTGTAGTAGGGCCATTTCTGCACATAAAATATTTTTCGAAAATGTTGTTGCTGGCGCAGATAGTAATCGAAATGAAATACAAAACACCAATTCTAAGAATTTTTGTATGTAGCACTGGATGAATTTTAATAAAATATTGTGAGGTACCTCAGTATCTCAGTTCAAATATAGGATACTTTTTCCCTGTAAGAATATTCCATTTCCAAGAGAAATAGAGAAAAGGTAGTAAAAATGAGCAATTATACCGAGTAAATAGTACTGGAAACACTTTTTGGTTTTGTAAGCAGGAAATTTTAAACATTATACAGAACTCTACAATCATTTTAGAATTTTATATAAATTTTAAATAAAACCTATGTTTTTTTTCAAAATTTTAATTATTATTAGTCGAACTGTTTATGTATTACATACTACGAAATTTCAAGTCAAGCTTAAGTTCGTTTTTATACTCTCTAAGAGATTAAGGCCCCTATTACGGTTTATAACTCAACTCTACTTCAGTTGAAATTTTACAATTTGGTATTATCAATTACAACTCAACTTGTCAAAAATTTTTAAATTGAATTTAAATTGTGTTACAACTCTGTTGTAGTTTCACCGTTTACAACCCCGTGTTAGTTCGGTTAACAAAAGTTTAAAAAAATTACAACTCACCAGTAGCAGTTGTTTCAAATTACAACTCATCAGTAGCAGTTGTCTTTCAAGTTGTCATTTAGACAACTCAACTGAGTTGAGTTGTAAACCGTAATAGGGGCATAAGAATTAATTAAATTTAATTAAATTACAAATTAGGTGATAATATTAAAGAAAAATTTTACAACTAAACACTACCCTAAGTAGATTAGATGCAAGAGTGCTGATGACGGACGTGGCTGTCCGTGCATTCCGCTCCTGCTGGTGTCTAAAAATTAAATTTTCCCAATTTTTCTTTAATATTATCACCTAATTTGTAATTTAATTAATTCTTTCTTAGAGAGAATAAAAACGAACTTAAGCTTGACTCTAAATTTCATAGTATGTAAAACCTATGTTCCTGAGCATTTACCCAGGGATGGATAACTCTATATAAAGTATAAACACAAACCATATCTGAATCACTAAAATTTGGTGTGGATTACTTTTGAAGCAAAATCGAACAAAGTATTTCCAGGACGCATACGACAAGGCGGGCACTGATTACTTTATATAACCATATTCTCATTAATGGGTTATTCCATGTCAAATCAACATGGCACTCAAAATGACTACATTAGATTTCATTGAAACTTTTTTATTTTTATTCCTCGACTCTCTGAATCCAAATATAATTTTAGAAAAAATTCTATATCTTACAGTATTTTAGCTATAAATTTATTTTTATAATTGTATAACTAAAAAACTGTAATATATATTTTGATATTAGGGTCATTTCATGTCATATCAACAAAAAAAATATTTACCATTTTATTGAAACTTTTTTATTTATATTCTTTGACTCCCTGAATCCAAATATCATTAAAAAAGTTTCAATAAAATCTGGAATGGTATTTTTTTTAGTTGATATGACATGAAATGACTCTAATATCAAAATTGCATGAAAATTCAAAAATAAGAAAACTATCCTAACAGCCATGTCACAGGACTAAATTCCGTTTGGAGGTAGAATTGATTCCGTATTTTGCTTCTATAGAAAATCTAGAATTTTTTTTGAAGAATCTCTTAATACACTGCGACGTAATTTATCAACTGGTTATTTAGTTTCTTCTGCTGCTGCAATTAAAGATATGCGGGGCATTTTTGTTACATATTTAGATAATACATATGTCCTAATCAACTACTGTTTTGGCCCTAAAACACAACAAACTTTTCTTTAACTTTTATTGTCTTTTTAAACAGTTGCCTTTTGTTTTGCTACATTCATTGTTATTTATTTATTTATGATTAAAGGCCTTAACACTAAGGTTATATAGGCCACTTTACAAATATTTTTTTTACCTTAAGCAGACAATGCGTATCGGCAGTCTTATCGCCTATATTTTTAGTGGCGTATCGGTATCGTATAAGATTAGTATTTAATAGACATCTATGAATGCATTTAAAACGCCTTTTAAATCATTCGTATTATTTTCAACTCACATGTTTCGTGTCGAAGTTTACGAAAGGAATGAAAAAACACATGAATTACAAAAATGTGTTACGGATTAAATTCAAATGAGATGAGAGAAAATTGTGTGGAGAAAAGTTATCAGAAAAAAACATCAATTCAATTTATATTATATGAGTTATATTACATATATATTTTAAAATTTATATTCTACTGCGGTTACCTGCATAATTTTGCAAAAATTGTTGTTTATCATAAATTATCAATCTTAAAACATAAAAATATGTATATTTGGTTAAAAGTAGATGATTAAGAAATGTAATATTTTTTTTTTAATTTGTTAATTAGTCCTTTTCAACTATTTTATTTAACCATGTTTTAGGGTTCCGTACCCAAAGGGTAAAAACGTATTGTTGTCGCTACAATGTCTGTCCGTCTGTCGGTCTGTCAACGCCTTCTATCTCTGGAACCATAAAAGATAGAGACTTTTTTACACAAGATCTATTACTGTGGCAACAACAAATGCTAAAACTTATAGGGTTTTCCCTACAGTGACGGGTTTTGCATGAATAAGGACTAATTTTAGAACCACTATAGGTAGACTCTTGATATAGAAGGTGTACTACTATGGCTTCTACAACAAATAGTAAAAATTAAAGGGGCTTCCTACAGTGACGTGTTTTGCATCATCTCTGAACGAACGAAAATTACACAAAGGAAGTGTTAAAAAAAAACCCTCAAAATTCGAGCTATGCCATTTTGTTTACCCCGCTTGCTTCTCTACACCTCTTGCCGACAAACAAAAATTGCATGCAACCAGTTTCATGAAAAATTTCATTGTGACTACTTTTAATTCCTAATAAATATTTTATTGAAATTTTACAATAATCTTCGTAAAAAGCTTTACATTAAGTTTTTGTTTATTTATAATCATAATTTCTATAGCATTTTGTTGTTTAATATTCCACATACTCTATAAGTCCCTCATCAGAATTCAAACAAATGATTCGAATGATTGGTGTCATTCTATTGGCAGAATGATAATCTTAACACAATACCGTTAGCAACATTGTAATGTTTTATACGTAACTTACACCATGAAATCGTTTTATGAAATGTCTTTTGAACTTGCTTGTTTTTCCTTGCCTCTCTACATCTCTTGCCATCACAAAACCGGTTTCATGCAACTGATTTCATGAAAATGTCATCGTGTAATTTAGCTATTAGATTGAAAAAAAAAAAAAAACGAAACATGTTTTGAATCTCTGTGAAAGAGATTTTGTGCTGATTCACTCAACATGTTTATATTGTTCACTCTCACACATATTTTTACAAAAGTGTTAAGCGCCATTTAGATGGTCAATCGTGGCTTGTCTGCGAGGGTTGATGAGAGAGTGTTTAGCATTTACATGATCAAGCGAAGATTGTCAAACATCATTATACAACAGACACAGAGCAGTGAGGTTGTTATTTAAGATGGCGCATGATTTAGCTGCTGCTTTATTAATTGATGAATTATAGGAAGACGACGATCAAAAAAGAGTAATAAACGAATTTGGACAATGGAATTATTAGAGAATGGATTATAGAGAATTATAAACAACGACATCATGACTATATTTTTATATTTATTCTTCAGTTTCTAATCAATTATTTAAATAAATTTATTGAAAAAATACAAATATTCTTTATTTTATTTTTGCAAAAGAACACCTTTCGGCAATATTGAATTTCTTAGTATCTGGTCAAAATATCAAAAATTTTTGAATTCCATCCAGCGTGGCTGACAAACACGAATTTTGGTCGTTTACACGAGCTTGTTGGCTTGCCATCAAACCGCGCTGACAAGCCGCGATTGACCATCTAAATGCCGGTTTATGCGTGTTAGTGTGATGATTTAATGTGATGATTTAATGTGATTTAAAAAACGATTGATTTTATGCAGATCTATAATATTTTTGTGATCAAAAAATATTAAAAATTTTTATTATTACAAATTCATTGACAATTAATTACAAAATGCTAGCGCTAGATTTTTCAATGAAAGCGATTATGTTGTCTACAAAACTTGTTTTAAAAAATTACTAAAATACTAAAAAATTCTTTTTTAGTATAAAAAATTCTTTTTTAGTATTCGTATAAAGTAAAAACATGCACACCACAAAATAAATTTTATATATATGCTATCTCTTTTCAATAATGGTGTTATTCGACCAACTCTGTTATAATAACCTAACGACTCTGTAATGCAGAGTTGTCGAGTCTAGTCAATAGTCTATGATGCACACTTTTAAACTTACCTTGCAAGCATTAATCAGTTGTAAAACTTTGTATTGAAAATACTGTAAAATGCAATGTATCACTTTGGAAATATTTGCAGCATGTTCGATGAAACACATTTGAATCATTTTTAACATTTCCAATAGCTTACAAATTGCCAATAGCGTATTCTGAGTCATAGGCAATTCTAGATTTTCGTGAGCGTTAATGATTCCTTTAATTAAATAATTCAGATGACCTGGTGTTCGTATGCCTTGAACTAACAATGTTGCCAGCTCTTTAAACTGTTCAATACGCATTTCAAATGGACCGCTACTTAAGGTCTTTTCAATTTTTAGGATCCACAAGCTAATTCCGTTGCAATACATACGACAATCTTTGGTCAATTTTTGGCCATGATGTTGTAGGAATAGCTGTTGTTGTCGGCGAATATCCATTAAAAGTTTTTCATGTGGCTTGATAAGTGTGAGGGCATTTTTACGTAGAAACTCTGTCGCTGACCAAGGAATGTTACCAATAAGCATAATTCCTTGATATTTGGCATTTATTTCAAGTAAAACTTTAATGGATTTAGAATCAACTTGACCACAAAAGTCATAAAAAACTACACAGAATGCATTTAATTTTATAATATTGCATGTATCATTAAAGGCACTTAATTCACAGGGATTCGTTTTTTCGATTTCTTGTAGTTGTAATTTCATGTAATCGTTAAACTGTTGAGTTAATTGTCCCACACCATGCGGCCCAACTTTTTCCTTAATGCTGAAAGTGCTGTCGAGAAAATGCTAAAAATTTTGTTAATATCTTTCCCTTGTATTAAGAAATAAAACTTACTCTAAATATACACCCTGTAAAGAGGAAATCCAATTCTTGCAAACAATTTTGCAAGCCACTTAGTTCTGATAAGGTGCAATTATCCCATGGGTTGCCACTGTGGATCATAGCTTCTATGGTTTTTTTGTAAGAAGGCCAAAAGCGGGCAAAGTTAGAACGATGCAGTATTTCATCAAAAATTAATATATTAAAAAATAAATCGGACAAATAATCGCAAATGTGCTGAAAAAACAAATTTATAGTTATATATTATGATCAAGTGTATATTATAGAAGGAATTAATTGGTTTTCAGATAAAAATAATTTAAAAATATTTGTTCAATTCAGTTTTGTCTAATTCTTAATTAGTTGCCACACGACCAGGACCCTCCACCCAACAATTTAGTCCGAAGTATGGCCAGAGCGGTGAAGGCAAAAGGTATCCCCATAATAATGGGTGCCGACGCAAATCATCACTTCTAGGGTAGTTTGGATACCAACAAAAGAGGTGAGTGCATTCTTGATCTCATTTTAAATAATAATCTTGTAGTTGCAAATAGGGGTTCTGAGCCCACTTTTGTTTTTCTTAATAGAAAATTGGAGAGTCTTCAATGACTGCACCTTTTCCGACCATCGTTATCTCGTCTTCACAATTGTTAGGAAGAAAGATAATGCTATAACCTATATTAATGGGCGAAGAACAGATTAGGAGAAACAGAAAATGCTCTGCCCACTCGCACTCACTCATCCCATAAATATTCGGGACACTGCACACATTGAAGATGCGGTAAACAGACTCACCAATGCTTTTAGAGATGCAACGGGGAGGTCCTGCAAACGTCGATTCAACGTACAACTCAAAGACCACCATAGTGGTCATCATAAGATTTGCCGCAAACTGTTCAATGAAGCTAAGAGGACAAATTAGGAACAAATTAATTTAAAAATTATGTTAGGAATGCAAAACGCAAATCTTGAATAGGCTATTGCAGTGCCCTTGAGAAGTTTTCCGAGACTCGCATACTACGTAAATTACTTGCCAAGCAACTGTTAATTCCTGGATATATTCAGAAATTAGACGGAACTTGGACAAACAGTGCTCATGTCACTGGAAGTCCTGATGGACACCCACTTTCCAAGATGTCGATCAACTACCGGATCGCAACATCCCATTCAGATGAGCCGCACACCGATTGCCGTAAACATTGATGCGAATAGGCTGCACAGGGCGATCAAAAGCGTCCGTCCTTATAAATCTCCAGGGCCGAATGGTATTATCCCTGCCGATCTACAAAACAATCTAGATCTGGTAACACCGTGGCTGTTATCCATTTATCAACCCTGCCTTACATGGTTCTATATTCCAAATCAATGGACTAAGTGCAACGTGATATTTATTCCCAAAAGAGTGATATCATCTCATATGAAAGCAAAGGATTTTAAACAAATCAGTCTAACATCCTTCTTGCTCAAAACGCTAGAGAGACTTATTGACGTTCATATAAGGATGACAATCGATAAGAATCTCCACTCGCCATCTAAACATGCGTATACAAAGGGCAAATCTGTTGAGACGACGCTACACTCGCTCGTGGGACATGTAAGAAGTCACTAGAGCATAAAAACTATACTATGGTGGCCTTCATGGATATTGAGAGTGACTCCAACAATATCGATTCGATGGCAATAACTCAATAGATTATAGAATTGGGCATTGACCAATCAATCATTAGATTTATAACAAACTTGCTGACCGACAGGACAATAACATTCACTTTCGGTTCGGCGAGTATTTCCAAAACTGTGGTCAGAGGCACACCACAAGGGGGTGTACTGTTCCCACTGCTATGGAATGTAGTAAAAAATAAGCTACTCAAAGATCTGGACTCCTGGAACTTCAAGACTGTCGCCTGCGCAGACGATGTGACGGTGGCAGTGTCTGGTATACACATTGACATTATTACACAAGGAATGGAGACGGCACTCAGGATGATCTACTCCTGGGGAGAACAGAAGCGGACTGAGTGTTAATCCAACCAAAACGGAACTTCTATTGAAATACAAGATTCCATCCTTACTCTATCTAAGAGCGCGAAATATTTAGGCATAATCTTAGTAAATTATCCTGGAAAATTAACATTCAGGCTAGAGACTCTAAAGCCATTACAGCAATATACGTATGTAGGATTGTAAACTGGCTACTTAAAGCGGTCATCAAGCCGATCTTACTCTACGGAGTTATTGTCTGGTCGGAAGCACTAGACACTAGAGCAAACATATCTGTTATAGAGAGAGTATTACGAACTATGGCTATCATTATAACAGGAGCCATTTGGTCAACACCGACGAAGGCACTCTTTGCCATTCTCAACTGATTACCTGACTAACTGGCCAGGGGGCTGGTATTAAGAACAGCTATTAGACTGTATGTCACAGATACATGGAACCATAGGTTATGGCGTCATGCCAGTATTCTAGGAATCACAAATTTTATTCCCGGATTTATAGACTATTGCATCCCAAGACCCTTCTTCACAAGAATCTTTGACTTTGACCTGACGGAGTGGCCTGCACCTCCACCTTGATTACGCTGTGTGTTCACAAATGGCTCCAAAAAGGTAATAGGGTTAGGGGCGGAGTTTACATAGAAGAGGTTGCAATCAAGATGTGTTTCAGATTCCCAAATGACTGTAACGTCCTACAACCGGAAGTATCTGATATCAAAAGAGCGGCAAACACGCTAAGATACCACAAAATATTTAATAGGGATATCTGGTTCTGTACCGACAGTAAAGCTGCTCCCTCATAGGTGTGTTTACAACATAAAATCTAGCCCTGGAATGCCGGACATCCTTAAATGCGATGGCGGAAAATGCAACTGTCACCTTTAAATGGGTGCGGGAACATGGGACTATCGTAGGCAACTATGTTGTTGATAAACTGACGAAGAAGGAAGGCGTCATTGACGTCTATTGAGGCATTCCCCTTTCTGCTAGCGGGCAGCGAATAAACCGTGCCTTTTATGATCTGGCCTAGGTCTGATGTTCCAACGAGTCGACTTGTCAAACGGCAAGACGAGCCTGCTTCTACTGGATCAGAAAAGAACAGCTTCGCTATTTCGGTTGCCGCAAATGCAGCTACGTGACTTGATATCAACGGGCACTGGGAACTCAGGCAAGAAGAATGGGTTTCCATTTTAACGACTTTTACAGAAGTTGGCAAGATGGGGAAGAGGAGGAAACTGTCGAATACCTCCTTTGCCATAGTCCTGCATTAGAATACCAATGCCTCCAGCACCTTGGACAACGGTGCTTTGTGAACCTCTCTTGTGTTTCACTGTTGGAACCGAGCAGGATCAACTCCTTTCTGAAGAACTGCAGATGGTTTTCCAACCCGCTCCCACTCGGAAAGGCATAGATACTCTCATCAACAACCTGTCTCAACCTATCTGCAACACTTTCTTTTTCTTTATCTCATCGTCTCTCGTCTATATCTGCCTAAACCTGTTTATATTTGTCCTATTTTCTCTCTTTTTTATCAATGCTTTCTTTCTTCTCTACCTCTTTCTTTCCTTTTTCCTTTTCCTTTCTTCTTGTACAGGTAACACAAAGGGACCAACATTTGGACCCAAGCTGTATTGAGGTGCCTGCTTAATTTAATCTAATTAATTGTATAAATGTTGTTGGTAATTTTTATGTAAACAGTAGGCACATCATTTAGACCATAAATCATACATTTTGAAAACAGCAACAGCAATTTTCAAAGTTTTTTTTTTCATTGACTACGTAGCATTAAAAGAGCGATATATCGTGCAACTCCATTATTTTGTATATAACGGTATATGTATCTCGAAATCTGGAAGCAATTTAAAAAACAGCGAAGTTCAAATTTAAATTCAGCGCCCTAAAGAACTTTTAGTTTCTCCACCCTTAACCTTGAATTCTATTTGTAAATTTTTTCTAATAGAGTGAGAAATAACTAAAAGGGTTCAAGTATTTCTTTCACTATATATGTTTGGCTGAATAGTGGACATTTACAAATAAAGATAAATCAAACTTTTTTTGTTTCATATAAAAGAAAATTTGTCTGTTATTTCCTAATCAAGATATATTTTAAAAACTTGATTATGTAAAAACAGAAATTGTATTTTTCTTTATAGGGGTTAGGAATTTTAAGACTCTTACTTTTATAGTACTACAGATATTCTTTATGTATTTACTTTATAAAGAGGTACCTATCTCTGGATGGGCTCCAAAATCCATCCATTCTAAAAATTATATAAACTTCTAGAAATATTGTAGTTCTGTTAATAGTGTCTAAAATTTCCCACTTACAAAAACATAAGTTTTTAGTACTATTAAATCGGTAAAATTGCGTACTTTCATATATATTTTTACAGGAAAAAAGTATTCTATATTTTAACCGAGGTATTAATGTAGCGTCCCACAAAATTTTATTACAATTTATCAAGTAGTTAGTAGATGATGCGAACACACACAATATTAAAAAATTGGTGTTTTGTAATCTATATCGATTAATATCTGCACCAGCAATAAACAGGAACCTCTCCACAATAGGTTGTATTTTTTTTCAAATTTGACTTATCCGAAATAATTTTAGTTTTTTAGCACAAGTTTCTAATTCAAACTTAAAATCACACTTTCTTTTTATCATGGTTAAATTAAAATTAAGCTTATATTTAATTAGGGGTAGCTTCAAAGTTTATTTCGAAAACCCAGATTAATTTAAATAGTTAAATAAATTAAGAATTTTGAGGCTTAAGTTCTTTTATTATAAAGAGATAAAGAAAAATTATATACTAGCAGAATTGAATGCATTTTCTGGATCTCTACATCCGTCTTCAGCATTCTTCATTCAATTATTATTTTTCTATTTCAACAAACTTAAAAAGGAAATAGGATATAAGAAATTTTATATTACACAAGCTATCCCCGGTGGGCTTCGCTACACCCATCCACAAAACGTTAGAATATCGTGAAAATACACGCTATTCTAACATCGAAAATGTTTTAGTTTATATGCAACGTAAGACGCCTACGGTTTTCATCCATATAATTTTTAGAGGAGGTACCACTGCCGCTATGAAAATGCAGTTTGTATTTTGCTGGACAATGCACATTATTTTGAGGGTTACTTGTGCAAAGTTTCAAGACTATACCTCTTGTAGTTCTCCAGGCACGTGATAATAATTTTTCACTTTGTATAGGAGGTACCACGCCCACTGTTCCAATCCAGTTTTTATTTTGGTACACATATGCGCATTAGCATAGCGGTTACTCGTGCAAAGCTTCCAGGCTCTATCGCCAGGAACACAATAATAATTTTTCACTTTGTATAAGAGGTACCACACCCACTATTCCAATTCAGCCTATGTTTAGCTTGACTATGTACGTTAATACGGGGGTTACTGGTGCGAAATTCCAAAATGATACACGATTATAATTATTTACTTTGTATGGGGGAACCACGATTACTATCTCAATGCAGCCTTTGTTTTTCCAGAGTATACGTATGGGAATGAGGGTTACTTTTGCCTACTTTCAAGACCATACATATTATAGTACTCTATGTAAACGATAATAATTTTTCAATTTGTATGGGAGGTACCACGCCCACTGTCCCAATTAATTCTGTATTTTGGAAGACTATGTGCATTAGCATAAGAGGTACTCCTACAAAACTTCAAGTCTCATTCTATTGTAGTTTGCCAGGAAAACGATAATAATTTTTCACTTTGAATGGGAGGTATCACGCCCATTATTTCATCCAATCTATTTTTCTCTAAACTACGTAAGTTAATATAGAAGTTACTGGTGCAAAGGCGCTACCTATTACTGTTACCAAGCAACACGATGATAAATATTTACTTTGTATGGGAGTGGCACCACCCACGTCCCACGTCAAATATCAAAAAAATAACTACCCTATTTTACCAACCATTTATATAATAGCAAACTGTGAAAATTTCAGAAAGATCGGTTCACTGGTGTAGACAGCTATAGCTTTCCGACAAACAAATAAACATACCAACAAACACATTTTGTGCCAATCTTTGGTTATCAATTAACAATAAGATTTTTTCAAATTGTATAATTCTGATAATTAACACAATAGTGTTGAAGTGAGCAATGTCACAGCTGAAGAAGGATGTAGCGATCCAGAAAATGCATTACATTCGGCTAGTTATCTCTTTATAATAAAATAACTTAAGCCTGAATAATTGTTAATTCATTTAAAAAATAGTTAAAATAATTTCATATAATTTTGAGTACATGATTTTACTTCTGTAAAAATCTAAGACCTAAAAACTGCCGTCAGTATAAAAGAAGAATGAAATCTAAACACTTGCCTATCGTACTGAAATTAATATGCACAATATTCATACTCGAAAATAAAACAACCTACATAAAATAAAGTGACGTGATTTAGATTTACGAAACACGACAAAAAGTTGAATTAGTTTTAAAACGGAAAATATTAAAGGTTTCTTTTTAATATTTTATAAGACACAAAACTTACCATTATTTTCATCTCTATGCCAGATCCAGACTTATTTTGAGCCAACACAGCACCACATTGATGTAATAAATTGTTGCCCAACAAAATGCAACGTTGTAGAAAAAATTGCATTTGACATAAAAATTCCATACATTCACTTATTTTTAACATGACCTGATTGTTATTGTTACCGGCGTTTTTCTTCTTGGGCAAATCCACATCGTTTTCGAAATTTGAAGCATCCTGTATAATGGCAAGTAACTCTTCATTTTTGTACAGAAATTTCAATTGCATTTGCTTGGCCTCTTTACTAACATCGTCAATTTCAGCACATAAATGACCAAAAGTCAATAAAACTTTATTAAACAATCTTTCAGATTCCAAAAGTTTTATCAACATCAATTCTTCCTCATTAGCAGCGTAACAGACTTGAACTAAAGGTTCCCTTAACAAGGGCTTCTCTTTGTTACAGACATTGTTTCTGTTAAGTATTTTTGCAAGTTTCTTATCGTGTTCATCTAAGAATGCACCATAGTTCCGCAATTGCTCTTCAGCTGAAGAAACTGCATTAAAGTGGACATTTTAATCCAATATTTCTTAATTTTTAATAATGTCAAACTTACTTATTGTGCTATGGTCCATATATTTGATTAAGTTTTAATTCCCCAATTAATGCAATTATTTTTCTAAACTGATAAACAAATCTGAAGAAGCTATAAACAAAAACACAAAAATTAATTTTAATTAATCAGCTGTTTAAATTATTTGAGAGTAGCCAGACTATCTTTGCAGTGGTACAGAAAGCAAACTTTTTATCTAAATGTATTTTTTACTTATAGTACGTATCACAGATTACTAACCAGATTACCCACTTGTGACGTTTAAAAAAGTACATTATCATACGTACTAACAGCTTTCGATAGAGTGAATAAAAATATAACTAATAATATTCATCGCAATGAGTTAACAGAAACAGCTATACATAGCCATTTCAAACATATGTTATCGATGAAGTAAACAAAAAAATTTAAATTGAATTGTAGCAAAAATTATATTTTTGTAAAAAAAAGTTAAAAGTATATAAATTTCCGTGAAGTTAAGAACTTAAAATTTATAAAAATATGTTGCGGTGGTTCCAAAGTGCTATTAAAAGCTAAAAAAATACAACATGTGCATAAGGTTGTTACAAAAATTGGCAATCAAAATTTTCCTAGTGGTATTTGTTCAAGAAGTCTCAATTCAACAGAATTCAGGAACAAATTGAACACAAATGCTGTTGGAAATGAAGAAGTCCTGGCTAAATTATTAGAGGTCTTATGATAAACAACTTTAAATATGTATGGGACATCGTAAGAATTGTGCAATATATGTAGATGCTTATATGCATTACATGAATGGTTGTCCGGCGAAGTGCACGTTAGCTTCATGTACAAAGTTGCAAAGAAATGTTTTTGAATATTATGGTGGAAACTTAATAGATAATATATACATGTATATATTTTACAAATATATAAATAAATATATTTATCTAGTGAATTTGGATGTATTCGTATCGATTTAACAATTGCTCGTTTCAGTTAATGGATTCGGTGGAAAGTTTTAATATATACGTGAGCCAAGCAATGATCCACATGCTTTTATCATTCATTGCTCTTATTAATCAGCCGCGATTGCCTTATGATATAATGCGTATTTCTCGATAAAAATAAGGGTAAGCAAAACAATTTCAATACCCTGTGATATAAATACAACTTCTAATAAATTGCATTTTCATTGAAGGTAAATTGGGCACAAACAAGCTATGAAATGAAAACGAAACGTTGTTTTGTGAAAAAGCCAGAAACGAAAACGAATTGCAAGCAATAAATGGCAAATGGATCGGTTGACGTTTCAATCGCTCCAATGGGTTGTCATGTTGCACCACTTGAAAATACTACGCCTATGAAGCCCAAGTTAAAATCTTAATCATAATTATTAAATATCTTCAAATAAAAAAAAAAAAACATTTTTATTTTATTTGAATTTAAATGTAAGAATTTATTTTCGGTTTGAATATTTATTTGTTAAAGTTTTTATTTTACGTTTATATAAAGACATTCTTATAGATACATAAATTTATAAATTTTTGCCTGACTCATATGTACCTACAAAGTATATATATATATATATAAACAAATTTATTTCAATAGAAAACCTTTGTTATACTTACATTTTTTCCTGTTGTTTGTTTCCTTTTATATATTTTTATTTAGCCGCCTGCGGATGGTTTTTCTTTGTGTATTATTTTAGCCACAAATTATTTTAAAACATAATTTTTCACAGAAATTAAAATTTTTCAGCAATTTCACAAATTATTTTGTAAACAATAAAATGTCAAATTGCAGCTATAACCAGAAAGAGATAGTAATATAAGAAAATCATTAACTCTTGCTATCCCTTTCGAACGAAAGCTGTGATTTGGCAACACTCAAATTTTCGTGTCTTATCTGGTCTAATTTGTGGTACGTATATGTCAGGTATATCAACATTTGTGATTCGTATTGAAAAGCGAATACAGTCGTAAAGTAGCACTGGGCAAGGCGAATTAATACTAGGTGATTGCACGGGCGAATTCATGCTTTTTCGCCTCCTTTGCAGTTGTCAGATTTCATATACATAGAAAAAATTTGTTTATAATTTTTTTTATATGGAGTTTGACTTTTCGATTTCATGCATATGATGAGCTTTTTCGCCACTGCAATCACCTGTTATGGATTCGCCTTGGCACTGGGTTAAGGAACAACGTGCGCGCGTCATTGTCGTTATCGCTTATCCTTGTTGTCGGCCTTCAAAAGCTTTGCGTCTCACTCTCACCATAAACTACACATTGATATTGAGTAATTTATTGCTTTAATTATTGTCGGTTTGCTCCACACTACTCAATAAGTGAATCAATATTTTAAAGCAAAAAATTGCGCAATTATTTTTGGCAATTATATACGTGTGTATGTAAAAGTAAACAAAACTATACATACATAGTTTTATTTATAGCCTGTTCAGGCTGCTCGAAATTAAGTCATTTCGTGATTTCGGCCGAAATCAACTTGAAATTACGTAATTTCGCATACATTTTACCATTGCTAAATTAACTCATTCTACTTAATTTCGTTGAAATTAAGTTAAAATTACGATAGACAACGCTGGTGTTGTACAAATATCTACTTTGTTTGCAACCACGACCATATTTACAACCTTGAAAGCCAGTTTTGTTTGAAAAAAAATATTAAAAGCCAAATGAAATAATGGAAATACGTATATTCATAATTGTACATTAATTTTAATATTCGTGTATATTTTAAATCAGTATGAAAGTGTGTGCGAGAGATTTTTGCAAAAGAATTAAATTATACAAATGCAACTAAAGGCCAGGCTTCACTATCCTACACAATCCTACGATTTAATCAACCAAAAATTTGACAGAATTCTGTCATACTTTAAAAATCATTTAAAAATGGCGTTGTAGATGCTACACTATCATACAAAACAAGTTTTTGCAACTCTTATCCCATGAAAAACAATATTTTATGATTTTTTTCAAAAGATTATCAAATCGTACGACTTGTCAAAAAGTGTGACACACACATACATTTTTAAGCCACTCTATCATACTTTTTGAGCACACATGCATTTTTTGACAGATCGTACGACTGAGTATGATAGTGAATCATGGCCTTAAGCGTGATCAAGTGTTTGCGAAATTAACTCAAATGTCAAAAAGCCCACTATAAACACTTTATCCCCGTATCATTACATAGTTTGACTTTTGTTAAGACATGTACACGGGGGTATAGATTCCGTCGTAAGAGGCCGTCTTCACTAATCATCAAATAGAACAAAACATAAACATGACGCCGGCAGAGCAACGGATTTAATTTGTGCATATTGTTATAGGTGACGAATGCGTGTTTAGGTCATTTTCTGTTTTCCAACAATGTTGTTGAATGCTTATTGCACAGCAGATAGTAGGAGTGCCATTGCGCAGCAGATGGCGCTGTTCGCAAATACTACTGTCAACCTAAAATACAACAACAACTTCATTGTCATGTTATAAAAAGAATTTTTATAACAAATGTTTTAACAACCATGTTAAAACTTGGAAATAACATTAACATGGGCAGTCTACATTTAATACTAACATGATGTTAGTGTTAATGTTTATCATTTTTGTCTAATGTAGACTGGGGGTAATTTCAGCTCGAAATTACTTAATTTCATGGCAGCCTGAATAGGCTATTAATCCAATTATAAAATTATTTTTGATTAATAGAAGTTAAAGTTATTTAATAAAAAAAGTTGGTTATTTTATTAAAGTTATTTGGTGGGAAATCATCATTGTACAATGTTGTCAACACGTTACAAAATATTCCTTTTTGCGCAATATAGAGCCTAGTACTCTTTCCAAATTTGTGAGAAATCTTTAACAACATTTATTATTTCACAAGAAAAAATTTACATTTAATATGTGGTGTCTTTCTCGCGATTTCAAAGAATTTTACAATTTCATTGCTTTTAAATACACCACATTGTTTTACAAAATTTACCCGTTCCCACGACAATTGGATCTTCGCTCCGGAACGACCCGAGTATCACTCGGCCAAAGATTGTCAACTCAGCAACAGCTGTACCAACCGAAAGTTTTTTCCTCAGGTGAGCAAAATATGCCAGCTATTTTGCTCAAGTTATTATTAATTATAGCTGGCGTTGAGCAAAACCCAGGTACACAGATCTGGTTTTGTGCAGTGTGTCATAACAAAATAACCCGCAACATAACATCGGTCAAATGCTCAGTTTGTAAAAACTGGTGTCACTTGAAAAGGTGCTCAGGTCTCACCAGCTACCGCGATTGGTCCCCAAGCTTTGTGGCGAGTTGTTGTACCAATCAACCAACTAACTCCAGCACTGCTCCTCCCATTGCTCCCCAGTAGAACCCCGTCTCATCCCCACCTGTGAGACATAGTAGAACATATTGTTCTATTTGTAACACAATAATTAGGAGGAATACAACATCAGTTCAGTGCAATGGTTGTAAAAGATGGTGTCATATGAGGCGCTGTACAGATTTACGCTTTCATAGGGATTGAAGTGCTAGTTTCCTAGCCTCTTGCTGTGCAAATGCCACTCCTACGGCCAGCATTACCCTTAACTCAACGGCGCAATCAACACCCAGAACGCCAAATGTACAGAACACTCCTCAATTACAGCAACCCGTATTAACACCTACAACTCCACCTCAGGTGAATACACCGCCAAGACACCCCACTCAGCGGCAAGTGCAAAATACTGGTCCCGGCAGATCTTTTCAAATCATGCAATTGAATTGTAATGGTTTGAGAAACAAAATTGTGGAGATCACAAAATATATGCACGACAACAACATACCTATTGCCGCCATACAAGAAACAAAGCTGACCAATGATTGTTCACTCTCGGCCTCAGGGAATTACAATATTGTCAGAAGAGATAGAGATAGAGCACATGGTGGGGGACTTGCGTTCATTATAGAACGAAATGTCAGTTATAAATTGACAGCCCCCACAACCCTCCCCATACCTGACCCCTTCCTAGAGGTTATGAGCATCTCAGTAGATACTGAAAATACTGAAATTGAAATCATCAATGTTTATATCCCGCCCGTCAACAGCATAGGAGCTAATTATCACCCAAGCATATCCCATCTCTTGCAGGGTGATAATAGAATAATACTTGGTGATTTCAATGCTCATCATGAGAGTTGGTATTCCCAATTACCTGAAGATCCCCGCGGTGGACTCATTGCAGAACAGATAGACGAATCAGATTTTGCCTCAATAAACGAAGATTTCCCAACAAGAGTAACTGCAAGATGTGTAAGCTCTCCAGACATATCCATTGTCTGCTCATCGCTACTTGCCTACACCAGCTGACAAACCCAAATTGCATTTAACTCAGACCACATTCCCATTGTGGTCACTGTTGAGAAACCCAATGACTTCGTTGAGCCTGACAAGCGCACATTTATTAATTATAATAAAGCCGACTGGCAGGGGTTCTCGAAATATAATGATGACTCCCTTCGTCAATTACCCCACCCTACTTGTGCCAGGAAGGGAGAGAAAGTTTTTAGGCAAACTATTCTCAAGGCAGCACGACGATTTATTCCTGCAGGCAGAATACCCAATATTAGACCAAATTTCCCCACCAATGCAGCGCGTTTAACCCAAGAACGCGATCATTTGCGTGCTTGCAACCCAGCAGATGAGCGAATTGAGCTGTTGACGACAGAAATTAACAAACTCGTTAATGAACATCGTCACAACAAGTGGTTAGAACATCTAAACCAATGCACGGTTAGCTCGAAAAAGCTTTGGTCTACTATTAAAAGTCTATCTGGCACAAACTGCAATAAAAATCTCGCAGCTATAGGATTCGATGACATTCAATATACAGATGCAAAGAAATGCGCTAAACTATTCTGCCGACAATTTGTCGATCATCCCACCTCGCAGAATCGGTCCAAAAGAGCTGTAATTCGGAGAAACAAGAATCTTGAACGGGATTCTGAGCCCATTTCCTTCACACTCGATGAAGTGAAATACATAATCTCCAAAGCGAAACCCTCTAAAGCTCTTGGTCCTGACGGCATCTCTATGTTAATGTTAAAGAAACTTGGCACAGTATCGCTGGAATATCTAGTACGCCTTCTAGAGCTCTCGATTCATCAACTGGTGATTCCAGATATATGGAAGGTTGCTCGGATAATTCCCCTCCTAAAACCTGATAAACCCGCTACAAAAGGAGAATCATACCGCCCTATCTCCCTTTTATCACCCGTAGCAAAGGTTTTAGAAGCTTTAATATTGCCAACCCTGAAGGAGCATTTCTCGCTTGCCTCTCACCAACACGGCTTCAGGGAATCCTATAGTACCACAACAGCTTTGAATTTGATAGCTAACCAGATCGCAAATGGCCTCAATCAGCAGAGACCGTGTGAACGCACAATTGTGGCAGCCTTAGACTTATCTAAGGCTTTTGACACGGTTGACCACTCTTTGCTGATTAATGACATCTCGAACTCTACACTTCCCAATGATGTCAAACGCTGGGTTGCCAACTATTTAAGTGGCAGACAAGCGTTTGTTGAGTTCAGTGGCCAGAAGTCTAAATATCGCAAGATTAAAATGGGTGTGCCACAAGGAGGAGTACTGTCACCAATACTCTTCAACTTATATCTTGCACAACTTCCTGCCCCACCACAAGATATCAAGATGGTGTCTTATGCAGATGATTGCACCATCTATTCATCTGGTATTAACATCCAAGACATAAGTGCTAAAATTACTCAATATTTGGCCACCATCTCACAATTTATACAGGAACGTAGACTTCAGCTATCACCCCCAAAGTCATCAGTGTCTCTTTTCACTTCCTGGACTAAAGAAGTAAGGATGGAATTAGATATCTCTATCGAAGGCCGACGTATCCCTACGGTGCAAAACCCAAAAATTTTAGGCGTGGTCTTCGACAGCCTCCTTCACTCCGCGTCACATGCCACTTACATCAACCAGAAAGTGAAATCTCGGAACAAAGTCCTAAAAGCTCTTTCAGGCACCTCTTGGGGAATGACTAAAGAGACCATAATAACAACTTTCAAGGCAATTGGTCGCTCTCTCTTTAGTTATGCTGCCCCTATTTGGACCTCGTTCCTCAGTGATACTAAATGGCGAGTTTTACAAACTAAAACTAAATGGCGAGTTTTACAACAAAAAACAAAATAATGCACTTAGAATCGCTACCGGATGTGTCAGAATGACAAACATAGATCATCTTCATGAGGAGACCAGGATACTGCCGGTCAGGCAGCACAATGAGCTACTGACAAAGCAATACCTGGTGGCTTGTCACCTGCCCACCCACCCTAACCATGAAGTGGTCATTCAAGATCCGTCTCCCCGTCACATCCGGCAGGACTTTCGTCTATATCGCAATGACATTCGAGATATTATTCCATCTCTTATAGATCGAGCGGCCATTGCAGACGCCCAAAAGCTATTACATCAACAGGCGGTTTTAGGAGCTATGAACGGCTATAGATGTAATAGGGTCCTTAATGAACACCCTCCAGCGATTGCAGAAAATGAAAGGCTTCTTCCAAGGCAAACAAGAACCACCTTAGCACAATTAAGGGCCGGATGGTGCAGTATTCTTAACTGCTACCGCGAGCGTATAGTTCCCGGAACTTTAAATCATTGCCCAGCCTGTCTTCAAAGCCCCCATGACACGGTGCATCTATTTCAATGTCCTAATAGGCCTACGGATCTGCGCCCCATAGACCTATGGTTAAGACCGCTTGAAGTTGCGCAATTTCTCCAGCTGCAAGTTCCACCCACGTGATACTTTTACAATAATTAATATATACACCTTAAATCTTTTCAGGAAAGAACTTCCGACAACAGCAGAGCTGTTACAACAACAACAAAATTTACCACAAAAATTTTTACAAAAAATTCCACATGAAATAATGACCATTTGCTTTATTTCACAGCTTTGATAAAATGTTGCCAGAATCATTTGAATGTTTTTCCGTAGTAAAAACAGAGAACTACTTCTGCAACATTTTTGCATCACAGCATTCCTCATGAAAATCCGAACAGGGTACCAGGCTTAAGTCAAAAGTCTCTTGATTTTGTTCAATATATTGTGCAACCTACTAATATAATAACACACAGGAAATTTTATTGGACAATATCAGTTATTGCACAATGATATTGCAAATGTATGGTAATTTTTTAATAAATATATATATGTATATATATATATATATATATATATATATATATATATATATATATATATATATATATATGTATATATATGACACAGTATATGTGTTGGTGCTTGAGGAAGTATTTGAGTTCAGTTTTAACCTTCGTGTCATCCCTTGACTTATCGCATTGAGCGGAACAATGCAGTTCACCACACATAACGCAAACAGTAAGCCCTAGTATGACAATATTCTTGACGGTTTAGATTGTATATAGCAGTTTTTTATTTTAAAACCTGCTTTTTGAAGTCCAGCTCTTATTTCAGCTGGATCAACGTATGCATCTACGCCTTTAATGACTACCTGTAGACCTTTGCTACTCTTCAGCTGATAGGTATACAATTTTTTTTCAGCTTTCAAACTCGTTTACAGTTTTACGGTAACTGCTTTTATCAATGAATTGTATTTTTGTCTCATCAACTGTAGGGGGCAGCAGTGTTAAAAATTGTGTGTTGCCAGATAGTTGGCCGCGCTGGCATGCTGGCGTTTTAGCACCGGCTAGGGCTCGCCGTCTTGGGCTGGTTCTTTGCCAACCAACTGGGTATTTTGCAGCTACAAAAAAATAAATAATATCATTCCAGCTGAATGGAAATATTAAATAAAATATGAAAATGAGGCCCGAAGCAAGTTAATCTATCCATAAATCACACACACACAAAACGTCACCCAGGCGGATGGTCTGGCAGATAATAGATCTTTAGATGCCCTAAGCGTACTCTTGTAAGCCTCTCACTAACCGCTACCTACCGCGCTGAGATTTCACCTAGGCCACCATTATTTTTTTAATAAAAAGGAGAAAATTTCTATTTCAAAGAACATTACATTTCGGGATATTTTATTATTAATTTCAGCTTTAAATTAACATTCGAGTAGATTTGATAAAATTAAAAAAATAGGTGATTGAATCTTAAACATTAAAAAAAAATTGTGTAATATGTAAAAATTCTGTATAGAAATTTAAGAAAAATTTAATTACTATCCATGCTAATCAAATTAGATAATTTTTATTAATTTTCGTAATAAACTCATTTTCATCTATTTCAGCTTCCCTTCTTTTTTCAGGTTTTTTTTTATTCTCTGATTTCAGGATCGTTTGGCTAGCTGCTTCTTAAATGCACACTGGATTGGGCGGCCACAGGATCCCCTGCCCGTCCGTTTAGTAGAGTCGTACGGGTTAATTTGTTCGCGTTAAATTCACACATATATTTAAATATTTATTTAATTTATTTAATACTAGTCTATGGATACAATCCTTACAGACAATTTAAAATACATATTAACTCAATCTTAAGAAAAAAAAATTAAAAAGTTAAATTAGGAATTTAAAAAAAACAATGATATTATGTTGAATTACTTTTACATTTACAAAAAAATCAATAAAATTATACAAACTATTAAATTGACGACATACATTGTTACGGTCTACATTGAAACTCCTAACGAGGTTTCCGGCTAGCCTGATTTTACCTCAGGAGGTTCCAACCCTCTCGTCAGGTTCGCGACAGTAACAATAAAACAAAGGTAAGACAAAACAAACTATACTTTAAACACAACATACCACACATGAACACAGAGACAGATGTTGGTCTCTGAATATACCCTCCCATCCTTGTCATAGCACGGGATCAACATATTGCATAGCCATGACCCTTATTCCACTCGACCGTACTCTTACCACTTACCAGTCTACCATTGCCATAACTATATTAACTCAAGCCTTCATTATAATTTCATTTAATTTCTAACAAGCATAATTTTATTTATAATTTTAAGTATAAAACTAAAAAAAACACTATACTACATAAATACAAGAAGATTTACTTAAATCTGTGAGAACACAAAACTTTATAAATTATAAGATTTAAATTTTTAAATATTAACAGAAACCTTTTCTTCCAGCAAAATTTCACAAAAAAAAAAAAAAAAAATAAACTGGTTTTTACACGTATATCTCTTTACACTTTTTTAAACGTTACTAAAAAATTAAATTTCTCATTAGTCTCGTTCCTTTCTTTCCAGAGCTCAAACTATTTAACTTCCTCAATCTTGAATAAGCGAATAACGACTATTTATCCCCTGAAGGAGCTCCCTAAGGACATATATTTGCCTGTTCAAACAGACGCCTTTTTTTTCTCATAAACTTCACGCCTAATTTGAGCACTAAAATTCAGGTAATGTTCTTATATTTTTTTTCTCTTTAACACAAATAACTAGAGATATATATGTATAACAAATTTTAGTTTCTCCTACCACGTATTTGAAAAAAAAAACTTAAAATTTAGCCTTAAATCTAAACACACAAACTACACAATACAATTACGTTTTTTTTTACTTTTAAATTTCACAACACTACACTTAATACTAACATAAATAATTTGTTTTGTTTTTCCTTTCTCTTTTTTTTTAACGTTACATCTGATTATTTAAATCTCTTTTTGAACTTGACGTGTTCAGATTCAAAATCTTCAAAAGCTTTCATCAACACGCAGTTCAAATATCGAACAATAAACTGGTAAGATAAATTTTCTTATATGATCTTTTCCTTTTTACTTTTTTTTTACAGGTAGTCGATTAAAGGTGCAGAAATACGCAATTTAAGCGGTTTTTACTTAAAATAAAAATTGTTACCTGGCTATTCCTGGAATTAATCTTTGGAAGCGTTCTCCAGTCCTCAAGTGGTACGGTTAATAGCCAGCTGTTAGGAAACACAATACAAAATTTATAATTGAACTACGGCCTAATTTAATTTTTTTCGTTTCGAATCACTAATATCTATCTAATTTTGAAAAACCTTACGTTTTTGTAACAATTTAAATAAAACTTTGCTTTCTAAGCAATAAAAAAAACACTACTTGTGTTGTTTTACTTCACAGTAAAGGATTTAATTTTATTTTATAGTTAGAATTAATTCTCACTATTATGCGCTGCACTACTGCACTACTGATTGTTTATTGATCAATTTTCTCTTAGCATACTTCCTTAAATACTTTTGATACGTTATGTATTTCGAATTTATTTTGAATATCTTTTCCGCGGTAAAACAAGATACATAATGTGCGATTTTTCCCGATAAACTTCACCTAAGATATATAAGGTATATACATGGAAGCGTTTTCCCGCCTATTCGTGCAACATTTACCTTTTCTTAAATTGCCGCTAAGAATTTCTTACTTTAATCAAAACAACATTTACACCAATAATTCCAAATTACCTATCTATATATCTTCATATTTATTTAAAAAAAATATTATTTTCTGATATTCTTTTGCTCTGCATATATTTTCACGTATAACTCCCCTTCTCATAACAGGCGAACAGCATTTTAGGCAGATAACTTTTTACATTAAAACAGAACAAATTTTAAATTTCAAAATTATTTTATGAATGAAAAATACAACACTGTCATTGTATATTCATTGCTTAGTACTGGCAACGCTGTTACTACTTTAGTACTAAAAGCTCAATACATACACAACACTAGTCATATGTTCTCACACGTATTTCATTTTCTCATTAAAGCTGAGCAGAACACATGTTGGTAAGTATATTTTTGGTTTTAATGCAAATTTTCCTTTTATCTTTTCAGAAATTGTAATAAAAGTGGAGGATATTTTCCAGGTAAATAAATACGTATCGTTCCTTATTATTTTATTTAAATGTAACTAATTTACAATATTATTTTTATTTCAGCTTATCAAATCATTCTAAAGACAAAATACCAACAAAAAAAAAAAACGCAATACAAAAAAAAAAAAAAAAATAATATTTACGAACAAGCACTGGGACATTGGCAGGAGAAAGTGCCTCCATCCACAAAAGCCACTCCCTGAAATATTAAATTATAAATTTTTAATGAGGGATTGGACGCATTGGTCATATTTCGCCTCCTTCCCGAATGTGTTGATATAGGGATCCGCCACGAGAAATTTTTTTATGGCCAGAGGCATATGTACGTTCTGGCGAATGTGCTTGGGCCCTGCCCGCAACAACATATACGCGTAAAAGGATCAGCTAGGTCATAATTAGTTTTAAACAATTTAACAAAAAGAGGTTTATATTGACGAGTATTGCGACACGGAACATTAAATTGTATATTACTCAACAGAAATTCACAGCAAACATTACCATTTATAAGGTTTAACATAAAAGAAACATTTAGCATAGTGCGACGGCTTTTTAGCGTAGGTAGTTTTATTAACGCAAGTCTGCTAGAATATGAAGGGAGATTTATTGCAGGATACCAATGAAGATTACGTAAACAGAATAGCAAGAACTGTTTTTGCACTGATTCAATATATTGGCAATAAATATTGTAATAAGGATCCCATACGACTGATCTATATTCCAAAATAGGTCTGACCAGTGAAACGTAAAGTTGCTTGGTAATATAAGGATCAGAGAATTCTTTTGGCCACCTTTTTATAAATGCAAAAACACCTCTAGCCTTATTGATAGTCATAGTAATGTGTGCAACGAAGTTTAATTTAGAATCAAGTAAAATTCCAAGATCGAAGAAAGTGTTGACTAAATCCAGCTGATGTCCTCCCAATGAGTAGTTAACAGCAACAACTATTTCTAAAAAATCGCATACATTTACATTTTTTTAGATTTAGCTCCATTAAATTATTTTTGCACCATAAAAAGAAGTTGTTAAGATCACTTTGAAGATAAGCATGATCAAAATATTGCTTGAAGCTATAAAAATTTTTACATCGTCAGCATACATTAAAATGTGAGAAAAGTTGATAACTTTCGGAAGGTCATTTATAAACAGCAAAAAAAGAAGAGGTCCGAGATGACTGCCTTGCGGAACACCGGATAGAACATCAATGTTTTTAGACGTACTCATGTTGAATCAAACATTTTGTTTTCTATAGGTTAAATAAGACATTAGCCAGTTTAAACTTCTACGGGATACACCTAATAAATCCAATTTTGTTAATAGTAATTTATGATTGACTTTATCAAAAGCTTTACTGAAATCACTATATACAGCATCAGTTTGTTTTCTTTGTGAGAATCCAAAATTTATTAGAGTTGAAAGATGAAGAACGTTAGTCGTAGTCGAGCATCCCTTTCTAAAACCATGTTGGCTAGGTGATACAATTGTTGAAATCTGATAACAAAGCGTATCCGCAACTAGTTTTTCAAACATTTTCGGAATAGCACTTAATTTGGCAATTCCTCTGTAGTTTGTAATGTCAGACTTATTCCCAGATTTATGTAGAGGGATGATATACGAGTCACGCCAAAGCAAAGGAAAGTATCCAAGTCTAATCGAAGAATTAAACAATAATGTTAGAGGAGCAACTAGTGACTCTGGACAACGATTTAAACAACTTTTTTAAAGTTCTTATATTTTTTTTAAGGAAAACAATCTCAAATTTGGGGCAATGGATTTCTACGCGTGGTACGATTAGCTAATAGGCCTGAGCTCACCCTAACGCTCGCGCACTCTGGTCTATAAACAGCTGAGGACTGGAAACTTTTCTTGTACGTAAATAAAATTATTTTCCCTAATTATAAATCTTAGAAAGATAAATATATATGTATATACTAGTGTATTTTACCCGGCGTTGCCTGGGACCACCCTTAGAGCCCTTCTAAGTACTTGCGAAATGATTAACCTTTTTCGGTTTTGTCCAACCTTTAGATTCACTCTTAACAGAGGAGAAACAATTATAGTTTCGCGACGAAGCATTTGCATACATCACGACAGCAGCATCACATATCGGGTTCAACCAATCGAGGAGGCGATTAAGGAAACGCAAGAAAAAAGTAACACAATGCAGGTGTATAGCAAGTGAAAATCGAATGGTCAGCGCACAAATAAAATGACGATCGAAGCAATATCTAAGATTCAATATCTAAGATTCACTATCTAAGATAGATTTTGGGAACTTATTCCGTCCTTTTCTTTATGTACTTTCGACATTGGAGCTAACTGGGAGGATTTAGGGCTTCGACCTCTTTTTTTTCCTTTTTTTTAGACAACACTACCTCTACGAAGCTTTTGTTGCTTGTCTGCAGAAAACGCCCAGAGTCTTTGGTGGGAATCGAACCCACAACCTCCAGACTGATAGATTAACGCGCTACCAATCGGTCTATCGAGGCACGTATCTATTCATTCCTACTTGAGTCTTGGATTTTTGGGCACTGTCCGTTATTGTTTTTGTGGTACTGTATTCAAAAGGCAACGATGATTTATTTACTTTTATTTTATTGTCACTACTTAGCAACATTTAAAAACAAATCAGTTTTTTTGTTTTTGTTTATTTCATTTTGTTTTTGTTTATTTCGCTGTTTTCATCAGCATTTATCGTAACGTAAGCATTTCTACTGCTTATGTTCGCACTTTTATCAACAGTATTTAAATTTTAGTGACTCATAAATGAGCCCTCGCACTGTACTATTGGTTTCTCTTATTATTCAATTAATAATGCCGTTGTAAAAAAAATACAACATCTTTGTTGTTCTGTATCAAACAGGTTTTATTGCTTTTTATTGTTTGTTTATTTTAAATTCATTCACTAACTTTTGTTTGTATTATACGTTTTTTGCGAGCTACAAAAAAAAACCCGTCCGTTCTATTAGACGAATAACTAGCGTACCATAAATAAGGTAATTTAATTGTTCAAATGATTTCATTTGTAATTAGGTAAATAGCAAAATCAACAACCACAACCACGGTGTTTAATTTTTATTCCAAACAAATGAGTAGCATACCTTTAGGATAAAATATTAACATGATAATAAAATGGTATTGTATTGGAACAGAATATTGTTGTGGCGTATCTTTTTTTATTATTAAAAATCAGCATAGTGTGGTTAAATAACAACTGAATTTCTTCATTTTTTATCCAATTACATTATAAATAGAATTTGTTTTTTTAGTCGATTGGGTAAATTTAAAAGCTTCAGCGCAATACATAACATGAGTAACGACAATCCCATGAGTGCTGGTCTGAGAAAAATAAATTTCCAAAGACACCAGAAAATTTACGAATCAATTTGCTATTTAAAATCCAAATTTTCCAAAAGAAAACGAAATGTAACAAAATACCAAAAACTCAGCAATAAATTGAAAGATTGAAAATTATCATATCTTATAATATCGCTCCATTGTCTGCCTGTCATTCCGAATTTTCGCCTATCACAGGCCTCTATCCCGCGACAAAAAATAAAACGTTAAATTCGCAAAATCGCGACTTCTACAAAACAACCTTTTATTTTTGATACCTTTTGCTACATCAGATATTGTAAAACATACTCTGTGTAATTTTGAAGTGTATACCAGTTACAGTTCATTTGCTATCAACATGTCTTAACAAAAGTCAAACTTCATATTAAAAAAAACAGTATTAAAAATAAGGTTTTTTTATATGAAGTTTGCCTTTTGTTAAGACATGTTGATAGCAAATACAGAAGGGGGTTAAGGTTAATTTTTGTTATAGCGGCCATTAGTAATATACCTTCTTTGAAAATGTTTAGAATGTTTATACTTGTTACGTTTCACTATCGGAACATCTTATATTTTTAGTATTTTCGGCCATAGCTGCTCTTACACGCAAAGGAAAAACATGGTTGAGGTAACCATAATCTACGAGCAACATATTATGGTTGTAGTGAAATAATGTTATTGTTGAACATTATAATATTATGGTTAAATTAACGATTAAAGTATGGTTAAAAAATATGAAATGTCATATGCCAGTTTTTTACATTTTAAAATACAAAATTATTTATTATTAATGATTTTATATAAGAAACAGATAATTTTATTAATAGATAGATTAAAAAATTTAATTAGCATTTTTCTTCATCCAAACTGAGTTTCAAGGATATAAGGGAGGGAACACTTTGGCCATCGATTTAACGGCATTCGCACATGGCCCATACCATCACAGTTCATGGATTTACCAGTAAAGAATTGTTCTTGAAGACATCAATTTCGGGGGATTTCTCTTCCAATTCAGCCAACACCTTTTTCATGTAGTCTTTTAAGTAGAAAGTAAAGTCTTTCTTGTCTCCGAAAGCATTCTTGTAAACTGTGATTGAAAACAACATCAACGCCGGTCTCAACGGATGAGTTTGTATCCTCATCAGATTCTTCAGCTCAGGTATCACCGACCAATTTCGTTTTGTATCTGCGAACATTTCATCATCAGTAATATTATCTCTGTTGATTTTCATGATTTCAAGGTTTTATTAATTTTTCTGGTCTAAAAATTAAAAATAAATTACAGTCTCACACTGAGGGGGCTCGAATTGCGAGTATCCAGAGAAGATGGTTTCCACGCGCGAAAAACAAATAAAAAAATTAATTTTAAATTGAATTCCCGAAACAATTGTTTATAAATTTGTTATTATTTTTTTAAGCACAAACCAATAAACTTCGATGACATAAACAAACAAATAATTTGTATTTTTAAATACAAATTATTTGTTTGGTTATCTACGAAAAAACTTTGGTTGTGGATTAAACATTAAATAGCTAAAACCAACCATGTTGAATTTTTTGTGCGTAGTAACCATTTAATTATAAAATTTTTAACAAAACTTTTTTACCGGGACCAAAGTAATGTTAAAAACAACTAAAATGTGTTCATCGCAACCATATATTGTTACAGAGAACATAATGTGGTTCCTGTGGCCATACCATAACCATGGTTTTTCCCTGCGTGTAGGTGTTATAAAAAGTAAGAAGATCAGATGAAGGGAAATATATATTATACAGGTTGAAAAAAAAAAAAAACAGAGAAAACTAAGACATGAATTAACTCGAACACAGAATGACCAAAATACTTAAATCGACTTTGCTTTCTAAAATTACTCAGAACGCATGTGTAAAGAAAATTATTGGATCGCCTGTTGTGAAGTCTACATACAAAAATAATTAAACACAGTAACAATTATATGTTTATGTTATACTTTATTAAAAATGTTAATGTTAATATTAATCGCATTGTTTATGTCTACAAATAAATTAAAATTATTCATAATCTATACCATACACGATTAAAAAAAGTTGAGCTTTCTTCGATTTATTCACTATTTATGAATTGTTTTAACTATTGTTTAGTTTTATATTTGAAATAAAATATAAAACATTAATTAAACATAATATTGAAAATAATATTGAAAATAATAAGGAACACAACCATTAAATTTTTCTCGTTTAAAGTTTAGTGAGATTTAAGTTTTTTTCCCCTTTTAGGTTAAATATATAAATTTTCTGTTCAATATGTTTTTAAAAGCTTTTTAAAACTACAATGACTTAAGTAAAATTCGTAGATTAAACGACTAGAGTAAATATAATATAAAATGCATGGCTGCAATGAATTTAATAATAATTATAGTGATGCAATGATTAGTAGTAGTGATTGATTACTTATTTTCGTGTTTGCAATGTAATTTCATGTTGAGTATTAAATTTATTTTATTATTATTTTTTTTTTAAATTTAATAAGTTTCAATTCTTTTGAAGTTACTTTTCATTTATATTTTAAAGGAATAAATGTAAATATTGAGTATTTTAATACTTATAGGAATGTTTTTATGTGTTATAATTTGATTTTGTTTGTTTTTATTTATTTTTTTAATTTAATTAATTTTTGTTTTTTTGATATCGTCATTCAATATTTTTTGTCTTTTATTTTTTAACCTAAAATTAGAGCTTATTTTAAAAACCAGTTGGATATTTATCCAGCATTTAGAGGTTTCTGGTTAAAAGAGATCAGTTGAAAGCTTATTCTTTGGTTTTAATTCTACATTTATATAACAAATAATTTAGTTTAATTTTTATTAATACTTTATTTTCAAAAAATTTTCAAAATTGTTTTTAAAATATGTATGTCAAAAATCTCGATTTATTAGGTAGATAATTTTACTTCTGTCGTTTTTCTGTAGATGGTTTAAGCAGTTACTAGTGTTGTTTAGTTAAAACGCATGCAGTGATCATGCCCACACCATCTAAAAACAACATGGCATAAAAAGAAAAAGGTCCTTGAAGATACAGGATAAGAATGTTTATATACAGTTGCCTAATCCCTAAATATGAACCGCCGCGATATTTAAGTTTGCCGCATATAGTTTGCTCTAACGCTCTATTTTAGATTTTAATGTAAAGGCCATGATACACTATCCCATACAATTGTCCCCCGGGGTTACAAAATGTCACTGCAGAATTCCAAAAGCTTTGACGAAGTGCTCTCGGGGAAAATAAGGCCACCAGACGCCAGGGTTCCAGAGAACCGCTCTTTCTGTGGCCGGCTGTTATTGAGTTCCCCTTCGAGGGTTCACGTGATGGCTGTGGTTTGGATGAATACATGCAGTTGGTGCACGGTTGATCAAGTGTGCTGTTGCACTCTCAACAGAAGGATGGTCTCTAACCCCTAAACAAGAGGTTAGGACATGGGTCAAGGCTTCTATGTTCTATAAATTGCTACTCATTACGGTACGTATTGTGCACTATGCGATATTTTGCGATGATGGGACAATGGCATTTAAATTTTATTGTCGCTTCATTGCATTTGTATTGTGTAGTATGTGGTATTCTTATGACGTAATGGTGGTGCTAGTCTACACATAAAATTTCACTCGGTGGCAAGAACACCGTCAGATAAGAGCCAACAAGGCTAAGTGCTGACGTTATTCTTGATCCCATATAATCGTATAATTCAACCACAACGAAATCGGAAAGAATTAAGTAATCACTTCAAAGCGACACACTATTATACGAAATGGAGATTTTGCAACTCTGATCGCAGAGAGAAAATTAATTTATGAATTTTTTCTTTTTATGTTATCGAATGGCACACAGACTTGCCTGTGACACACATACACTTCTAATCTGCACTATCATACTTTTTGAGCACAAATGCCGTTTTTACTAATTAAACGACTGAGTATGATAGTGAATAATGGCCCTTACACCCAAACCTAAATTAGTGCTTACTAATTGTAGAAAATATATAGTGAATTGGTATATCCGATTTTGAGAGAGCGTTACAAACTGTCAATGTTTTTTTTTGTGGTAAGGTAGTAACTTTGTAGTGATTTTTGGGTTTTATTAAAGAAAAGAAAATAAAATTACTGTTCATGATTCAAGGTTTGTTATTACATGGTTAAAGCTAGGTACTAGAAAAAGTTGCGCTTAGCACGCTGAACTGCGATGGACCAGTAAAACAAGCCGTGACAAAATTTTCGACGGCGACGGCTGCATAGTTTTAAAGCGGCTTGAATTTGTTTTGTTTTTGTTTAAATAAATAAAAGGGAAGTCAGCCGCGTCAATTGCTTTGTCTTCGAACAAAGTGTAGCGTTTCATAACGCCGCAGTTTGAAACATTGACAATGTATACCCCTTCAAAACGCTATCGACAAGTAGTATTAACTCAGTAAACAAACAATCGGGGCATAAGTTTTAAAGTTGATGCATTATTTGAAAACTTTGCATATGTACATGATTCAAATATGGTAGCGGAAATGTATATAGACTTTGTATTGATACCTTTTGGAAGTCAGCCGGGTTTTATGCACCAATTCTACTACAAATTGTTTAAACTGGGTGGTTAAGTCGAAACAAGTCGACAAAAACGACGATTTTTTTTCCGAAACAAACCGATAAAGGCGGCGGCTTGCTTCTTTGCGATGAACAATGGCCGGACGGGCTAATTTCCAAAGACACTTCTGCATCAAGAGGTGCAGAAAGATTCTTGGATATCATCAGGGTACCTTAAGGTGGATAATGAAAATTTCAACTATTATCTGAGATGAAAAATCTATGCGGACCTTAGCCTAAGACAAATATTAGCAATAATAAGTCGTAAATAACGAATCGGGCACTAGAAATCAGTGTGAAACAATAGGGTGTGAAAAGGGATCCATAATACATACATACATGTTAATAATAATAAGCCACCTTATACAAATATTTAGTATTAATAATAGTAGTATGACTTATTTATAAATTTAAATCTTAAATAATATTGCAAAATTTAAGCGCTTTTAAAAATGCATTTAAATCCATATTAGTAAATTAGTTCGGAGTGTATTGTTTAGACGAAATTAATATTCACGATGGCATTCTTTACAGACACAGTTGAAAGGAATTTTAAATTATTATTTATTTTAAATGCTTATAACATTTTAAGAAAGTTAAAATATTGCTATGAGTTTGTAACCTTTTGCTGTAATGCTGTAAGTAATTATTTTTTGTTGGTGTTTTATTGTAATTTTCGCGTTTCGTTGTAATTTCGACTGTGCGTTTACATTTGAATTTGTATTTGTTTTTATTTACGTTTTTCTTAATATTTGATTAACCTTTTGAGGATTTTTAAGGATATCCGAAACGGAAACTGAAATATTTTTTTCTTTTCAATATTTTAAACCAAAATTTAGAACTTCTCGATTAAAATACTAAATGCTTTTCATTTTTTTCAAATTATATATTTTGCCCATTATATGAAGAGGCATCACTTATGCGACGGTTTAACGTTGTCTTTCTATTCAAAGTTGCAGTTGTATTAAAATTGGTCGGACGTTGGAGTGTACTTGCAGCACTAGACTGATGATTTCTTGGGTTTGATGGATAATAATTGAGCGGTGCCATATTGGGGTTATCAATGCGTGTAGGTGTTGAGACACGTGGACGTGGTGAGGCTCTTTGCATTGAATTGATTATTTCTTGGGGCTCTTGATAACCAGAATCCATATCATCGTGATATGAGTCCATTAAAGGGGTAGGATCTTCATAGTCGTAGTCGATGAAGCCATTGTTGTCGAAGGACTGCAAATTTTTAATTAATAGTATTAAAAGTAAGAGGTTTTATGAAGTGTAAATTTTTTTTTAACGATTAATATTGTATTTATTAATATTTATCTACATTAGCATTGATAGGCTTTTTGGTTTTATAATGTATTTAAAATAAATTCATGAGTGTTTATGCGACATCTAAGCCAGTCCATGAATCCTTTAATCGGATCAATCACAGTCATATATTAGAATAGGGTTGGATTTTATATTACAGGCAACTGCACGGCTGACAAGCTAGCTGAAAGAGGAACACCCTCAAAAGGAAGATTGCAGTTACTATAGCCCAAGCCATATGGCTAAGCGAATCAGCATGCAGGGTTATAAGGTTGATGATCAAAACCTTACAGAGAGTCTTCTGCACTTTTACAGAGACTAGTTAAAAGACATATTAGCTAAGATTACTGGTTAATGAACGAGATCGCCAACAAAAAACTGCCGAGAAAAAAAATAGATGATTCACATCCTGGAGTACATTAATCTTTCTATCGAACACTGATAAAATATGCACGCATAGTCCATTATCCAAGGAAGGCTCTTCCCTTTGATCCGAGGTAGATTAGTCTATTTTTGTAAAATTTTGCAAACCATACTGAGTGCAAATGATAAAAAAAAGCTGCCCGACAGGCATGGCAGTTTTATTGCTGTGGGAAAATAGAAACTTAAAAAAGTTTTCCTTTATATGTCATTAGAGGCCATATGACGATTTAACGGAATGACTTTGAAGGTGGGGAAAAAATTAAAAAATGTCGATGATAAGAATGAGATCGACATCAAGAGAAAATTAATCCTATATATTTTTTTCTCGTACACTGAAAGTGATAGGAAAGACCTCTGTAAGAAGATGATTCCACATAGGAACTGTACGGTTACAAAATAATTTTATCTTCAATGCATTGTATGACTAACTGGCCAATCGACCACACATGGATGAGCTCTTAATGAAAACTATGTTGTACTCAGCAAGTTCGTTGTAGTCGGGAACGAGATCTCTAATATCTCAGAGTATATTCCATTGCAGTAACGATAAAACAGCGAAACATCGCAGATTGCGTCAATAGAGTTGGATAACCTACAGTCACCTATAATATTCTTCGCCCTATTCTGCACGCGGTCGATTAGTTCCAAAACAGAGTTTGTACCTCCGGACAATACATGGGAGTTTTATTCCACTTTTGGCCGAATGTAGGCGGTATAAATAGGAGGAAATTGGAAGAAGTATAAATATTGAGAAGATAAGAAGTAATTATATCAGTCATAATTATAGATAAAGCATCATTTTCGTTCGAACGTCTGGCTTACAACATTCAGCCTTACGAGCATTATAATCGGCTCTGTTCGCTTGGCCCTAATCAGATATTGTAACGAGGTCGTAATTGAATATATCATGTGATCTATAAAAGATGAATAGGGCTGAAGGTTTTACAAAGGAATCCATTAAAAAAAAAGTAGGGCAGAAGAAAGAACAGAGCCTTGCCGTGCCCCTGAATTAATCTTAAACTCGTTCGATGAAATACAATCTATAATACAGAGTTCGATTCCTGAGGAAGCGCAATATAAATCGAGAATAATTATCACCGACACCAAAAGCAATTATATTAACAGAAGCGCACCATGTCACTCTCTACCACCACCTTACCTTTGCCGATATGGTGTATGGAATGACATCATGTTTCAGAAAAAAAGGATTGCAAGTTCCCTGTAGAAGGTCCCCTATGAGAACCATACTTCACAAGATAAAAATATATCATACTTTCTATAAACTAAGAAATCGTAGAACAAATTGCAATTGGGTGGTAATTTTCAGGGTTGTTAGCAACCCTTTTTGTAGTTTGGCTACCTTCTAGCACATTAGATAGTCACCAGCATGATATAAAGTTCTAAAAAGAGTCGCAGCGCCGATTAACATTACCTCAAGACCAGTGCTAGAATGCCATCCGGCCTTTTTAACTGCTCGCGCTCCAAATTATATCTGTGGCGTAGTTACTAATACTCTGTTCAGTACAGGCAGTAGCTGATTGCTTTTAAATTGACTAGACAGAAGGTTACAGTGCTTCCAAAGTAGTGGCTACGGAGTATCGAGTATTTGAACCCTTTTTTGAGTACTCAATACACAAGAGTAGTTAATAGTTAATAGTTAATCGATACTTATATATAAATGTAATAGAAAATTTGTCGACTACGATAACGATTGACTATCGTTGCTATTATATACACGAAAATATTGAATATTATTAAGTATCTTTTTAAAAAGTATTGAGTAGTATCGAGTATTTAAAAGTAGTAGAAATTGCCAGCACTAGAGGGGTAGCCTTGTCAATTGAGTCAATGAAATTAATGAAGATATTTCTGATTTGAGGCAACAACTAAAGGATATAAATTTTATAAAGAAAATTATGATACTTGTCATTCGTAAAAATTATAAAAGAAGTCCTGAAATCTACAACGAATAAGAGTGAATGAACTGTCATTAAAAGAAATAAAAACCTTTAAAAAACATGCACTTACCTTAATGGGAGTACGTTTTACATAATCACGATACGGTTGAGTGGGTGTTTTAGCACGATAGTCAACAACCTCATAGTGACCGGCAACATCTTGTGGATTTGTTGCCGGATAATCAGAAATAAAATGACGTGTACCATGTGGCGTTAAGGTAGCCCACAGTAGGCGGCTATCACTAGCCAACTGACTTTGCAAAGTGTCACGACTATTGGCCGATGTACAAGGATACAAAATACCACCAGCCATAAAAGGATTTGATTTCGATGGTTCACCCAAAGCTGACATGGTGCCCTGCTTAATGTTGCTGTCGTGATATGACAAATTACAACTTGAGAAGAGAGTGCTGCAATAATAACACGAAAGACAAAAATAAAAAAGGTTTTATAACACGTAACGTTTTTTAATTATATCTTAGTACAACTTACTCCCTGCATTTGAGTAGTATGACAGCCAAAAGACCACCCAATATTAAAACACCAACACACGATGAAATCAATACAAACAACCAGGTATTTTCCAGACTATTGCTATTCGGTCCTGTAAATTCCACAAATTCCATGCCACTTTCACGGGGATGAGGGTTTGGGTCACACATAAGTGTAGCAAAACAGGGATGGGAATCATTGGTGGAGGCTACTAAAGCTGCAGTTTTTGGTAATAAAAATGATGGTAGTGGTGGTGGGGGCATTAATAATATAGTGTCCGGCGGCGGAGGTCCACTAAAGCCGCAATTACCAACGCAATTACCCAGCATTGTGGTCTGAAAATTATAAACAGTTTTACATATCAATAGTAATATCACACAGAGAAAAAATATGGTCACAAGAAGCATATTATGTTTGTATGTTCTCCGTAACAATATATGGTGTTCGTAAGGAAGTTGAAGTTGTTTTAAACAATGCTTTGGTCACAATAAACAGGTTTTTGTTAACCTTTAATAATTTAGTGGTTACGCACAAAAAATGCTACATGGTTGGTTTGAACCCTACTTATATTCTGATCAGAACCAAAGTTTTATAATCATTCTAAAATAATATTTGTATATATGCAACAGTAACACTTTCAATTTGTGGTACGGAATTTGTTCTTAGTGTTTTTAATTTCTCTCTTAATCGGTTAACTAGAAAATATAGAGATGGATGTGTTAATCTACAAAGGCACTTCTAAGGAGTAACTCCTCGGCAGCAGGACCAGAAAGTTGTTGGAATAATAGGGGTATTTAAGCTGGATAACTGCATTAGTTACAGTTTATGAAAACTTCAATACTCGTATTATTAGGCTGAGATGAAAATCAAAGAAGGCGATACTTGCAGACTGTGCATTGAAGAGGAGGAGACAAAGCGTTTAAATATATAGCAGTGGCTAGATATTAGGCTTTGGACTACAAGCAGATGAGAGCCTCGAAAAAGACGAAAAATTTGCTGCAGGCAGATCCTCATCACAAATAATACTTGTCGCTTTGTTTACATTTTAGCAACGGAAATCAACCCAGAGGCAAAAAGAAGGAGTATAAAGGCCTTCTAGAAGGCCTCTTTACTTCTTCTTTTAGAGGCACAAGGCCTTCTGTTTCCATTCCGTACTTATTCCATTCTCATATCTTTTTTACACAGGTTGTCATTGCGGAGCAGGACTTCCACTCTCGCTTCTACCGGCAAGCGTTCCAGAAGGTCTTCTGAAAATTGTCTGCTAGAATGTCCTTAATTTATGCCTCGTAGAAGGTTTTTCCTAGCAAAAACTAAAATGTTCTGGGACAAGATTTTTATTGTTGTTCTAATTTGTATAAGCTTTTAATTTATTTTTAATTGAAATATTAAAATTTTGGGATTCGAACCATCAACCTCCAGACTGATATACTAGCGCACTAACAATCAGTCTATCTATCAACCGCAAGCAGCAATGAAGTAGATAAAGGGCATTTCAATGAACTTTTGTGTTTTATAAATGAGAAATCTAAAAATAGAAAATTATGTTTCTGCAATACAAAGTGAGTAGACATTCGTGTTACCCTACTAAGAGAAGTAAAGTAGGAATGTATACTGGATCTTTTAGAAGAAAGAGGCAAGGCTTTCTTTGGAAAGCACACAAAAATGAGAATTGTATCCGAGAAAGTGTCTAAGCATGCCTTATAGAAGGCCTGAAGTGAGAAGGCCTCTTTAGTTTAACAACTCGGAAATGCTGCTTCTTACATAAACGTACAGTGTGAGTGACCGTATGTGTTTGGTACGCACTGCTATAAAGTAGTGTGAGCCAAAACTAATGATTGTAAAGTACGCAAATGATTCTTTACTTTTAACTGTCACATTTTCTTGATCCAGCTTTACCTTTAAATGGGTTTTAAAACGGGTTTGTTATCCGCTTATTTAGTGGGGGGACGCTAAAAACCACAATATTTTAAAAATATATTTTTTTAACACAAGTAAAATTCTCTTTTTAATATTTAATTTTTGTAATTAGGAAAAGCTACCAACTACCAACTACAAGCATACAACATTTCTTTAAACAACATTCAAACACAAAAATATTCGTTGCAAATGTGCACTCGATACACAAGAACTGCTGAAAGTTTCCAAAACCATTTCATCTTATTTTAGACGGCTTATCTGTCAGTTTTGCTTTAAAGCCTTTTGTTTTGTTAAGTGTATTTTTTTGACTTATTGAAATTTAATTTTATTTCGTTTCTTTTGTTCTACGATTGTGTATACGAGTACGTTACAGCATTACCTGTAACTTTGGGGAGTGAGTATTTTTTGTCCTTTGGAAAAATCAATTTTTCTCGCAACAAATTTGTTTTAGACTTAAAATGATCCGACGACTTTTAGTTAAAAGGATAAGAATTAAAAATAATGTACTGTTTTTGTAGTCTTTTTTCTCTCAAATTCTTAATTAAACTTACTTTGAATGAAATTCACTTTTTAATGTCAATATAAATTTTATCACAATAAATTATTTTAGTTCTAAAGGAATTTTCTTGACTTTATTTTGTGGTTACCTCTGTGAGTTGTGGTTGAATTGAAACTGAAACGAAAAAAGGATACTGTCAGACACTGTATGTATTACAACTACCTAAACGAAAAAGAGAAAACACTAAAATACGAGAGAGGGTGGCGAGAGGAGGTGGGTGATTTGCAAAAGCAAACATTATTTGTTTAAATAAAAAGTAAACTTAAGTTAAAAAAAATAACATCCAATTTATATTTGTTTCTTTTAAGCATATTTTAAGCTGTTTACTTTAACCCATTAAATGCGTAATTTAACAATAATTGCTTAAATTAATAAATAAATAATTAATAAATTTGTTGCGCATGTTTTCTAATTCTAACTCTTGCTCAAAACCTTTTTGTTACTATTATTTGTTCTGCCTCTCTTTTGGGGGTGGTAGTATTGGCTGATAGCATCATTTTACACGTGTTGGTTTGTTTGAGTGGTTGGGTGAGTGAGAGCGTGAGTTTTTTAGTTTGTTTCAAATTTAACGGTACATATACTTTTTTGTCTTGAACTTAATATCCTTGTCATTCGAAAACACACAAATATTGCAGCAGTAACATTTTTTATTTATGTTTTTATACTTTTCTCGTCCCCCTCTTGCCCAATATGAAATATTTGTGCTCTTTGTAAACAAATGGAGGGCAAAACAAAACACAAATCTTTAAAGAAACAACAAATTAAGCGAATAAGAATACAAATACAACGACCCTCTCATGGTCGTACATTTACAGATGATGATAATGACGATGTTGGATATTTTCATTGTTTTCAATGAGGATGGTGATGATGATTTTTGACAATTTTCGGCATATGCGTTTCTGTTTCTGTTTGTTTTTCTTATTTTAATAATAACAACAATTTTACTTTTCTTTCGAGAACAAAGTGCGCGTTTAAAGGATAAGGTCATTTGAATTATTCACACATTAATTTTTATCAAAAGTGATAAAAGGGGCACTTTAATTAAGAATAGTAGGTTTTAATTTTGAAGAAAACACAAAGGTTTGACATCTAAATCGAATTATTGCTTTATTTTGAAGCTTGACAATACTTCTTAAATGTCCACTACCAGCTCATAGAAGTTGACACACTCGAGCAAATTAACATCTGATCACTCTGTGCAATAACATAAAAAGTGTCAATTTAAAAAATACTCATCGTGTGATGATCGCCAAACCTTTACCTCATCAAAGATTTACGGAACATAACGCATCTTTTATTATTGATGTTCTCAAGTTCTAGCTTCACTTTTACGGTTGTTCTATTCTCATTTCAAGAGAGAGATGAGTCATACCATAAATCGCACCAGACAGTGAGTTTTCGGAAAGCAACGAAACTTCTTGTAACACTTCTGGGTTCTAATCAGCTGCCCAACATCCGACAGTAACCCGACAATCAGCTAGATACAATAAAATTTATTCTGTAGATGTCGAGCGGCTCTTGGCTGAAAAAAGAAAAATTCGAAGAGAGTGACAATCACACAGAACTCCTGAACTCAAGTCTAAACTTAAAGATTGCACGAAACGGCTAAGACAGCTGCTAGAGTCTCGAAGAGTAGCATCTCTAACAAATGACTTGGAAGATCTTGAGGCAACTGCACAATCGGATTATTCATTATGGCGTGCATGTAGAAATCTAGAAAGACCAGTCGTACATAAGCCTCCCTTGCGAACTGCTTGTGGACAGTGGGCAAGAAATGATACCGAAAAAGGCAATTTATTTGTTGAACATTTGAAAAAGGTTTTCACTCCAAATATGAGTACTGATGTAGTTGAGTTGCCACCAGTAGAGACTAGTGCCGAAGTACCCCTAAGATTTGAATTTAGCGATATTGAAAGGGCAATAGCCATATGCCATATTACGTCTTGAGTACTTTCCCACAGAGTGGAAGGTCTCCTTGACTACTATGATTCCTAAACCAGGAAAAGACCACACAAAAGTAGAATCATACAGACCTATAAGCCTTTTATAAAACATGTCAAAGTTGTTTGAGAGAATTTTAATAACTAAGCTGAATCCAATTCTTAGCGCGAAAGGATGTATTCCGAACCATCAATTCGGCTTTAGGAAACAACATAGTACGATCCAACAAACACACAGATTAGTAAATTTTTTTTTTCGCAATTTTTTTATTTATTGTATCTTCAATATAATTGAACTATCAATAATTACTCATATCTTAAGTCTAAAAATATACTTGTTAAGTCCAACCAGTGCTGGACAAAAAAATGTATGTTTCACGGTTACTGTAATTTGTGGGTTATCCCTCTGATGTACGGATGAGAGAAGCAGTGTCCCTCCTTCTTAGTCGAATGTAACCAGGTTCAGTTAGTATGTTACGGGCTAGTGGATTCGGATGAGTTTCAAGCTTCTTTAAATACCTTATGGCAAGTTTCGCTATTTCTGCTTTAACTGATGGCACGTTTAGATCTTTATGGATGTTCGAGTTTTTTATATACCAAGGAGCAGATGTAATTATACGAAGAATCTTATTTTGGCGCCTTTGAATTTTTTCTACATTGGTAGCTGAGGCAGTGCCCCATAATTGAATGCCATAACACCATATTGGTTTTAGAATTGACTTGTATAATAAAAGTTTGCAATCTACAGTTAGAGTAGAATTTCTGCCAATAAGCCAGTTTAGTTGGACTGCTTTTAACTTCATTTGTGTTAACTTTGTTTCTATGTGGCGTTTTCATGTAAGGCGCCGGTCAAGATGTATGCCGAGATATTTGACGTCTGAAAGCTGAGGTATCGTTTGGTTATTTATCCGAATAGGGGGGCAAGATACTGTACGCAGTGTGAAGGTTATGTGAGTACATTTTTGTTCATTCACTTTTATTCTCCATTTCTTCAACCATTTTTCTAAATTGGATATTTGGTCTTGTAAATATCGTGATGCTACTTCGGGTCTTTCGTGAATGCTCAAAAAAGCTGTGTCGTCAGCAAATGTCGATGTGTGAACTCGGTTACTAGTTGGCATGTCTGAAGTATACAATAAGTATAAAAAGGGCCCCAATATACTACCTTGGGGAACTCCGGCTTCGATTGGCTGGGGTGAAGTCAAAAAGTCTCCTTCTTTTACAATAAATTTTCGTTCGGTTAAATACCTATCTAGCAGCTTATATAGGTTTACGGGCAAGTTCAGTTTTAGCTTATATATTAGGCCTTCATGCCATACCTTATCAAATGCTTGAGAAACGTCGATGAAAAGCGCAGAGCAGTATTTTCTCTCTTCAAAAGTCTTCTTAACAACATTGACTAACCTGTGAGTTTGTTCGATCGTACTATGTTTTTTCCTGAAGCCGAATTGATGGTTTGGAATACATCCTTTGTCGCTTAGAATAGCGTTAAGCTTAGTTATTAACATCCTCTCAAACAGTTTTGACATATTTGACAAAAGGCTTATTGGTCTGTATGATTCAATTTTTGTGTGGTCTTTTCCTGGTTTAGGAATCATGGTAACCAAGGACACCTTCCACTCTGTGGGAAAGTACTCAAGACGTAAAATGGCATTAAAAATAAAAAGAACGATTCTGCGAGCTATACGGGGCAACTCAATTAACATCTTGTTACTGGTTTTATCAACGCCAGGGGCTTTTTTGGTGCTTAAATCCATTATTGCCTTTTCAAGATCACCAAATTCAAATCTTATCGGGACTGCAGCACTAGCCTCGACAACTGGCAACTCAACTATATCGGTCGACATATTTGGGGTAAAAACCTTTAACAAATGTCCAGCAAATAAATTTCCTTTTTCGGTATCACTCCTTGCCCAGCCTCCAGCTGAAGTTCGCAAGGGAGGCTTACGTAAGACTGGCCTTTTAAGGTTTCTACAGGCACGCCATAACGAATAATCTGATTGAGGAGTTGCGTCTAGGTCTCCCAAATAGGTTTTCAGGGATGCTACTCTTCGAGATTCCAGCATGTCTCTTAGCCGGTTCGTGCATTCTTTAAGTCTGCTTTTGAGTTGAGGAGATCTCTGTGATTGCCATTCTCTACGAATTTTTCTTTTTTCAGCCAAGAGCCGTTCGATATCTGCAGAATAAATTTGATTGTATCTAGCTAATTGTCGGGTTATTGTTGAATGTTGGGCAGCTGATTTGAGGTTTTGGCCAAAATCAATAAGACTGCGCTCTACGTCTTCAGGTGTTCTTAGCGGGATGTTTTCCGAACAATGAGTACTAAGATATTTTCTATATTTCGACCAATTAATGCTTGTGCTAGTCATTGGTGATATGATGTTTTGTTTGTCCCATATATAGACGATAGTGGGTGAATGATCTGAGGATAATTCAAGTGACGCTTCAGCTTTAATCGTTTCTCTCGGAATACCCTTAATCACGCCAAAATCGATAACATTAGGTATTTTTTGTCGATCAGTAGGCCAATAGGTGGGTTGTCCACTCGATATTACATTCAGATGCCTTTTTGAAATTGTGTCAAACAAAACACGACCTTTTGGAGTTATTAGGCGTGATCCCCAAAATGTATGTTTAGCGTTGTAGTCGCCTGATGCTATGAAACAGGGACCTAGTGATTTGAAGAAATCGCTGTATTGACTCTCTGATATTTGAAACCTAGGAGGTGAATAAATCGAAGAAATAACTAAATTTTGATGAAATTCTTCAATGCAGATGTTTGTTGCTTGTAGGTAATCTTCACAAAAATCACACAGTAAATAATGTTTGATTCGAGCCTTTATTAGTATTGCTGAACCACCACATGCTCTGCCACGGGGGTCTTTGGTGTCATATAAGATATAGTCATTGATTTTAAAAAAGCTATTTGTTGTTAAATGAGTCTCTGAAACCATCATGACATCAATTTGTTGGTTCTTCAAGAAGTACTCGAGTTCATTTTTGTGTTAACGTAAGCCGTTTGCGTTCCAGAAACATATTTTTAAACAGTTCATGGTTTGTTAAGTAACGCCTGCAACATCATAGATTGTATGCGAACCATCATCATGCTGCTCATAGAGCTCATAAAACTGTTTATCGAATGCACTAATGTCGCGATGCTCGATGCTCATCAATGTTACCACGCTTGATGGTAATTACATAAAATGAGTTCTCGCTAATTAACTTTTTTATTTAGTCGTTCGAATTTTTCTCCCTTAAATAAACTGGAGGTGGTTTGAACGACTTAATTGCCGTTTTATGTTCACTTGTTTCACTATCTAAGATAGCAAAACGATTATGGGAATTTATTCCATTAGAGCCCTTGTCTTTATGTACTTTAGACATTGGTGCAAGCTGCGAAGATTTAGGGCTTCGACCTCTTTTCAACACAGTTATATATCTGTCCATTCCCACTTGAGTCTTAGGTTTTTCTGCACTATCCATATTACTGTTGGTAACACTGTGTTCAGAAGGCGACTTGTTTGTAGTTATATTATTGTCATCGCTTAGCAAAAGCGACGAACAAGATTGGGCACGTATAACTTGCGTAGAATTTACACACAAATTATTTTCAGTTTTTTTGTCTTTATTTAATACAATATTGTCTACATTTTTTTGCTCTTAAAAGATTATTTAACGAATCGCAAGTTTTTACTAAAAGAAGGTGATTTTTTAAGCTCGCCACAGCTCATTGAAGCCGGAGTTCCCCAAAGTAGTATTTTGGGACCAATTTTATATTTACATCAGATATGCCAATTAGCACCCTAATCTACACATCAACATTTGCAGATGACACAGCTTTTTTGAGTATTCATGAAAGTGCCCTCCTATTCGCATAAATAACCAAATAATACCACAGCTTTCAGACGTTAAATACCTGGGTATACATCTTGACCGTCGCCTTACTTGGAAAAGCCACATAGATTTCAAGTTAACACAAATGAAATTAAAAGCAGTACAACTAAATTTTCTTATTGGCAGAAACTCCACCCTGAGCTTAGAGTGTAAAATTCTACTGTACAAGTCGACTCTCAAACCAATTTGGTGTTATGGGATTCAGTTATGGGGCACTGCCTCAGCTAGCAATGTTGAAAAAATTCAAAGGCGCCAAAATAAAATTCTTCATAGAATTACATCTGCTCCCTGGTATATAAAAAATTCGAACATCCACAAAGATCTAAACATGCCATCAGTTAAAGCATAAATAGCGAAACACACAGTCACATATCTAACGAGGCTTGAATCTCATCCAAACCCTTTGGCGGGTAGCATGCTGAATGAACCTGGTTACATTCGACTAAAAAGAAGAGATACTGCTTTTTATTTTATTTTAGACTTAAGATACGAGTAATTATTGTTAGTTCGAAGATATTGAAGATACAATAAATAAATTATGCAAAAAAACTTCTGGGTTCTCTTCGTACCAAAAAATGCTTTTGAAAAAATAACTGGACAATTTATAAATGCACTTATAGTTCAAAAGAGCAAAATTTTATTTAAATTTTCCTTTACGAAAATAAAAAAATAATAACATAAAAACAAGGAAATGTAACAATTATAGATAGTTTAGTCTTGCGAACCACATATTGGGGTGCCGCAAAAGTCTTGAACATAATTTTTTGTCTTTAAATCTCATAAAGTTATATTTTTATTTTTTTAATGGTTATTTATTTTTATTATTTCAATTTAATTAAAACTGCGCCTAAACTAGTGCAGAATACAAACATTTGATGTCCATCGTTATTTCATAACCTTTATTTTTCATGTTTTATTGCCTTTTAATACTCCACGTATCAAAACATGAAAAATATATTTTTTTATTTACTTTTTTCCTTTGTTGTAAAATATGATATTGTAATGATTTTTCTAAGAATAAAACTTATTTAATGTACTGAGAATGGTCCTGTTATTTCTATAATACAGCTTTTGTTTTGTTTTGGGTTTGCGTCACTTCTTACCCTACTCCAATCATGTTCAAACTTTACAATTGCCAAATGGCAGCTTTTTACCGCAATTACATATTGAAATTGAAAAAAATATTTTTTCGCTCCACCCTACTGTAAGGTATTTTTTAGTTAAATATTTCATAGAAAAATATATTCAATATTTGAACTAGAACCAGAGTAGACCCATTTTGTATATTGAAAATATCAACTTACATATCACACTTGATCAACAAGAGGGTATTACTAAAAAATTTAAAAAATTTTAGTAGAGGTAAAAACCTGTTTGTGATTAAGATAATTTAAAAATCCAAACATGTTATAGTCAGCCAATTCCATTTAATAATATATTTACACTATTTTTCTTTTAAATCTTTTGCAATTATTGCCAAATAAAAATAATACCTTTTTGTTGATATAAAGATACTCAAGACACAATCATGAAAATGGTCTCATATGCAAGTTTCGAGATGAAAGGGTAATCAGAATACGTTGAAATATTTACATTAGATGGATATTGATGTTGTTGGTTGATTTCTTTCAAAAAGTGAAAATTTAAAAATTTTGAGTTTACACCCTCTTGTTGATCAAGTGCGATATATATGTATGTTGAACTAAAAATATAAATTATAGTCATTTAAGTTGCACCAGACTTTCTCTTTTGGACTAAGGCCATGATATATATATATGAGGATATCATATATATATCCTAAGACAATTGTACGATTTAATCATAACAAAATCTGCCAGAATTCTTCCTTTATTAACAAAAAAAAAAAAAAAAATTAATACATTAAAATAGCGTTGTAGGCGCCACACTATTATAAAGGGCGTTTAAATTTTAAGGCCCGATATTGATTTTGAATAAAACACAAATTATTTCGGAAATTATTGTCATTTCTTTTTATTTTGATAATATTGGTATGGTTCAATTATGTATGGAACAAAATATCGGCCAAGTGGCCGCCGTGAGTTCGGCGGCACACCTCCATCCGATGCTCTAAATTTTCGATGACGCTGAGGAATAATTGACGTTCTATGTCGTTAATGTGCCGAATTATCTCATCCTTTAGCTCTTGAATTGTTGCTGGCTTATCGATGTACATCTTTTCTTTCAAATAACCCGAAAGAAAGAAGTCCGTGTCAAATCACATGATCTTGGCGGCGAATTGACATCGCCACCACGTGAGATAACACGAACATTGAATTTGTCGCGCAAAAGAGCTATTGTTTCGTTAGCAGTGTGGCAACTGGCACCGTCCTTTTGAAACCACATATCGTCCACATCCATATCTTCCAATTCGGGCATTAAAAGTTCGTTATCATCTCACGATAGCAAACACCATTCACAGTAACTGCCTGACCGGCCTCATTTGGGAAATAATACGGCCCGATGATGTCGCAAGCCCATAAACCGCACAAAACAGTCGCTCTTTGTGGGTGCATTGGTTTTTCGACAATCACTCTTGGATTATCATTCGCCCAAATACGGTAACTCTGCTTATTGACGAATCCACTGAGGTGAGAATGTGCCTCATCACTGAAGATGATTTTCTTCGAAAATTCATCATCTAATTCATAAAAAGCCTGAATAACTTTAACGCATTGCTCGAATGTGTATCTTTTCATGGTTCAAATTAAGTTAGTCTGAAATTGAGAAATGATTTATTTATCGATCATAATAACGTGGGTATCGAATCAACAACTAAAATACTGGGCATTAGTCTACCGGGGCCACCCAAAAATGTGAATATAAAATGTATACATAAGAAGAAAAACTAAAAATAAATATTATCATCATTGGTGATATGTAACTATTAAACTATTAAAAACTATTAAATTAAAAAAAGTAAAAGTAAACGTAAACATAAACATAAAGAACAAAAAGGTGTTGCAACACTGACCGCATAGAGTAAACTATTATATGCGTTTTTCAAGTGATTATCAAATTGTACAGACTTGTCAAAAAGTCTGCAACAAGTAACAATAAATATAAAAATAAATGAAACGGTCTCGCGATTTTGACGAATTTGGCCTTGTCCTGTTAAAGTTATAGGCAGGCGAAATTTCGAAGTCAAGCTTAAGTTCGTTTTATTCTCTCTTAGGGTGCGTTCAGAGTGGCTGCTTGTTGCCGAGCCGAGCGTCAGTCGCTTATTTAGAGAACTTGGTCGTGGGAGAAACAAGTTTGAGTGTGCATAGTGGATGCGCAAACCAGCACTGATATTTGATCTATTATTTGTGTTTTATGTATGTTTTTTATTTTTAAATTTTGTTTATAAGTTTTTTTTAATTTTTTTTAGAATTGTTATTATTTTATTTAATTTTTATTATTTATTTAAATATATATTTTTTTGTTTATTTTCTTTTTAATTTTTCTTAAATTTTTGTTTTTATTTTTTTTTATGTTTTTCAATCAAGTTGAAATCATAACATAAACAATGTTTTCGGCGCTGAAATACGCTTTGGAACTGTTTTCTCGCATTCAATCAGCTTTGCGCTCTGACCAGCTCAGCGCCCACTATGCCTTGTTCGTGCTTATTTGTACTAATTTGTATTGTACCAGTTTTCTCGCTTTGGTTCTCGCAATAAGCGTCAGTCGGTCAGTCGGCTCGGCAACAAGCGGCCACTCTGTACGCACTCTCAGAAAGAATAATTTAAATCACAAATTAGGTGATTAATATTAAATTAATTATTCTTTCTTAGATAGAATATAACGAACTTAAGCTTGACGTCAAATTTCATCTGTTATAGACCGACACTAAAAGTTTAGAGAGGCTCTATAATAGCAAAAATTATTAAATGTTAAATGGTATGTATACCTATAGAAGACATGATTGTGATCTATGTACATATATGTGCTAGTCTTTTGAACTGCGACAAGTAGACACTTAAACAAGTTTTTGAAGCAAGTTATAACACATAAAATTAAAGATGCCCCATTAAGAGCGTGAACAAATTAAAACCTCGTAATTTTAAAGTTGTATATTGAACATAGTACGGAACCCTAGGTATGTATGTGAGTCTAACTTGCACTAGGCTGGCTGATTTATTTTCAAAAAGTCTACTAAAAAGTCCTTTTTGTTTTTTTATTTTGTTAAAAAGAACACTACCTGCGAAGCTCATCCCCCAGACTAATAGACTAGTGCACTAGCAATCAGACTATCGAGCTATGCTATACCTATTTATTCAAATATATCAATCAAATATATTGAAGATACAATATATAAAAATATAAAAAATAAAACTAGAGTGGCCTACACTCAACTTTACCATACCCAATGTAAACAGATATTTTTATGGATATATTACATAAAGAATATAAGTTCAAACTATATTCGAATCGAAAAATTAATTATTTTGGGTTTGGAGTGTTAAGTAAACTACCCCTTGCCCCTTCCCGATTATGCCCAAAATTTATACAGCATAAGCCAAAGGCACATACTGAATTTCATTTTTATATTTCATACGGTATAAAGTGTAGAGCCTTTATAAAATTTGGGAGTAATAAACTATCCTTGCCCCTTCCCGATTATTTCCAAAATTCACACAACCCTCCATCTACATATACCAAAGGCACATACTAAATTTCGTTGTCATATGTCATACGGTATGACCTGTAGACCGTTCACAAAATTTGGGGGTGAGGAAACTACCCCTTTCCCTCTCCCGATTATACAGCTCTACTATACAGCTATACAGCTCTTCATCTCCATATACCAAAAAATAGTGGCATACACACCCACAGAAATCGTCGCGAAAATAATCAAAATGGATTCAGGAGACCTCAAAACGTATAAATCCGTCGAAATCCCGACCTCGATATTTTTCATGATTACTATACTTTACCTTATACTACGTATGGTAAAGTAAAAAACAAATTTAAAAATTGTGCTCTTTTGAAAAATGTACACAATTTTTAGTGATTTACAAATTTGTAAAATACTTTTTGTAAAATCTGTGAAAATTGTTTTTATTTGAGTTTATGTTTTAAATTGAACCTTGTGTTATCAAATTAATTCTTGCCTTATCAACTATCCATTTGTGTTATAACTATTTCCATTTATTTGTTCAAATTCTCCACTGTGCAACGTGGAAGTGTGCAAGTTTAACACCTTTGTTTTTGCTAGGCGAACTGCCTTTTGTGCAGGTGTTTCAACTTCCATTTTTTATATTTTGTAGGACTCAAATCGCAGACTCAAATTAAACTCTACAACAGATTTGCACTTGTCAAAAAATTAATAGGCTATCGTTGGCAGTTTCTTAACCACATCGTCGTAAAGTTGGTATCACTTCGAGCGTCTACTAAAAGCAGTTAAATTCGGGATATCCGTCATTTCTGGTTGAAATTTATTTTCTGAAGAAAATGTGGAAATTTATACTTTACCGATCTGTAAGATGCTGTCTCATAAGTTTCGCTAAGAAAAAACTTTTTTTCTCTATTTTCTCACATTTTTCTCATGTCATCGATACTTTTAATGTTGGCTTTAAAACCCAAAATGCACAAAAAAAAAACTGAATATTACCAAATAATCAAAAGTTCAAAAAAATTAATAAAATTTCAACATATTCACTAAAGTTTTACCGAAACCGGACATTTGACAATAAAAATTCAGTTTTAACCGAAAATATCGAATTCATTATAAACCAAAAGATTTCCAAAAATTCTCAAGGACATTCTAAATTTCGCCAAGAAAATGCTAAGTTCCCAAACAACAAAATTTTAACTAAAACCGAAATTAAAAAAAAAAAAAACAAGAATAAACAAAAAATCCAAAATTTTGTAAAAAAAATCTTAAATCTTTTACAAAAAAGTAACAAAGAAACCGAAATCTGTTAAGAATTTTTCGATCGATAAAAATTAAAACATTTTAGAAGCAATTATTTTAGTATGTATGCATGTATTAGACCAGTTTTTTGATAAAAACAATAAAAGTAACTTTATCACTTTCATGTGCACCTTGTTACTCCTTGAAAATTGTTGTTTGTTGGCGTGTTGTTTTTGCTGTTCTTGTTATTGTTGTATACATAGTTAAACATATTGTTATACGATGTCAATGAAGTGCTTTTCTTTGTATTTTCTTATTAAATATTAAAATTTACTGGCGGTGGGAAATTAAAGGGAGTGGGTTAGACTTTAGTAAATATTTTTTTAGATGTTTAGCTCTTAATGTTTATACTGATTTAAGGACCAAAAGGGAAATATATTTTCGTAAATGTGTACGAAATAAATGCACTTGAAGTATGCAATTGACATAAATAAGTCGGTTTATTATTTTATAATAAAGAAGTGTTCTTTTAAAATCCGTATATATTGTTGGAGCGTATATAGTCTGCAAAAAACTAAGCTTTAGAAGTTTGTTAACTTTCTACACATACATATGTATGTGTCTATACATATAGTAAAACTGTTGCTGTCTGTCTGCCTGTCTGAATTTTAATAAAATTTTGTGAGAAGGTGCCTTATTCATACTTTTTTCTCGTAAAAATATTAAATTTCCAGGAGAAATTGTCGAATGCAAAGTAAACTTTACCGATTTCATAATACTGAAACATTTGGCAGTATCTTTTTTTCTTTTGTAAAGTGGAAATTGTATACACTTTTTCACACAGAACTCTACAATAATATAATTTTATAGAAATCAATGCTGCCACATCCTGAGTAATTACCCAGGGATGAGTACTTCTATATCAAGTAAACGCATAAACGATACCTGTAGCTAAGATAGCGGGCACTAACTATATACATACATATTTGTAGATTTATGTACATATATTATTTATCAAAGCTTTCTTACAAAAAATTTAGTAGATTCTCTTTTAAATTGGTGAAATATATTGCGATGGCTTAGTCAGCAAATGTGTTAAGTCCATTTAATATGCAAGTTTAGATTTTAATGTAGAAAGCTTATATAACTAAAAATACATCGTTATAAAAAAAATGCCTTATTTTGTTTTTATGCAATGGTAAGTAAATACGTTAAGTGGTAAAAAATAAAAAAGATTGATCGAACATGTTAAGTCCAACTAAAACCACACTTGTTTCATAACATATTTCGATTCCGATTTCCTTAGGTATAATTTTTTACAACCTAGGAAGCCATGCCTTGAGTAATGCCTTGCTTAATTTAGCAGTCCAACATAATATTACTATCGAACAAAAATTGCTGCATTTCTCTGCTGATACTTATGTATAGTATATGCAAAAAAAAAAAAAAAAAAAAAAATTCAATCGAAAAGCCTGAGTAATGAAATAAGTCTGTAGTATTGTGAAATCTTTAAACAATAAAAAATTAAAGAAAATCTACTAAATCCCAAGTTATCCAACATGTTTGCAAAAGATTTATTGGGATTTTACGATTATTGGTATTTAATGAAGATCAACTAAAGAAAAAAAACTACTTTTACACATTTTAGAAATACTTAAACCATAAAAGAGGTCTTAGCAATTAATTTATCGGACATAGTAGCGAACGGTTTCACCCGTTGTAGTGAAACATTTAAAGTCTTTAGTAGGAATACAACCAGCAACCCCTGGTTTTGAAGGCTAGCACACTACCTACAAGCCTTCCCTGATATAATATATCAAAAAGTACTATTTTCAAAGTAGTTCAACACACTTTTTCGAGTTATGCTCACACTTTTTTAAGCCTTTTTCAAAGTAAGATTTCAGAAGGACTTTTGTTATAGAAATGACTCGTATCTTTTCGCTAATATTTCATTTAGTTTGGAAATAGTAAAAATCAATCTTCCACCATTCTTGTATTGTTTGTAATAAAAATAAAACTTTTAATTTTAATTATAATTATAAGGTTCAAATTTTAAACTCCTTTTCTTTTTATTTAGTTTTAATAACTAATGCGTTCACTTTTAGCCAGTGCACAATGGGGCAGAATCAAAATAACTCAGCCATTTGTAAAGGGCTCGGCTAATTGATCCAAAAATTGGTATGAGCATAGCAGAGGAGTATCTCAGCTTAAGTTTTGACGGTGAGCACCATGTACTTAAAACATAATTTACAGATTAAACCATCATTTTATTGGTATTAACTTGACCTTTAAGACCGTGTATAATTTTAAAATCAATTAATTTTAAAAATCAAACAAAAAGTGAAGAAATGCCAAGCTCTAAAAGAATTTGCAGGGGCGAGGTACCCAAATTTAAGACCAATTAGCGCCACCCCTGGAAAGTGCACGCAAAGAAAAACCATCGTTATGGTATGGTCACAGGAACCACGTTATGTTTTCTGTAACAATATATGGTTGCGGTAAACAGATTTTGGTTGTTTGTAACATTACTTCGGTTCCGATAAAAAAGTTATGGTTGAAATTTTATTATTAAATGGTTACTACGAACAAAAAAATAAATATGGTTGGTTTTAACTATTTAATTTTTGCTCCACAACTAAAATTTTTTTCGAACGTAACCAAATTAAATATTATTTGTTTGTTTGTGTCATCAGAGTTTGTTTCGTGCTTAAAAAAATAATAAAAAATGTATAAACAATTGTTTCGGGAATTCAATTTAAAATTAAATATTTAATTATTTCTTTTTCGCTATTGAATTGAGCGCGTGGCAACCATCTTCTCTGGATTCCTGCAATTCGTGTACTCTCGGTGTAAGACTGAATTTTATATTTATTTTTATACCACAAAAAGTAATAAAACCTTGATGTCATAAAAGTCTACAAGTATATCGTTACTGATGATGAAATGTTTGCAGATACTTACAAGACGAAACTGGGCGATGATGTAATTTACGAGAAGACATTAAAAAATTTAAATCCTCAGCTGAAGAAGCTAACGAGGGTACAGACACAACCGTTGAGAACGGCGTAATCACCATTTACAAGAATACTTTGCTTTCGGAGACAAGAAAGACTTCACTTTGTTCTTGAAAGACTAGATGATAAATGTGTTGAAAAAGAGATCCTCCGATCAAATTGATGTCTTCAAGAACAATATTTACAAAGTAACACAGTTTGGAAGAAAAAAAATGCTAATTAAATTTATTTATGTACATATGTATTAATAAAATCATGAGTATTTTACATACATACATACCTACATACATACATACATACATACATACATACATACATACATACATACATACATATATGAATATGTAAAGTCATTAAAAAAAAATTAATAATTTTGTATTTTAAAATGTAAAAAAACTGGCATATCCATTTCATATGACATTCTATATTTTTTAACCATACTATAATCGTTAATTTTACCATAAAATTATAATGTTCAACAATAATATAGTTTCACTACAACCATATAATTGAGGCATAATATGTTGGTCTTAGATTATTGACCTTGGTTTGGCTTTGTATGTGGAAACCAGTTTTAAACGCTTGTTCGGCTGTCGGCTGGTAGGTCCAAGGGTATGACTTGCTATAACCGAGTGTAACATCTGAAGTTCGTCTGTCTTCTAGTCATGTCTTAGCTCTTCTAGGAGGCTTGTGAGATTTATTCGAGCGAACTCTGGAGACCTTAATTTTTTCGTTTTTTTAATCTATCAATCAGTTAGAAGGCACTCCACTCTGGCTTTTATTGACCGCAAGAGGTAGACACAAGTCCCCCGGGGTCCAATATATTTTATGGGGTCACAACTAACCGAGGCTAACAAATGTCCAACACAACTGGTACAACCGAAATCAGTAGCCCAACTGAAACTTCCTGAAATCTCTGCGGGGTTAATATTTAAGTGCAGTTGATTTAAGGAAAGTTGATTGATTATAATCAAAGCACCTTAAGCTTGATAAATGGTTTAGTGACAGGACATCATAACTTTAAGTATAATATGGCCAAGACGATATAAAGAGGTTGATATGGTAGTGCACATATTGTGTAAATGTCCTACACTGAATAGCATAAGGACTAGAACCAAGGGCAGCCATATGTTATATGTGGATGCCATAGGGGATCCAAGCCTTACAAGGGTGCCTCGGTAGGCTAGTAAATAGTATGCTAGTAGTAGTATGAATAAGGCGCTTCTAGATAGAAATGTGCAAAGGAAAAATGTGCATACCTTAACCCTTTAAGGGTCGATGGGGTTAAATTGGACCCCATGATATTTTGTGTTATGAGGCGGCAGCGTGTTCGGTTTTGCTTAAAGTGAAGTCGTGGTGGATGTTATTTTTGTTGAAGTGAAGTCGTAACATTCGACCCCATGATATTTAGCGTGTTCGGTTTTGCTTGAAGTGAAGTCGTGGTGGATGTTATTTTTGTTGAAGTGAAGTCGTAACATTCGACCCCATGATATTTAGCGTGTTCGGTTTTGCTTAAAGTGAAGTCGTGGTGGATGTTATTTTTGTTGAAGTGAAATCGTAACATTGAATGTTCGTCGTTTAGAGGGTTAATACAATATGAATTAAACTACATTAGGGCGGTTTACGAATGTCTGTGTTTTTTTGCTAGTATTTAATAAATAAAATTCATTTACTGCGGTATATATTAATATCCCTAATACTACACGTATTTGTTATCAGTATAAAATGTTAACCACATTATTTAATTAAGTGGTTAACATTTATAATAAAATGAAATCAAATTAATAAAATATATTCATTGTTGTGCTAAACTCTAAGGTGTGATTATACTTTTAGTTATTTATTCAAAAAAAAAATAATAAAATAAATCAAATTAAAATGGGTGGCAAATTTATTTGTGATATTTGTGGAAAAGTGTACAGCCGCAACTTTTCATTAAAGAGACATATCAGGATGCATCATCATCAAGGTTCATTAAGGTGTACGACTTGCAACATCAATTTTTCAAGTAAGCAAGATTATCTTAAACATACCCACTTAATAGAGCATCAAAATAATCAAAAGAGAGAAATTATACACTGTAAGGATTGTAAAGAAGATGTAGTAAGGAAACAGTGGATATATCATCAACGCACAAACAAACATAAAGATAATTGTTTAAAAATTGTTGATGAAATCAATAATATAAAGTGTTTAGATGCTTGTTTCAAAAACCGTATTACTACATTTCGGTTTAAAAACAACAATATGGATAATCTAAATCCCAAATTGTTTTTCAATAACATAAAGGATAATGTAGCATGTGTTTTGAAAGATCATCTACAAAAACATACAAGCTTAAAATTCAATTTCGAATTACTGTGTGAATATATAAAGATGAAAGACGATGAAGAACCCATAATTACTGTAATACTACATCAAACAAAAATGCATATTTTGTCTTTAACTAACCATATGAATGATATTGAAAGATTTTATGCAAATAAATTGGAAATAATTATGCAAAAAATGGATGAGTTCCAAGAACGTGATAGTGGTTTTGCGTTAACAAAAATTAATTACCTTGATGTTAATATTAATAAATATGCATGTATAAAAGGTTCGCAGTATATTTCTTTACCAACATACATATCAAAGAAAAAAGCTTGTGTTAATGTACAAAACAATGACGTATACTGTTTTAAGTGGGCTATAATATCAGCGCTATATCCAATAGAAAATAATAGCGTAATTTGTTCTTCGTATAACATAACCAACATTCAAGATGATATTATAGTCCTGGAAAATAATATAATATTAAATTTTAAAAATTTAAATTTCCCACTATCTGTCAACAAAATACAGCAGTTTGAAGACAACAACCCGGGAATAAGCATAAATGTCTTTGGTCTGGAAAAATCTTTTGAAAAGAAGAAGAAAACATCTATACTTGAAAAAGATACGTATTTAGAAGTTTATAAAGTTGTGGGACCATATTATTTCTCTCAAGAAGAAAAAAGTAAACATATAAATTTATTATTGATGGAAGATGAAGAACGATTCCATTATGTCTGGATAAAAAATATATCAAGGTATGTTTATCGTTATTTAAATTTATACTCAAAGTGAAATTAAACTAATTAAAAAAATGTTTCCTTTTATATTTCTTTAATTATAGATTATTAAGAAGTCAAGTTACAAAACATAAAAATAAGGTGTATATTTGTAATACATGCCTCATACACTTTTACAAAGAATCATCTTTAAAGAACCATAAGGAGGAATGCAACAAAATTGTAACTATAATGCCAACCGATAAAAATTCTATACTTAGATTTAAGAATCATAACTGGAATATTTGTTGGCATTTCTTGTCCTCTATTAAGAGAAAAAATTTGAGTTCTTGTCCCTCCTTCTGCGGTTAGGAACACCTGCATTATAATATCCAAAACTACTGCATTTATTATTTGAAAAGTTTTCCACTGTGCATGACAAGTACAATATTTATCACCAGTTTTTAAAAATTGACCCCAATACATATTTAACAAAGTTTTTAACAAAGTTTTTAATTCAACTAAATCTCTCATTATAAATAACGTATATATATATATATAACGTATATATAACACAAACTTGGATACAATAAGATTAAAACACCAGCTGTTTATATATATATTATTACATACATACATACGTATACTTTTTTAATATTTATGCTTAACCGCAATTGATAAGAAGTTATTAAAATATCTAAAAACACCTTATAGTATCAATTATTGAATATAAAGAATCAGTTTGAAAATTCGCTTTACGGTGAAAAGTTAAAAGCAAAATAATGAGAGCAAGTTTAAGAAAATTGTTTCAAAATCCTAATATTATATACTTACCTTTAAAGGATATGGAAGAAAATACTGCATATGAAATCAACAAGATAGAACGAGTAGATACAAAATATGGTGAAAGTATAAGATGTCTTGTAAATAAAGAATATCATATTTATTTACCTAAACGATTTCTGATTATTACTAAAAATCAGATGGATTATCTAAACGCAAATCCACACATTTTAAAGAAAGTTAAAGAAGTGAATGGATTATATACTCTAATCATTAAAAAGAAGAAGCAATATGTATTCTACAACAACTTGTATGACAGTACTGAAGAAGAAGAAGAAGATAACGATGATGATGATGAAATAGAAGAAACATTTTAAACAGAAACCTTTTAAAATTAAAATCATATATATATATATATATATATACTCTGCATACATTAAAATTTCTTTCACATTTGATTAAATAGAAGCTTTATAAAAAAAATAAAACGGAAAAACCGCAACAGAAACTTTTTAAAACTTTCTCACGCCATTTAATCAAATAGAAACTTTTTAAACAACGGACAAACCGCAACAGAAATATTGTTTTAAAATTTTATTTGAAAAAGAATGATAAGCTGTAAAATTACTTCTCATAATTTTATATAAAAGCCCCCTCCATCTAGTTTTTCTTTAATTACTGTTCAAGTTAAGTACAAGTCAAGTTACTAAACAATGTCGGAGGAGAGAATTTTAGTTGTAGACGTACAAGGTTTTTATCTAAACAATAAATTCCTTGTAAAAGAACTGAGTATTTCAATTGACGACTCACAAGTTCAAACATTTATTATTAAACCACCTTCTCCATATTCATCGTTGACAACAAAAGAAAAAGCTTTAAATGACTGGCTTTATAATCATCATCATGGATTAAAATGGAAAGATGGTGATTCAACCTTATCAAATATTATGAACTATTATATTACACATGTTAAAGACAACAATTTTATTTATTATGTTAAAGGATTAGAAAAAATTAAGTGGATTCAAAATATTTTTAAAGATGAAATTAATTTTTATAACCTAGATGATGATCTAAATTGTCCAAATTTGAAAACATTATATAAAAATGATAAATCTGTAAATGTTTGTTCTTATCATAGGAAATATTGTATATGTGCTGAAAAAAATGTAATACTCTTAAGAAAGTTTATTAAATCAAATATTAATAAAGAAAACATAAAATTATAAAAGAAGAAATTTTTGGTTATTATTATTTAACACTTATATCGACTAAAATAAACATCAATCATCAGTTCATTCTGAATACTTGTAATGTCAATAACGATCTCTTTAACCGGAAACGCTTCAACTTTGGTTGGAGAATATTTTCCTCCAATTGAACTCCCTACAAAATATGTTTGTGGACTTATTGATTTTGTAGCATTCAATTCCATACCCAATGTAGATGTTTACAACAATTTGTTTCATATAGGAAATCATGTTATTACTATTCCAGTTGGTTCATACGAACTTGAAGATATTGATTTTTTCCTAAACTCAAGCTTAAGAGATATCGATGAATCAATTTACCTAATAATTGAAGCTAATAATAACACACTTAAAACTGAAATAACCTCATCTATGGATATAGATTTTTCACAACCAAACAGTATAGGAAAATTACTTGGATTTAGTAAAAGAAAACTAGAAGTAAATTCAACTAACTATTATAATACTAATCAAAATTTTAAAAATGATAAATCTTTGGAAGTGATGATTGTAGATGTTAATTCATTGAATACTAGAAAGTTATTTGAATCTGATTTACCTACACATATTACGAATGTTAATACAATACGCATTGAAAGCAACTTAACAACCGGTTCATTTATTAATAATACTTCGAATCATACTATTCATGAATTTCCTCTTGATGTTCCTCCAGGATATAAAATAAACGAAAAACCTCGAAATGTTATTTATTTACCCGTCAACTGTCAACAAATAAACAACATAACGATTAGAATCTTAAATCAAGACGGTGAACTTATAAATTTTAGAGGAGAAAAAATCACTCTTAGACTCCACTTCAAACCAGAATAATGATCATTTACAATAAAAACATAGTGCAGAGAGGATTTCCATTCAATACCGCACCAACTCACATTCGAGAAAGTATAAAAAATAAAAAACTGTTGTCCTCATCTAATACAGAATACTTAAAATCGTTGGGATTTAATCTTCAACAATGAATGAAATACTAAATGTTCTTCAAAAACCTATGTATGATGAGAGTATTGTAAAAAGGGAATATCATAGTTACTCTCCATATCTAAAATCTTTTAACAACAACGATGAGATTCGTATACCAATTCAAAATCAGGATCTCTTCGTCTTACCAAGTGAGAGTATGATTTACATTCATGGTTTTATAGTAAAGAAGGAAGCAACCAAAGAGGTTCCAGCTATAGATGTGAAATTAAAAAACAACTTTGCTTCATATTTGTTTGATGAAATTCGTTACGAAATTAATGGTTTTGAAGTTGATCGTACACGTAAACTTGGAATTTCATCCACCATGAAAAATTTCGTATCGTTGAATAAGGCTGAAAGTGATGTATTAAAAAACGCTGGTTGGTCTCTTACTGAAACTTACGCTTTAGTAAAAGGTCATTTTAGTTGTTGCATACCTCTGAAAATGTTGCTGGGTTTTGCTGAAGATTATAACAAAATACTATTAAATTCGAAACATGAGCTTATCCTTCAACGTTCTACATCCGATGAGAGATCATATTATTCTACAAATGCAACTGATCAGTTGAAATTAACAATTCTGGATATAACATGGAAAATGCCACACATTCAACTATCGGACTTTGCAAAATTGGAAATGTTTAAGATAATCAACAGCAAACATTCTATACCAATTGCGTTTAGAAGTTGGGACTGTCATGTAAATCCTGTTTTGCCCAAGAGTACAAAGGTTTTATGGAATGTAAAGCTTTCTCCACAAAACGAAAGACCACGATTTCTTATAATTGGTTTACAAAAAGAGAAAATTAAAGAAGAAGGAAATATATTTGATCATTGCAATATCTCTAATTTAAAAGTTTATCTAAACTCAGAGTCATATCCATATGATGATTTAAATAATCGTTTCGAAATGGGTCAGTATTCTGTTCTATATAATATGTATGCAAAATTTCAACAAAGCTTTTACATGCGAGAACCTGAACCATTATTAAATGTTGATGAATATAAGACTTATGCACCGCTTATTGTTGTTGATGTTTCACATCAAAATGAGGCTGTTAAAATAGGACCTATTGATGTACGAATTGAATTTGATACTGAAGCAAACAAACTAATTCCAGATAATACATCAGCATACTGTTTAGTTATTCATGATCGTTTAATCGAATACTCACCTCTAACAAGCGAAATTAGAAAACTTATTTAATTATATTTATTTTAAATTTTTTTTTAATAAATGAAATAATATGTTTATTTATAAATAAAACAAATTCTTAATCAATGTATTTTATTAAAACAATTATAGTTTCTTTTTAGTTTAGTTTCGAAAACAAAAACTTTAAACATAAATGACCACAATTTATTGTATTAAAATTTTGATATCTATCATAATTATAACTTATGTTTTTTCCTAAATATTTTATTAATTGTTTCGGTGGTTGCAAGTTACCAAAGCTATCAAAATATTCAATTTGATTGTTGTTTTTCCAGTACGCTACCCAATGTGTGCCCGATCCCTTTGAAGTATCCAGATTAATTATTCCACATTCTTTTTTAAATGATGTACTTGGAAGAGTATTGCACATAAACACACCTCTAAAATTTGGAATATGTTTTGCATATTTTCTCAAGTCTACATCAGAAAGGGCTCTTTTAGGTAGCTTCATTAAAAATTTTGTTGATAAGGCTTTAAATATAATCCAAAACCTTTTTTATATGGTTTTAAGAACATGCCTTTTCCCATCGCAATGGCTTCCATTGTATTATTGTGTCGTTTTGCTTCAGTCAGCTGTTCCTTTCCATTTTTAACTGCATTGATTGCTTTTGTAATACCAGATACACCACCAGCTAAACCACCAAGTGCACCCAGTGCAGCAAATATAGGGGCAAGTGGAAGAAAACCTCCAGATTTTGGTAGCGGTATTATTCGAGGTGTTTTTATTAACGATTTTTTCTTCCCCTTGAAAATATTGTTTACAACTTTTCGTGAAATCTTTATAGCATCTTTCAAGTTTTCACTTTTCTTTATATTCTTTCTTGCACTTTTCAATGCATGTGTAAATAGTTTGTGGGTATTTACTGGAGACGACTTTTTAGTTTTACTAATAACGTTACCCATACCGAATTTTGTTTTTGCTTTCATTGCAGTAGCAACAAACCAAGCGTTTGATTTTTCACCCAAACTACTATCGCTTGCTTTGACCCTTTGCCAAGCCTTTTCCGTTAAAATTCTATCAGCAATATGTCTTTTCTCTAAATCTTTATTGTTTGAGTATGCTATATCGTGCTCTCTGCAAGCAGTATCCAATGGATTGATTCCTTGATCACCTCTAGCTAAACGTTTCTTTAATTTTGTACCAGGTCCGCAAAATTGATAGCCGGGTAGATGAAGTTCAATGGGTAGTTTATTAATTATTTTATTTAGAAAACCTTTACCAATGAAGGATGGATGGCGACTGAATAACTTTTTATAAATGATAGTCATATCTATTAATACTTTATCGATTTAAGATTGAAATTAAATTGATTGAAAACAAATAAAAGAGACTGGTTTATATATTATGTTATCATTAGATTTCAGAATGCGTTTTTTGAAACAACATAAAAGGATTGATGTAAAGAATATCGAATTAAAGTTCGTTTCATCATCAAATAAAATTCGTCATAGTTCATTACTACCGAATTCTATTCGAGCTCTTATTGTGGGTCCATCAAATTGCGGAAAAACAAATGTTATGATCAGTCTTATTGAAAGTCCTCATGGATTGAAATTTAAAAATATTTACTTATATTCAAAGTCAACACAACAACCGAAATATAAGTACTTAGAAAGTCTAATTAAACCCATTAAGGAGATAAATTTTTCATCATTTTCTAATAATGATGATGTTCTATCCCCAGACGAAGTTAAACCGAATTCAATATTTATATTCGATGATATAGCTTGTGAGAAACAAAATCATGTACGTTCTTACTTCTGTATGGGTCGCCATAAAGATATTGATAGTTTCTATTTATGTCAAACTTATACACGTATACCAAAACACTTGATTCGCGATAATGCAAATATGATTATAATTTTTAAACAGGATGTAATGAATATTAAGCATATTTACAATGATCATGTTGGTTCTGATATGACTTTAAAAACATTTTATAAGTTATGTACCGAGTGTTGGAAAGAAAAATATGGTTTTCTAGTTATTAACAAAGATGATTCTATGAATAATGGTCGATATAGAAAAGGTTTCGATATATTTATAAATCTATAAAAGAAATATTACAGATATTTTAAAATCAGTACAAGATTAATTCTTAAACTAATAACTTCTCAACTATAATCTGATACTAGCTATTAAATTGCTAACTGTTAAACTGATCTGTTTGATTTGTTTCTATTTCAATATATCAATATGAATACAAATCTAGTTAATAATCTTATTAAAACTCGAAATATTTTGAAAAAGAAATATAAAAATATTTTGCTTGGAGAAATCGCAAATGATGAGATGTTAGAAAAAACATTTAAACCAATATCAAAACCATTAAAAGAATTAGTTCAATCAACTAATAATAATAATACTATAAAACATGAAAAGTATCCGGATAACTCTTTTAAACATGATCTTGAGAATAATAAAGTTGCCTTCAGTACCCCATATAAAAAGAGTAAGCTTGATTATAATACGTTTTCTCCAAGCTTTGATAACAAGAAAATCGACAAAAATTCAAACACGTTTAAATCATTTGATGATGATGATGAAAATAATGTTGATGACTATGATGATGATAATGTTGATAATAATGATAATAATAGTATTGATAATGTTGATGATGATGATGATGATGATGAAAACACCATTGCAATACAACCTGATCAAAGTATTCAATATGATTTATCGAAAGTTCATTTAAATATATATGACAAAACCTATGGACCTCGTAAAGATGAAAAAAATCAAATATGGAGACTGGGTAATGAACCCATTACTTTCAATTCAACCAATATTACTGTAGGTAATTCAAAATGGCCCTTCACATCAGGTTTATATGAATTGTTAGTCTATAAAAAACCAATCAGTTATAATAAAACAGATTTAAATAATTATAAACAAATATTGGAGATGACTAATGTTTATAAGCGAAATAACAGCATAAATGGTCAAATTAAAGGAAATCGTTCAACTAAATATACAACGATTATTAAAAACCTATTTAAACAACAGAAAATTTATAAGGGAAAAGGTTTAATGAAGTTGAATAGAAAAAAGACCAATTATGTTTATTGGGATGATCCTAACGAATTGGTTGATAGATTGCGTCTATTGATTTCATCCACAACAGCTGGTCACTCAAATCATAATAATGAAATTGTATCAATTATTGAGGAATTGAGAGAAGCAAAGATTATTATATAAATAGACTTAAAAATATTTAACAATTAATATTCATAAAATGCCTATCGATAAGTTTGGACATTATATTGAACAATCTGCAAGATATCAAAATCCGCATTTCAAGATTCATTTAGATAGTGATCGTAATTTCAACTTTAACTTGCGGAGAATAAAAAATATTGCTAATCCTGTATTGGAAAATGATGCTGTGAACAAAATTTATATGAAAAGTTATTTTAATGAAATAAAGAAACAACTGGATGCAATGTGTATGGAGAGAATTAAGGAAACGGAGAATCGTTTTAACGAAATAATACAACAACAAAACGTGTTGTGTACAGAAAAATTTGTAAATTTAGAAACAAGTTTAAGTAAACTAATACATGATCAAAGTATCTTACAAAATAATCTCGATCAATCACTAAAAGAAATGAGATCATTATTTAATTATAAAATTGATTCAGTTGAAGAACGTCTTAAGCTCATTACAAAACATTTAAACATTGAAATATAAATCGTTTTGATTTAAATCCTACGTCAACAGCATTTAAATTGATGTAATCTAAGATAGATGTTAGAAATGGAACGACAAGAAGTGGTTCAGGAGCTTCATAAACAAGCACGCAGAAATTTCATTCGACGTCGAGTGGTACACAAGGAAATTGATGATCTTTGGCAAGCAGATCTTGTTGAAATGGGTGTTTACTCAAAATATAACAAAGGCTATAGATTTATTTTAACAGTTATAGATACATTTTCAAAGTTTGCTTGGGCTGTACCCGTAAAATCGAAAGGTAGTGAAGATATTACCAATGCTATGAAATCTATTTTTTCACTAAAGAGATTTCCAAAAAACTTACAAACTGATAATGGTAAAGAGTTCTATAATAAAATATTTCAAAACCTGATGAAAAAACATAATATCAATCACTATTCTACATATAGTATCATGAAAGCGTCTATTGTAGAACGATTTAATAGAACTCTAAAAGGAATGATGTGGAAAAAGTTTAGTCTACAAGGAAATTATCAATGGATACATATATGTAAGGATTTAATTAATGAATATAATAATAAAAAACATAGAACAATTGGAATGAAGCCAAATGCTGTTAACATAGAAAATGAAAGTTCTATATTAAAACAAGCCTATAATCATCCCAAAATATATAAATTTGGTAAACTAAAAGTTGGAGATCACGTTCGAATCAGCAAATATAAACATATTTTTGCAAAAGGATATACTCCAAACTGGACAACTGAAATTTTTAAAATTCGTACTTTACAGAACACAAATCCCATTACTTATTTATTAGAAGACTATCAAAGGAATCCGATTGTTGGTGGATTCTATGAACATGAACTATTAAAGACACATTTTCCAAATACATACTTGATTGAAAATGTTATTAAAACTAAGGGGCACCAGGCGTACGTAAAATGGTTGGGATTTTCCAATCAACATAATTCTTGGATCAATAAAGATGAACTTCAATAATATTATATATATATATATATATATATATATATATATATATATATATATAAATTAATAAATAAAATTAATTAATAAATAAATATATAATAAATAATAATAATAATAATATAAATATTAATTAATAAATAAAATATACCTATAAATACATAAATAGTATATTTTTGCTTTTTATTTCTTATCAACTTTGTTGTGTATGGTTAGGATCAAGCTTTTGTATTCAAACAACTTAATTATATCAACTATTTCAAACACACATTCATACATATCAAAAAAAAAAAAAAAAAAAAAAAAAAAACCACAACAGAACTTTTAACAACAGAACTACAATACATTAGGGTGGCACTCATTTCATCGTTGTTAGTTTTCTCAGAACAAAATTAGTATACAAATCCTAACCAACCCATGCCAAACCTCACCCAAACCCCGACCAAACCCCCCGCCAAACTCAACCAAGCCAAACCAACTCAACCCAAACCAAGTCGTGCCAGCCCAGTCCCCGAATCTCATTACTCACACACAATTTCCCAAAACTTCCAACTATATAAGTACCACCCTAATTTTGCTCCCTGCTCTCATATCCAGAACTCTCTTCAACACCCTACTACTTTGGACTAAGTAAATTCATCAGTTCATGATGTTCATTTTGAAAATTGTTTTAAATTGAAGCAAATTACGACTGATTCGAGTGTTATGTGTAATTGTAAATTATTTAGTCTACAAAAATATAGAATTGTTGCTAATATACATATGTTTTATAAGTATGTTGGTATATGATGATGATGAATACCAAAAATAAATAAATGTTTTGTTTTTAAATAATGTGGTTAACATTTTATACTGATAACAAATACGTGTAGTATTAGGGATATTAATATATACCGCAGTAAATGAATTTTATTTATTAAATACTAGCAAAAAAACACAGACATTCGTAAACGGCCCTAATGTAGTTTAATTCATATTGTATTAACCCTCTAAACGACGAACATTCAATGTTACGATTTCACTTCAACAAAAATAACATCCACCACGACTTCACTTTAAGCAAAACCGAACACGCTAAATATCATGGGGTCGAATGTTACGACTTCACTTCAACAAAAATAACATCCACCACGACTTCACTTTAAGCAAAACCGAACACGCTAAATATCATGGGGTCGAATGTTACGACTTCACTTCAACAAAAATAACATCCACCACGACTTCACTTTAAGCAAAACCGAACACGCTAAATATCATGGGGTCGAATGTTACGACTTCACTTCAACAAAAATAACATCCACCACGACTTCACTTTAAGCAAAACCGAACACGCTAAATATCATGGGGTCGAATGTTACGACTTCACTTCAACAAAAATAACATCCACCACGACTTCACTTTAAGCAAAACCGAACACGCTGCCGCCTCATAACACAAAATATCATGGGGTCCAATTTAACCCCATCGACCCTTAAAGGGTTAAGGTATGCACATTTTTCCTTTGCACATTTCTATCTAGAAGCGCCTTATTCATACTACTGCTAGTCTATTAGTCAGAGGTTGTAGGTTCGATTCCCATCAAAGACTCTGGTATTTTTCACTGCAAGTTGGCTGAGATACCAAGAGAGTGCTTGTATATGATCTGGCTGCCTACAAAGGGTTAACTGCGCTGGTGACAGTATTAACTGGCCAAGTAAAAATCGAGGTAAGACCACACTTGCAGACTGTGCCTGGAAAAAGCCTAAGACGGCAGAGCACATTTTTGTGTATGTCCAGACTGGCTAACATAAAGGCTTTGGAATTTGGACAAGGTAGTCTGCCTGAATTCATTGCCAGTGCAGGGGACCGAACAGGAACCCGTAAATGTAGTAGTCAGCTTCGATATTTGATAGCTACATTGATAATAAACGCTTGTGTAGATGCGACTGAACTTCGTGTATTTTGTACATATATTTTTGATTTCTTCCGGTGTTTTGTCTTTCAATAAAAAGTGTTCGATGACAGTACGAATAATTTTTTTCTTATTTTTTAAGCAAAAGCTGTATCAAGCAATCGGCAATGACGGCTTTTCCAAAATACTCCGTTTTTAAATCTTAATGCTCCTTATCAGATATTATATAGTTATTACCCTCATATTATTTGAAAACATGAACTTTAAAAAAAAATTTAAAGACTAAAATAAAAATTAGCTTTTGTTACGGTGATTATTTTCCAGTCAACCAACGCCTTTTCCGTCTGTAGCATTTAAAGTTAAACCAGTCTTAGAAAAACATTGAGTTAAACATTCTCTTTTCATCTGCTATACATTTATCTCTATTCTGTTCGCTCTTCTGTATATCCTCAGCCTCATTAGATCCACATTATACCAGAATATATTTCGCTGATAAATTAAAAACAGTAACAAATATTTTCATTTGAAAAAAAATTAGGTCAATGCCAAACTGTTATTTGCCTTTTTTCATTTGCTTTTGGTTAATTACATTTAAAAGCTTTATGCAGTACTTATGAGTACAAGTATCTCGTAATGGCCCGTCAGATATAAATTTAATGTGGAAATAAAATTATCTTTTAACAGCAGCAAAAAATTAAAGTGGAAATACTTTTAAATGCGTAAGTATTTTTTTAACTTCTACCATTAGCTGGTAGATATTTCAAATGTTTATTCATGACACTTAAGAATATAAAAATGGTTCTTATGCATACACATACATATGTATATGATAATATGTACATATGTGTGTGTATATTGCATTAACATACCACATCATACCATATCATACACATACGCACTTGTGAACATAAAACTTCCGTTTCCGCTAAGAAAAACACTTGCAACCATTTTTGAATATTTAAAAGCTGTGTTTGCATAATCATGAATAACAACAAGGAAACATGTAATGAATATTTTACTCTTCAATCGCGATTTTTATTTTTTGAAATTAGAATTTATCTCGTTCGTGTGTTTTCAAAGCCAGCAAGCTCACTAAGCTGGCTTTGAAAAATGATGTGATGCCAATTTCTATACACTTCCACACAAGTAGAAAGGGTAGATATAAGTTTGTCATTTTACGTTAATTCTACAAAATTCATTTGTATTAATATTAAGGATCCTTTTGGGAAGGGTAGTCAATTGTGAGTTGTGTTGATATGAAAATATATTATCTGAGCAACTTAGATAACTTGTGAAAAGTTTTAGTATATCTACTTATTAGGCAGTTAGCTGAAGGGAATCACAATGGACCCTCCGGGTCTCCGTAAAGAAATTTAACATTAAATTGAAAGTTCAGTAGAGAATTTAACAAAAAATCACAATATGGAAAAAACAAACATTACAATAATCAAAACTTCATCTTAAACTCATAAAATGACTAAGAAAAACTGAAAATTACCAACAAATCGAACGTTAGTCGAAACTTCACCAACAATTATCATTTTTACTTTAATCTCACCGATAAAAATTTTAATTGAAAAAAGGATATTCTTCAAGAACATACGGCAAAAATTAACGAAAAATCGTCATTTTTTTACCCAAACAGTCACATTTGTAACAAAAAATCAAGCGGATATTAAAAACTCGCAAATTTTAAATTTCACCAAAAAAGTAACAATGAGTCGCAAGTTAATTAAAAATCGAAATTTTGATCAAAACATAACCGAAAATTTAAAGTTTACCAAAAATGGCAAGTTGAACTTTTCTTTGTCTTTTTTCTCTCGAAAAATTAAATTTCAAAAATTCACCACAGAGTCTCACTCTAATCAAAAGATATCTGTATCTAATATATATATATATATATATATATATATATATATATATATATATATATATATATATTAGATACCATAAATAATATAATAAAAGTATGACTAAATTTTAACGCGAAAACCTACACTATTCTCAAGTCAAAAATGTTCCCATCCAACCTGTTTTTGGCTAGACTATACGTATTAACACGATAACAATTTTTTACTTTTAATGGGATGTGCAACTCCCAGTATTCTTATCCAGTCTGTATTTTTTTAGATTATGCACATTAGTATGAGGGTTACTTGTGCAAAGTTTCAAGACTATACCTAATGTAGTTCTCTAAGTACGCGATAATAATTTTTCACTTTGTCTAGGAGGTACCACGCCCTTCATTCAAATTCAGTCTGTGTTTCTCTACACCATGTATCTTAATATGGGGATTACTGATGCAAAATTCCAAGGCGCTACCTATTGCAGTTCTCTAGATACAGGATAATAATTTTTTACTTTGTATGGGGGGTACCACACTCACTGTCCCAATTCAGCCTATGTTTTTCTAGAGTATAGGCCATGCCTATTACAGTTCTCTATATACACAATAATAATTTTTCACTTTGTATGGGAGGTACCACGCCTAACGTCCCAATTCATTCTGTATTTTGGCAGACTAATGGCCTTAGCACAAAGGCTACTCTTGCAAAGTTTAAAGGCGCTATCTATTGCATATATATATATATATATATATATATATATATATATATATATATATATATATAATACTAAGAATTAAAGAGTGTGTTCTAAGTGACATATTTTTAGGTATATGACCTTAATTTTTAGCCTTACACTTAAAATATTTACACAAAGTATTTAAAACTATGTCTGTCATAATAAGTGCAAGAAAATAATTAATTCAGTCAAGTGCGACTCAGACTCATACAGGTTTTAATTTTTTCATGTCTTATGGAGCGCCGTATAATTTTTTATAATTTTTTATTACACAATAGTACTAAATACCCTGTGTAAATATCAAGTGTCTTCTATAACGTTTAGAAGTGAAGGCGAGATTCCTTGCGTTACTTGTTGTTATAATTTTACACAATCTTTATAAATTTACGGTAATCATATTTGCGTCATATCGGAACACCTTTTAAATTTTAATAGTTGTTGTTATAGCAGCCATGGTAATGTACTTTTATGAAAATCTCAATAGTCAATTAATTCATATACGTGCAAATTATGGCACTGTCGGAACACCCTTTTTACTATTTGTTATAGAGGCCATAGTAATACACCTATGTATATTTGAACAGTCTACCTATTATGTTTCAAAAATTGTGTCATATATATGCAAATTACGTTACTGTCGGAACACCTTTTAATGTTTATTTTTTAATACTTTTTTATATAATACACATAGTTTTAATTACTGTCTGTAAATTAAAAGTGTCTGACTCATACAGTTCAAGAAATAAAGACATATACGAGAATAATACGTCACCTTTGGAATACCATATATGTTTTGGTATTTATTGTTATAGCGGCCACAGTAATACAACTTGTATGAAAATTTGAAGAGGCCACCTTTAGCGGTTCAACCGTAATAACCAGATCATTAAAATTTTTAAAAACAAGTAACAAATCATAAAATTAAAAATTAAAGGGTGCTCCAAATAATACGAGCAACATTAAATTTTTTTGTTTAAATGAAGTAAGAACCTTCCATAAGGGCTACTTTATCCAAAAATCGAGAGTTGAAAAACATAAGAGTAGAAATCAAAAATTTGTAAAAGAAGGTTATAAATAACCAGCTAATCAATACTGCACTTAAAAACACCAAATTCATAATGAAAATTAAAGAAAAAAAATTTAATTAAAAATGCACTGAAAATGTTGGCAATACATCGATATATGCAAGAGACAACTTCTCAAAAAACCGAGATTTTAAAATAAAATTAAATGAAAATTTTACTACAAAATCGAAAATTTACGAAAGATCAATTTAACGAAATTTTAATAATAAAAAATTATTCTAGTCATGCATAAATGAAATTGAAAAACAGAAGCGTATAAGGCAATAAATTATAAGAACATGGTGAAGAGTGTATAACAGTCGGCATGGCCGAATATAACAGAGTTTCATGTTTTATCCAGTTTTCTTTATGACATTATTTTCCACTTAAAAGTTAGAAGGTGTTTTCAGTTGCTGTCTGACTAGGTGACATTACCGACAAGAAACAAAGACAAATTATTTGAAATTTAAAAATGTTAAAAAAAATTTATGTGAGCCGTGTTAAATTATATAAATAATCCTTCTGAAAACACACATTTATAAAATCAAATCTGAAATCTGAAATATTAAATGTTAAATTATTTTATTATAAAAAATAGCTAAAGTTTGAGTGAAACCTCCAACATTTTCGACGTAACTGGAAGCAGAGCCAATGAAAAATATAACTTAAAGCCGCAAAACAAATTTATGAGAAAAGCAGCAAACTAGACACGCTTGCTTATGCATTTTGAAGTTTATTAAAGCGTTAAATTGTAATGCAGTTTCTTGTCTGCTGAGCAATAGACATATGCAGAGCAATGTTGGGAACTGACAATGTTTAAATTGTGCCGCTCAAATGATAAAATTGTACCAAATTTTGACCCGAAATTAAAATAGAAGAAATCATTATACTAGGAAATTTTACTAAGGTTTTTTAAAGTATCGATAACAATTATTTTGACAAAATACTTACATATTTTATTTCATTTTCGCTTGAAACTCCAGCAAAGCAACCGGATCTTAGTCCGATAGAGTATGCCAGGAGTTATTTGGAATAGTAATTAAAGAGCCATCTAATTACAAAAAATACTATACGATTTCTCTCTAGAAAGATTAGAAAGTAATCCACACCAAATTTTAAGACTCTTACTTGTATAGTGCTTCAGATGTGGTTTGTGTATTTACTAAATATAAAGGTACCCTCACCTACCAGGAATATAAGCTTTACATATATAAAATTCAAATATGATTCTAAAATTATTGTAGAGTTCTGTAAATAGTGTTAAAAATTTCATGCTAACAAAATTATATTTTGTTTTTGTTAGCATGAAATTATTATTATATAGCTCCCAAGTTTGCAGTACCATTGAATCGGTAAAATTGCGTAATTTCACTACTTTTTTCCCTATTTTCTTGAAATGAGATATTTTTATATTCATATATTTACTGGCAGTTTCACAATGTCGAAAGAATTCGTTCTTTCGTACAAGTACAATCTAAACAAAAACAAAATTTCTGATTGTTTTTTTTGTTTCAAATATAATTGTAAGAAAGAATGAACTCTGTCGACATTGTAAAACAGGCCTTTATATTTATATATTTTATTTATAAATATTTATATTTATTATTTTATTAAAAATAATCCAGCAGTTTTTACGTGATGCGAACACAGACAAAAGACAATTTTTAACTGACCGCAGAACTCAGCCATTTTTAAAACGATTTTAAAATTTTTTTTATTTGAAAGGTTCTACTTTCAGTTTGGTCCCGTTTTAAAAACAGTTTATTATATTAAAAATTAAAGGGTGTCCCCATACAACATACATGTTTTTTACTTGTATTAAGAACCTCAAAGGGCACCAAATTAAAATTTTTAAAAATTTCATGTCGCTATAGCTCCCAACCGCAGAAATTAATAAAAAAAATTAATTTAAAATTTAAAGGATGTCCCCATAGGTTACGTAATTTGACCTATATGAGCCTATCTTTTGAACCGTTATAGACAAAACCTTGAAAATTTGACAGCATGTCGATTACTAGACCGATATAATAAAATGTATAAATATTAAAAATTTTAATTTGATAAATATGGCCATACTTTTGAACGGTTGTACACAGTCCGTTGAAATTTACAAAGAACCTGTATTGCTAAGTCCACTATAGCAAGTATACAATTTGATTTTAGAAATTAAATAATTTATGCCCCCATAAATTATGTAATTTCATCTTTATGGCCCTATCTTTTGAACCGTTAAACAGAAGCACTTGAAAGTTAGGCAGAATATCTACTACTTTATCTGGTATAATAACAAGTATAAATATTTGGAATTATAATGTAAAGAGTATCCCAATAGTTCATGTATATATATATATTTCCTTTATTTAAAAATAAATACAGTAGTAGAGACTAATATACTTAATTGTAAATTTTTAACATGAACATAGGGCGTCATAGTTCATGTAATTTGACATATACGGCCAAAGTTTTGAACCGTAGACAGATAGTTGAAATTTACAAAGAATATTTGTGACCAAGTCTTCTATAACAACAGGTCTTTAATTTAAAATTGTAAATTAAAGAGTATCTCAATAGGTGATGTTATTTGATCTATGTGACCATATCTTTGAAACCGTTATAGACAGAGGTTTGAATGGTGTCCCCATAAAGGACGGATGCTGGTGAAAATAGCTTAACTTTTGAACAGTAATAGGGAGAAGTTTGACATTCACATAGTCTTTACTTTTTTCCCCTCTAATTTTGGCGCATCTTTTATTTGGTTTAAATCTAATTCTTACAGATTACTTCTTACATATTTAGTTTAGAATTGGTGCCCTTCTATCTGTTTTGAAGTCGGTTTTTTAGCAAGAATTATATTATATGTATAGATATCAGCCAAATACTGCCGGAAACTGATTGAAGCGATGCAAAAACGTTCAAATGCTGTAGTTGAACAAAAAGGCATTGTAACTAAATTACCTATTACTTATATTTACATAATAGAGTTATCAAAGTAAATCATAAATATCCTGAATATTGCAATTTAGTTAGTTCTATACAAGGTTGGATAACTATGAAATTAGAAATGTTTATTATTGTAAGAAAAAATATTGGTTAGAAAAAAAAAAAAATTATTGAGGAAATTTTATATGAAATTGTACCAAAAAAGCACGAAGTGTACCAGCGTACCACTGATGTGTCGATTGTACCAAATTTGGTACAATTGCACTACAAATCCCAACACTAATGCATATACATATATTACGGTGCGGTGTGATAGGGAAAATGTCATTGGACCTTATATTCGGCAATACGGACAAATTTCAAAAGATTTTACATTCGGATGATTACGAAGGAATAACATGACGAATATAAGATAATTTCAGAGACTTTATGTTGGGCCATCTCTCAAAATACTCTTGAGAGACCTTGTATTCGGAGACGACACCAAGAAATAAGATGACGAAAATAAAATAATTTCAGGAAACCTTATTATCGGCTACCATGCAAAATACTCAACGATAAATACAATATAATTTCGGGTGACCTTAATATCGGGACCATGCAAAACAGACTACGGTAACTATTATACGAAGCAATAACACGACGAATACAAGATGAATTGTAGAGACCCTATATTTAGCTAACCTAATATCTAAAATTTAAGTATAGTGAGACGAGGAATTGATAAAGACCTTGAAGTGGAGTTCACTGTTGCACTGACAAAAAAAGAATACCTGGACTGCCGATAGAAGTGAAAACTAATAATAAATATAATGTAAATAATCTACAATGTAATAGTTGACACTTCCCACTGCTTTGTTATTTTTATGGCACAACATTCAAAATTAAAAGAATCAAAAGAAATTGCGTTATATTTTTTTCTAACCTTATCTTTCCTTGTGGCATGTACACTCTCCTCCAAATTACGGAGTATTATATGGTCGGCACAATATTTGTAGGTACCCAAATTAAATGAACTAAGCCTTACAGCAGGTGAAAATATTGTAATATGGATAAAATGTATATTGTAAGTTAAGAGAAGAATATAATGGTTTCTATAAAAACATGTGATTGTACTTTGTGAACTATATACTGTGGAAAAGGTACATAAATAAAGCATATATTCGAAATAAATAAAGCATATATACTACAGTTACTGAGCATATCAAAGGTTTCAAAAGTTAAGATCATATATGTACATTAAATATCATTAACTATAGGGACACCCTTTTATTGCTATGGCGGATGCTTGAAATTTACGCTCTGTGTAAATTTCAATCATCTGTTTATAATGGTTCCAAAGATAGGTCAAATAACATCAACTAATGGGACACCCCTTAATTTCAACTTTAAATATACATATATACTAGTTATTATACCGAACATTGTAGTAGACATTATGTCTAACTTTTAAATGATTGTTTTTAACCGTTCCAAAGTTACTGCCATATAGGTAAAATTACATAAATTATGGGGGCACCCTTTAATTTCCAAGTTCAAATTTTATAATTGTTGTTTCAGTGGACTTGTGAATATAGTTTCTTTGTAAATTTCATATTTTTGTCTATAACTGTTCAGAAGTTTGGCCATATATATACATCAACTGCTGGGACACCCTTTATTTTCCAAATCAAAATTTTATACTTGTATACAATGAATTTTTTTTTGTTTTTAATTTGGAAACTTTGAAATTTTATTAGTCGAACTATTTATATTACATACAATGAAATTTTGTAGTCAAGCTTGAGTTCCTTCTATTCCTTCTAAAAAAGAATATATTAAATTACGAATTAGGTGGTATTATTAAAGAAAAATTGGTAGAATTTAATTTTTAGACACCAGCACATTTTCTAGACAGCCACGTCCGTTATCAGCATCCTTTGTATCTACATATCTACATTGGGTAGTATTAAGTTGTAAACATCATCTATTTAACCAACCAAACTCAGATAAAGGAATACGAGAAAACTGTATTCAATCATTAATCGTCAGGGATGACTCGAAAGTTAAAAAATGTAGCAATTGCGGTGGAAACCACACTGCTAACTACAGAGGCTGTCCAGTTTTTTCCATGGTAAGGAAAACCACTCAAAAATCAAATACTCCTGCTAAGCACCCACAATATCGAGCAAATGCTCATTACCCTCAGTTAGCCCAACCAACAACCCAACATGTTTCATACGCGGATATGGTAAAAACCAATCATACTGCAGTACATAAAGCGACACCGACAACTAATTCTACTCCTAATTTGCAATCGCATCCTAAAGAACAAACACCATCTGGTAGTTTTAATCGTCTCGAAGCAAGCATCGAGACATTAGTGCATTCGATAAACAGTTTTATGAGCTCTATGAGCAGCATGATGCAAGAAATGGTTCGCATGCAATCTATGATGTTGCAGGCGTTACTTAACAAACCATGAACTGTTTAAAAATATGTTTCTGGAACGCAAACGGCTTACGTTAACACAAAAATGAACTCGAGTACTTCTTGAAGAACCAACAAATTGATGTCATGATGGTTTCAGAGACTCATTTAACAACAAATAGCTTTTTTAAAATCAATGACTATATCTTATATGACACCAAAGACCCCCGTGGCAGAGCATGTGGTGGTTCAGCAATACTAATAAAGGCTCGAATCAAAAATTATTTACAGTGTGATTTTTGTGAAGATTACCTACAAGCAACAAACATCTGCATTGAAGAATTTCATCAAAACTTAGTTATTTCTTCAATTTATTCACCTCCTAGGTTTCAAATATCAGAGAGTCAATACAGCGATTTCTTCAAATTACTAGGTCCCTGTTCCATAGCATCCGGCGACTACAACGCTAAACATACGTTTTGGGGATCACGCCTAATAACTCCAAAAGGTCGAGTTTTGTTTGACACAATTTCAAAAATGCGTCTGAATGTGATATCGAGTGGACAACCCACCTATTGGCCTACTGATCGACAAAAAATACCGGATGTTATTGATTTTGGCGTGATTAAGGGTATTCCAATAGAAACGATTAAAGCTGAAGCGTCACTTGAATTATCCTCAGATCATTCACCCACTATCGTCTATATATGGGACAAACAAAACATCATATCACCAATGACTACCAAGCATTAATTGGTTGAAATATAGAAAGTATCTTAGTACTCATTGTTCGGAAAACATCCCGCTAAGAACACCTGAAGACGTAGAGCGGAGTCTTATTGATTTTGACCAAAACCTCAAATCAGCTGCATTCAACAATAACCCGACAATTAGCTAGATACAATCAAATTTATTCTGCAGATATCGAACGGCTCTTGGCTGAAAAAAGAAAAATTCGTAGAGAATGGCAATCACAGAGATCTCCTCAACTCAAAAGCAGACTTAAAGAATGCACGAACCGGCTAAGAGACATGCTGGAATCTCGAAGAGTAGCATCCCTGAAAAACTATTTGGGAGACCTAGACGCAACTCCTCAATCAGATTATTCGTTATGGCGTGCTTGTAGAAACCTTAAAAGGCCAGTCTTACGTAAGCCTCCCTTGCGAACTTCAGCTGGAGGCTGGGCAAGGAGTGATACCGAAAAAGGAAATTTATTTGCTGCACATTTGAAAAAGGTTTTTACCCCAAATATATCGACTGATATAGTTGAGTTGCCAGTTCTCGAGGCTAGTGCTGCAGTACCGATAAGATTTGAATTTGGTGATCTTGAAAACGCAATAACGGATTTGAACACCAAAAAAGTCCCTGGCGTTGATAAAACCAGTAACAAGATGTTAATTGAGTTGCCCCGTGTAGCTCGCAGAATCGTTCTTTTTATTTTTAATGCTATTTTACGTTTTGAGTACTTTCCCACAGATTGGAAAGGTGTCCTTGGTTACCATGATTCCTAAACCAGGAACAGACCACACAAAAATTGAATCATACAGACCTATAAGCCTTTTGTCAAATATGTCAAAGCTGTTTGAGAGGATGTTAATAACTAAGCTTAACCCTATTCTAAGCGACAAAGGATGTATTCCAAACCATCAATTCGGCTTCAGGAGAAAACATAGTACGATCGAACAAACTCACAGGTTAGTCAATGTTGTTAAGAAGACATTTGAAGAGAGAAAATACTGCTCTGCGCTTTTTATCGACGTTTCTCAAGAATTCGATAAGGTATGGCATGAAGGCCTAATATATAAGCTAAAACTGAATTTGCCCGTAAACCTATATAAGCTGCTAGATAGGTATTTAACCGAACGAAAATTTATTGTGAAAGAAGGAGATTTTTTGAGCTCACCCCAGCCAATCGAAGCCGGAGTTCCCCAAGGTAGTATATTGGGACCCTTTTTATACTTATTGTATACTTCAGACATACCAACTAGTAACCGAGTTCATACATCGACATTTGCTGACGACACAGCTTTTTTGAGCATTCACGAAAGACCCGAAGTAGCATCACGATATTTACAAGACCACATATCCAATTTAGAAAAATGATTGAAGAAATGGAGAATAAAAGTGAATGAACAAAACTGCACTCACATAACCTTCACACTGCGTACAGCATCTTGCCCCCCTATTCGGATAAATAACCAAACGATACCTCAGCTTTCAGACGTCAAATATCTTGGCATACATCTTGACCGGCGCCTTACATGGAAACGGCACATAGAAACAAAGTTAACACAAATGAAGTTGAAAGCAGTCCAACTAAACTGGCTAATTGGCAGAAATTCTACTCTAGCTTTAGACTGCAAACTTTTATTATACAAGTCAATTCTAAAACCAATATGGTGTTATGGCATTCAATTATGGGGCACTGCCTCAGCTACCAACGTAGAAAAAATTCAAAGGCGCCAAAATAAGATCCTACGTATTATTACATCTGCTCCCTGGTATATAAAAAATTCGAACATCCATAAAGATCTAAACGTGCCATCAGTTAAAGCAGAAATAGCGAAACTTGCCATAAGGTATTTAAAGAAGCTTGAAACTCATCCGAATCCACTAGCCCGTAACATACTAACTGAACCTGGTTACATTCGACTAAGAAGGAGGGACACTGCTTCTCTCATCCGTACATCAGAGGGATAACCCACAAATTACAGTAACCGTGAAACATACATTTTTTTGTCCAGCACTGGTTGGACTTAACAAGTATATTTTTAGACTTAAGATATGAGTAATTATTGATAGTTCAATTAAATTGAAGATACAATAAATAAAAATTGCGAAAAAAAAAAAAATTAATCGTCAGTTGGTGAGAACGAAGTCTACCACTACCTAAAGCTTCCCTCTTGTTTAATATTTTACCACGTTATATTTGTTGTTGCTTCATCCAACCTTCGGTTAGTAATTTTATACTTGTAGCGATCTAAGCAATTCAGGTTCTTTGTAAATTTCAGCCGTCTGTCTATAACAGTTAAAAAATTTGGCCATATACATAAATTTGAAATATTTTACTTGTTATTATAACGGACATAGTAATGGAAATTATGTCCCATTTTTAAGCGTTTGTCTGTAATGATTCGAAAGTTAGGTCAAATAACTTAACCTATGTGGACACCCTTTAATTGTTAAGTTAAATTTAGTTTTTGTTATTAGGAGCTATAGTGATACGCACTTTTTTAATTTGGTTCCCTTTGCGATTCATGATACACGAAAGAAACATGTATGTATCTATGTATGTTGTATGGGGTCACCCTCTAATTTTTAAAATTATATACATTTTTAAAATGGGACCTATTTGTAAGCATAAAATTTTCAAATCATTTCAAAAATGACTAAGTTCATAATAGATTCCTAATAAAACAATTCTCATTTCATATTTTTTTGTATAGATTACATAAATAGAAAATTTATTACAATTGAAACGACTTCGTAGATAGATACGAAGAATGCTGAAGACGGATGTAGAGATCCAGATAATGCATTCAATTCAGCGAGTGTATAATTTGTCTTTATCTCTTTACAATTAATAAAACAACTTAAGCCAGAGTAAATATTAATTCATAAACTTATTTAACTCTATTTACACATATGTATAATAAAACAGTAACTCATTTCCTGTCTCCCTGTCTGACAGTCTGTCTTTTTGTTTGTGTTCGCATAACGTACTGGCTGGATTTTAACAGAATTTTGTGAGGAGGTACCTTGGCATCCTGTTTTTGTATGTTTACATTTAAACATAAAAAAATATTTTCTCAAGTCCCTCAAAAATCCTCTTCTTAAACATAAAAAAATTTTATCATCAAAACAACCAAAAATTAAAAAAACTGATATTCTTGTTATTACATCGACAAATTAACATGTCGTGATTTTGAGTCAAAACAAAAACATCGTGAAATTATCGGCCGATTTGGCAAAAAATTACCCATATACATTTTAGAATTTTATCCAGGGATGGGTACCTTTATATAAAGTAAATACCTATACGGAGAACCGCTATAAAAGTAAGAGTCTTAAAATTTGGTGTGCATTACTTTCAAAATAAAATCGAACAAAATATTGTCATCACGCACACAACGTGTATGGGCACAGCTAGTATTTCTTTTTTATTATTTATTTGTTTATTTCGAATCATAAAACCAAGGTATATTTATCTTACTAGGTAGTGTCGTCCACCCAGCTGATTTAGTAGTTCGAGCTGTCAAATGTTGTATGTGTTTAAAAATTTTATAGTGCACAAGCGAGAAAGCATGAATGTATTTTTTGTTTTCTCGCTTATATGTTTTTTGACATTTAGAACTACAAAGCAACAACAAAATGCCATGTTGTTTTTGTATTGTTGTATTTGTTGTAGGGACGCCACTACCTAGTAAGATAAATATACCTTGCATAAAACAGTATATAACTGTTGACATTTTTTTTAAAGCTTTATTTTATTTATTGCATCTTCAAAAAATTTGAACTAACAATAAGTCTACAAATCTTATAATTAAAATTTAAGCCTAACCAGTGCTAGACCAAAACTTATGGTTCTGCAAGTGATACACGGTCAACTATTAAGCGCTCGGCCATACTCGCTCTCAGCCGAGTATGGCCACCAAAGTTAAGGATGTCTCGTGCAAGTGGGTTGGGATGGATTTCCAGTTTGTGAACGTACCTTGTCGCGTACCTTGAAAATTCGTCTTTTACCAGAGGTACGCTTAGGTCTTTGTGGATTCGAGAGTTTCTAACGTACCACGGAGCTGAAGTAATTGTTCGTAGAATTTTATTTTGATATCTTTGAAGTTTTTCAATATTTGATACCGAAGCGGTACCCCATAGTTGGATCCCGTAACACCTAATAGGCTTTAAAACTGCGTTATACAATAAAAGTTTGCAATCCAACTTTAAGCATGAATTTCTGCCGATAAGCCAGAAGTTGCACTGCTTTTAATTTTATCTGCGTATGTTTCGCGTCTATGTGAGACTTCCATGTTAAACGGCGGTCGAGGTGAATTCCAAGGTATTTGACTTCGCGGAGTTGCGGAATAATTTGATTATTTATTTTGATGGACGAGCATGTTTCTTTACGCAATGTAAAGGTGATATGCACACATTTTTTTCATTAACCTTGATTTTCCAAAGCTCTAGCCATGACTCCAACTTGTAAATATAATCCTGTAAATTATGTGATTCTTGTAGATGGTTTTCATGAACACTGAAAAATGCAGTATCGTCCGCAAAAGTTGACGTGTGAATTTTGAGGTCTGTTGGCATATCAGCGGCATAAATCAGATATAAGGTAGGACCCATTATGCTGCCTTGGGGAACTCCTGCTTCGATAGGCTAAGCGGAGCTTATGTGATCACCTTCTTTGACTATGAATTTGCGGCCAAATATGTAACTTTCCAAAAGCTTATGAGTGTTTGCAGGCAAGTTTAACTTTATTTTGTGCATTAAACCGTCATGCCACACTTTATCGAATACTTGGGAAACATCAATGAAAAGAGCGGAGCAGTATTTTTTGTCTTCAAACGACCTTCTTATCACATTTACTAATCTATGAGTTTGTTCAATGGTGCTATGTTTAGCCCTAAAGCCAAATTGATGATAAGGGATACATTCAATCTGATTCAGTAATGGAGACAACTTCCTCATTAGCAATTTTTCGATTAGTTTTGAAATTGTTGATAGTAGGCTACTTGGCCGATATGATTCTACTTTGGTGAGATCCTTCCCTGGCTTAGGGATCATTGTAATCATAGATGTCTTCCAATCTGCCGGATAGTACTCAAGGCGTAAAATAGCGTTTAAAATAAAAAGGATTATTCTTCTAGCTATACGAGGTAACTGCAAAAGCATTTTATTGCTGATTTTATCCATACCTGGGGCTTTTTTGAGATTAAGATTACCAATGGCGTTTTCAATATCACGAAAATTAAGTCTTAAAGATACCGGAGGTCTAGTAACAAATGGCGGCAATTCAGATGCTCGATTTGAGTTGATAGTAGTAAACCCATTTCTCAAATGATTAACAAATAAATTTCTCTTTTCGGAATCATTTCTAGCCCAGTCACCAGACTGATTTCGCAAGGGAGGTTTACGTTCAACTGGTCTTTTTAAGTCTCTAGAAGCCCTACATAACGAGTAGACTGAGGGGTACCATCAAGACGTTCCAAGTATGATTTAAGTGAAGCCGTTCTTTGAGTTTCAAGCAAATTCCTTAGTTGGTTTGTGCATTCTCGTAGCCTTGTTTTCAGCTGAGGAGACCTGTAAAGTTGCCACTCCCTTCTTGTTCTTCTTTTTTCTGCCAGAAGGTGTTCAATTTCTAAAGAAGAAGTTCTGTTATTTCTATTTCTACACCCAGCATGTTCAGTGGTAGCATGTTGCACGGCTCGTTTGAGACTCTCGGTGAAATTTCCAATAGACACATCAATATCTTCAGGTGTTCTTAACACAATATTTTCTGTAATATGAGTACTTAAATACTTTTTATACTGTTGATACAATGTTAATTTTAACAAAGAACCGTTGCAACATTGCAATGTTTGGTTTTGAAAAAAAAAAAACAACAAAAAAACAAATCGAAAAATGTTTTAAGTCAATGTGAAATAGTGCTGGCAATTTCTGCTACTTTTAGTTACTCAATACTACTCAATACTTCTTAATTGGGTACTCAATAGTACTCGATAGTTGTGTTTACATAATAGAAATTAACTGTTAATCAGAGTTTTAATGAAGTCGTTAAATTTTTTATTTAATTTGTTTCTAAAACTATAGCGGTAAAAGTATCGAGTAACTACTTTTGATTATTGAGTACTCGGAAAAAAGATCAAATACTCGGTACTCGATACCCACTACTCAATACTTTGCTAGCACTAATGTGAAACAGGCTATTTGCTGATATATTCAACATTTTTATGTTGCTCACACTATTCCCTCTGATATACATACATATGTATAATTTAAAAAAAGTGTGTGACATTCATATGCAGCAGATCTCTACTGCGTATGCATGCCTATCATGTGTGTATATCAATTATACACCTATAATAACAATGGGTTTTCTTCAACCAATCATCATGTATCATTATGTATCAATTGAATTAAAGATTACTTATACACAACAGTCAATTTACGCGGAGAATATCAATTTGTTTTTCGAAAACAAAGAAGTTAGTAGCATAAATTTCTGAAGTAAGTGCCCATGTTAAACGTTTTCTTATCGAGAAACTGATCTGTATAGAAAAATATATAAAGTGCCTAGAGTCCGTGGACTGAAACACTAACACACGAACTAAGAGCCTACACTTGCTCCAAATGAATCAAATGTTACATCTCGAAATAAATTTGCTTTCCCGTGTTTTCAAGCTAAGCCGAAGTTATGCATAAATATTTTTAATCCTTTATAAACCATAAAATAATAATTATAACTTAATTTTGTGCGCGGCATCAACAAATAACTTTTGTTAAATCAACATTTTTATTGTTGGAAAATTGCACAAAAATATAGTTTATTTGATTTTAAACTTTGTTTTGGTTTTTGGCTATTAAGCAATTTATTTTCTGCATAAATGGCCTTGATTTTTTCCTTAACCAACCTTGATTATTGCAACATTGTTGGGCTTCGTATGTACATACATTCATACATACATATGTTGCTCAAAACGACAATGGACTGTTTTTCATTGCTTGGCATTGCGAGTGAGTGGCTTTTTACTTCAATTTCGTATTTTAAGCACATCGGGTCTGGGTTAGTAGGTGAATTTGAAAACACACACTTTTTAAAACGTCACATGTTTGTGTCTGATTATACAACATAAGTGTGTCTGTATCTGTACTTAAAACGTCATATTTGATATTGTTGCCATTGAAATGCTCCTGCACTTTTTTACTTGTTTTTCAAATTTATGATCAAAGTGGTGCAATGATATTAAAAAAATCAAATCAAATAATGAATCTTCTTGAAGTTTTTTATTCCAAGTGTTCAAAAATGTTTTTTCTTCTCTTTCTTGAGTATTTCTGTGCAGGACCTTCCACTGGTGGTCGCCTAACCTTGAATGTTGGGTCACGTTGTATATGCATCTTTAATTACAAATTCTTAAAAAAAACTTTCGATAGAATTTGAAATTTCAACCATTTTTGGAAATAGAGGATGATAATGATATTTGCTGACAGCACTGCTTTTCTAACCATTCATGAGTGTCCCCAGGTAACATCCCAAAATTTAAAAGACGATTTGGAATTCTCGTTCGAAAAATGCAGAAGAAAAAGTAAATTTGTGTCCAATTTACTCATAAAAAATTCAAACTGCGTAGAAACTAGTGCTCTGCTATCCTAAAAAAACATTAACCTGGAAATTTTACATAGAAGCAAAATTGAAATAGATAAAGTTAGGAGCGGCGCATATTAATTGGCTTAGTGGCAGAAACCTAACCCTTAGCTTAGATCAGGGTTGTCAGATATGGCGATTTTCAATATTATTTGGCGATCAAATTTTGGATTTGACGACATGGGAATTTTTAAAATAGTTTTTTGACTTTTGGCCAACATGCCCTATAAGACATAAAAAAATTAACAACTTGAATTTTTAAGTTGTACTGAACATAGTACGGAACCCTACGTGTGTGAGTTTTAACTCGTAATTGACTGATTAAATATTTATACTTATTATTTACATACAAAGGAAGTTTTGAGGTAAGGATTAAGTTCGTTTTATTCTTTCTAAGTTGAAAGAATTTTTTTGACAAATTAGGTGATTAATTTGAAAGAAAAATTTGATTTTTTAATCTATATGCTGCTAATTACTGGATAGAAAGATTTTAATAATAAATTCTAACAAAACTCGACTGCGAGACACATGCTATAAATTTTATGAATTGAAAAAGGGCATGTGGCACACATTTCTTAATCTTTAGTAATGTTGAATAAAGTTAATTCCTATAAGACATATTCTTAATAAGAACACGCTGACAAATACCTTTAGGTCTCCATTTATTATAATAACCACTAATTTTCATTGTGTTCACTAAATGTTTTAAATAATTAACTATTCATTTATATATTTTGGCGACTTTTTTCCTATTTTTGGCGATGTTTAGCTATTTCGATTAAATTTATTTTTTGTGATTGGTTAAAAATATTTTAAAGTTAAAAATATTGTATATATTAAAGGCAATTTAAACAAAAAACTGTTTTGGATATTTTTCACATCGATTTTGGCGAACCCTGGCTTAGATTACAAGTTTCTAGTTTATAATTCGATCCTTTAACCAATATGGTTCTATGGCATTCAGTTATAGGACACTAAGCTTTAAGCTTAGAAAAAAATTAAAAGCGCCAAAAAAATAAGATTTTTTGAATGTTTACATTCACACCCTGCTAAATAAAAATCTCTAACATTCACACGGAGTTAAAGGTTCATCCATTAATTAAAGCAGAAATAGAAAAACATACAGGAACGTATTTAGAGATCTTCAATGTAGGATCTGTCAGTACGCTCACTCACCCATATCCTCTTGTGTGCCTGCCGACGGAAACACGTTTCAATAAACGAAGTCAGTCAATGATGAATGGCCGACCAAGTCCTTAATCTAAATATTTTGTAAATATAAATATTTCCACTTTTTTTTAAATAAATTAAAATTTATTTCGTGTACATCCTTTATTAATGGTTGCCGTATCAAAAATTTTGAAAGTGTTAAAAATTACGTTTTGCAATGATAAAAACAAAGTCCTTATAGTGTTATTAACATTATTAAGTTCAAAGAGAAATCGAAGAGAGAAAAAGTTTCACAAAACATTTTCAACCAGAAAATTCTTCTGCATATAACAATACGAGAAAGCTGTTTAAAAGAATGTAAACATTCCTTAAATGTTAAAATTGTGCTTTGGTGTGAACGTAATTTTACTTAAAAAATAAAATTTATTAATACTAATTACTGCTTATAACCCATAAGATCTAAGAAGTTTAATGCAATTTATTTGTTGTGAAATAAAACACACTTTTTAAGAAACCGAAAAATAAATCATAAGTAGTAAAACTTCTAATTGAAATGCTATTAGAAGTCCAACACAAAATATTAATGCTTTAGTTATATTTTGTTCTTAGAAGATAGTGACTGCATTGAGTGCAAGGCGAATTCATACCAAGTGGAAGCTGATTATTTTTTTGCCTCCTTTTTTGTCAAATATACTTACATTATTATGTTATGCTAATAGAATCTCAAAGTTGATGTTTTGTTGTAGTTGTTGCCGTAGTGCTCTCATCTTGTATCAATTCGCCTTGATTTAGTGTTAGCAAGAATTAACCAAGTGTTGAGGGAAAGTAAGAAGATTAGTAACATCGCTTTTTTGATGGTGTTTTCGTTTCAGCTTTAATATTTCGTAATTGGCTTCTAATATAAACAATTCTCATTCTGTTTTTTAAAGTTCCTGTACAACTAGTAATACTAGATTGTTCTCCTACAGACACATTGTATTTTAGTTAGGGAAGTATCGAGACGAGTTTTTACTAATTCGATATCGCTCATAGTGATACCGATATCGATACGCCTTGGATTTGCTTGTTATTACACAAAATTAATGCCTAAGGTATTATAAGTAATAAAAATCAATATTTTTAAGATCATTTTTTAAAATCAAAGTATGTATTCCTCAATGAAGCGGACAAGGACTATTCTTGTGTCGCAAGAACAAGACTTGGGGCTAAGTCTTAAGGTTGAATTAATTAAAATGTAGCTTAAAGGCACGTAACTTATGCAAAATTTTATTGCTAGCATATGTTCAAGGCCCAGGTCCAGTGTTGGGATTTCTGGTACAATTGCACCAATTTTGGTACACTCGACACGCTAGTGGTACAATGGTACACTTCATACTTTTTTGGTACAATTTCATATAAAAATTAATCATAAATTAATTTTTTTACCACAATATCTCTATATTAAAATAATAATATTACTTAAATGATAAAAAAAAAACAATTAATATTTAGTTTGATTGCCATTTGATTTTATCGCAGATTGTAGTCTTTTTGGCATCGATTCCACAAGTTTTCTAGTAACTTTGGAGAACATTTTTAGCTATTTCTCCATTATCGCTTATTTGAGAGAGTCCTTACTTTTGTTATCCCTTTTTTCTTATTTGCCGATCCAGATATTCCGACAAATGATCAATGGTGTTGAGATTGGGATGATTCAACTGTTTTGGAGAGTGGTAAAACAACCATTCTTCACTATTTTAGCAATGTGCTTGGGAACGTTGTCTTATTGAAAGGCCCAAGTTCGATCAAAACTCAATTCTTCGACGCTCTTCAGCAAGTTGCCTTTTAAAATGTTGAGTTAATATGTTTTATTCATAGTGTTTTCTATGAATACCAATTTGCCTACACCATTGGCTGCCATCCCCACACCATCACCGAACCACTACCGTGTTTCACTGTAGACGTTACATTTTGCTGGGCAAATTGAGAACCGATTTGTGGCAAATACTTTATTTTTTCGTACAATTTTATCACAATTTGAGATTTGTTTGCCCATTTTTTGAATTTCTTGTGACAACGTCAAATCAATTAATAATTTTTATAACTAGTTAGTATAACTATAAATGTCGTAGTATAACAAATCACAAAAATAACGGTTATTTTTATTGTAAAATCGCTTATTACTCGTTATCCATAAGAGTTGTACAATTTTTGTTTTTGTTCTATATTTTTTGTTGTTGTTAGAGTTTTGATTTTCTTTTTAAAAAAAATATGAAAGAAGGATATATATTATATAAAAAATATAAAATATTCATTTAAAAATATAAAGAAATTAATAAATGACAGTTTTTAACATGAACGCCAAAGGTGTACAGTTTCTTTTGACGCTCACAGTATGTAAGCGAATAAGTTTTCTTTATAAAATGTAGTGAAACAAAGAGATCTCTTTCGCTTACGCGGATGCAGGTATGTATGTAAGCGAAAAACATTTTAAAAAGAATTTGGTGAACCAAAAAGACTACCAAGTGGGACATCGCTAACAAAAAGCATGCCTTCCTGAAGCAGGTTGGAAGGTAGAGTCTATTTCTCTCTCCCTCTTAAACCAGCTTTCAAGTAAACGTAATTTTTTGCTGGGTAGCTCCGAATATTGTAAGCCTTTAGGTTATGAAGTAGATAAGTATTTTGGCAATTGTTAGTAAATTAGCAAGATAAACATAGAAATTCAAGGAATCCAGGTCAATTATCGTTACTTTAAAATGCCCTAGTATAAACGTTTTGATTTGTCCTATATTTATTTCGAGCTGTTTACTTTTTTTACTTAATGCCAAATTTTGGTACAATTGATGCTGATTTGGTACAATTTTATCATTGGGGCGGTACAATTTAAACATTGTCAGATCCCAACACTGCTCAGGTCCCCCATTGCATCCACATTTAACAAGCTTCTGCCAGTGGTCCTAAGTCTTACGCTAGCCAGTGCTGGACATTCACACACAATGTGCGTTACCGTCTCAAGCTTCTCCAGGCATTGTCTGCAAGTATAATCTTCCTCGATTTTCATCTTGGCGAGATGATACTTGAAGTTTCCATGACCTGTCACCAATGCACTTATCCAGCTAAGATTACTTCTTTTGCATCTGAGTACCTTACTGGCCTTCCTGACCATCATGGGCTCTTTGAGCACCATTCGAGCCTACCTGAACGTAGTGGTCTCCCTCCACCTTGTCAGGTTTAATAAGTACACCCATGGTTGGTCCGTGGTAATATAATATTTTTTATTTTAATCAATATTTTTTATTAAAAGTTGGACTTCTTATATGTACTCTTTTTCAAAGTTTTCTCTAAAAATGATGTATGCATTTTTTCGAAAACGAATCAATTCTTTTACAAAGTTTTTTTTCATAAAAGATAATTATTCTTGTTGATTGTAAAATATAAACCGTCATATAGTATTGTTTGCATTTCAGTTAAATTACAAATGTGGAAAATAACACAACAAACGGATGACAGTCAAAAACAGATGATTCATTTCCTTCTATTCACACTTGCACATATGAGTACTTTGTAAATTCTGAGTTCTGTATACGAATGAAAGGCTCTGGGTAAGAGAATAAAAAAAATAGTAAAATAACAACAACAACAATAAGTATACACACCCGCACACGCCTCCTTTTTATGTACATCTACAAACATACATTTTTAATTTATGTACTGTACCTACAGTAGTGCAACACTTAATTATAACCGGGAACTTATATATATATATAGAATGTTATGGCTAGCAGATTTGGATGAGTTTCATGCATTATTAAATACGTTACTAGATATTTCGCGAATTTTAGATGTTCGAGTTTTCAAAAGGGATTCTTTCAAAAAATCTTACTTAGGCGCCTTTGAATTTTTATAGGCTTGGAGAAAAGGCAGTTCCCTTTAACTTAATGCCATATTACCATATTGCATTATAAAGTAGAAGTATGCAAATCTAGGCTCAGAGTTTTAAACAATTTATTTGTACTGCTTTTAACTTCATTTGAGTAGTAGGTTAGTCACCGATTAAGAAGTTAGTCAAGAGTTATCATTTGGCTATTTATTAAAAAAGGAGTGAATGTGTGAATGTTATATGAGTTTATTTGTGATTAAGAATTTTCGTTTTAAATTTCTTAAGCCACATTTTTATTCTGGAAATAAATCGGTTGCTCATCAAAAAAAAAAAAAAATATTAGTAAGCCACCAAAGTCTTTAGGTGTTTCCCTAAAACGAGTGAAGTTCATCGTTGCTGTGCTCGGTAAATTAAGTTAGAATTTAATTTGTAATTTAATAAATACATAAAATTAATATATAAAAAGTTTTCCCAAGGTACCCTGTACTGTACTGTACCTTTTACTACATCTGATCTTTAATTCCATTCAATTTCAATTTATTTTATTCATAACCTGTTAACCAAAGAAAAGCCAAAATGATTACAGAGTAATCATCTTTAAAATTTCTTATGATATTTGTAGTGGTTTATGAGCAACCGAACTATTTTATAATATTATTTTATATATTATTATAGTAAGTATCTGATCCTACTTGGGGATTTTCGTGAATGCTTAGCAAATATCGACGTGTGGATTCGGTTACTGGTTGGCAATTGCGAAGTGGGTAACAATTATAAGTGGGTGACAAAATACTTACTTAAGGAATTCTCACTCTTTTAGTATAAACCTAAAGACAGTTTTGGGCATGTTATGCTTTAACTTCTAAAATGCTAGGTTTGAAATAGTAGCTTGCTACGAAGAGTGATCCGCACCAAATTATAAGACTCTTACTTTTATAGTTCTTGAGATATGGTTTATGTATTTACCTGGGTAATTACTCAGGAACATATGCTTTATATAAAATTCTAAAATATATATAAATCGGTAAAATTGCTTACTTTCAATACTTTTTCCCTTGGAACAAAAGTATCTTATATTTGAATTGTGATACGAAGGTACCTTGCAATAAAATTTTATTAATATTCACCCAGACATACAGAAAGTTACAGTTCTATTATGGCCCTTATTATGAGTTGCATTCGATTTTCGATCTTCGCTTGCTAACGAAAGTCGAATGTCAACTTCTTATTATGAGTTGGTAGCACTCACGAAAATTTTGTTATGTAACGAAATTTCTATCGAACGCAACTTAGCTTTCAATGCTTATTAAAAATGTAAGTTTTTTCAATTTTTTTGCTATTTTTACAAAAGCCAGCAGTAAATTATTTTATTTTAATTTTATGCAGGTCTAGGTTGTAAATACAAACAAAAAAAAAAAATATTGGAAAAACTCGTTTTTCTAATGAACAAAACCCTCAGATGGAAAATGAATATTTTTTTTTGGGTTTTGATTTAAAATTGCCAACACTTGTGTGTTATATTGCCAGGGTCTATCAACAAGTAGGAGTTTTTTCCGGAAAATCCAGCTGATCTGTACCTTTGCACAGGAAGTAGGCTCGTCAGTGTCCACCAGTATCAATCTTAGTATTTCTATTGGTACTACACCTCGTCAAAAAAGTGAGGTTACAATCCTCACTTGTGAGTTTTAATTGGTCATCCACCAGGTCATATCATCCAGTTGTTTAATTTCTTCTTGTTACTTAATGGTCTTCACCAGGTTGTTTCATCCACCTTTTTTTCTAGTCAACTTGTGTTTTTAAAATCTTATGCTTATTGCTTTGTTGGTTTTTTCAATGCACATAAGGATGTAGGCTTCTATTTTTCTACCATGGTTTTTACTTCCTTCTTAGTATATTATTTTTTATTTTTTTGTTTTAGTTTTCTTTAGTTTGTTAATTTTTCTTGTTGCTTTATTATTTTTGTCATGTAAAATTTTCTTTTCGTTTATTAATTTTCATTATGTATTAAAATATCAAAACTGAGGTTATACACGATAACCAGAACGTTTACACGTGGGTGATTAATGCAAACACCAATTAACTGTAACATAGTACAGCTAACCGTGGAAGCCAATCACCCAGTGCGAGAGGGAGACGCAAACCAATTGAAGACCGAGCAACAAGGACGGCCTGATTGACCTTAAACGATAATGACAATGACGCTCGAACGTGTTCCTCAATCCAAAGCTACTTTACGACTCCAAAAATGAATATGCAGAAAAGTTTAAAGACCAAAAAAATGGAATGAAACTACGCAGCTGAAAGCTGTTAAAATTTGTGCTATTGTGAATAATCCAATTAAGTCAAATTCACAATAGCGCTATTTTATCGAATGTGCGCCATAATACCAAATGAAAATTCGATCGACCAGCTCTTTCGCTCACAGGAGATATTACATAGGGTCATTTTGCATGAAGCCTTTATTTACCTTCTTTATGATCAATATAAGGTCATATTGATCATAAAGAAGGTTTTAGTTATTATTTTTACACTTAATTGCAAAATCTTATATGTAGGCATTAAAATTATAATTTCCGTTAACGATTTTAAATGCGACACATTACACCTGATCTTAAATAAGATTGTTTTATTAACTAGATTTAGAGAAAATAATAAAAAAATTTAAAGATTTTCTTTTGGGTGAATTAAGTTTGAAATTTCCTTTATAAAAAAATCGAAATATTTTTAGAGTTTGTTTTATTCAACCGCATCAAGATTCATTCACTTGTTAACAATTTCCAAAGGAATATTTTTTCTACATTTACTTTAGTTAATAATATAACGCTTAATGGCAAAGTATAATAAAAATATTGATACGAAAATAGATAAGATTTAAATAAAATTAGCCGTTCACAATTTAAGGGTTGTATACTGTACGAAGTAAATATGTACATCTACATAATAGGGGATCCCTTAAAAAAGATTTGTGGAGAATTAATAATAAAACTGGTGTAGTGAAAAATAAGTCTGAGTTTAGACGCGAAAACATTTAGTTTGGCGGAAAAGAGAAACGTTTTTGCGCTCGATACTCGGCGATACTTTTCATTGACATTTATTCTATTAACATTTGTTCTACACAAATGCGAACACAGGAAAGAATTCAAAATGTTTTTCTTCCAAATGTTCGGCCATCTAAACTGGGACAAATATAATCGAACAAATATGTTTTATTTTCAAATGTAAGAGACATTAAGATTATGTTTTGACATCACTAGTTCAACAACGAAAACAATAAGGTACTCCTTATTGTAGCTTAGATCGATCGCTAACATACGTCACATTTCGAAAAGCAATTCTGTGGAACATTTAAAAATAATTCGAAAGAGATTTCTGCTTTACTGCTTTTAAAGCATGTAATTTTAAGAGTTAATTATAGTAACCGAATAACTTCCTTGCAGCGAATTTAAAATTTTAAGAAAATTGGTGGAGACTGTTAACAATTTATAGTACTTTAAAATATACATACATGTTTAAACTTAAATAATTTTCTTAGAAATATTTTTGAAAAAATATAGGTCAGTTTACTTTTTTATAAAACTTATGGGTTAAAAAATATAAGAAAATTATTTACACCATCAGAAGGTGCTAAATTTTAAAACTATGCATATCTCAAGTTATTCTGTTGTCATATCTTTCGGCACAGACCGACGTCACGGGCAGTTTTTTATAAGTAGTTCACAGTTTAGGTCTAAGTCCATGGAGAAAAAACTGGATCTTTATAGTATTTATTTAGTCTATAAAATTTTAATAAATTATCATCTGTAAAATGAACGATATAATCAACTGCGAAAATTTTTAGGTTATAGTAATTTTAAATATAATAAATAAAATAATTTGCTCGATAGCAAAAAAAAATATCAGAAGGAGAAGAAAACTTGCAAGGACCATGTCTGATAACAAAGAGATATAACGAATTAAATTTAATAGCGGGCTATAAACACAAATTTTTGTAAAAGTGATTATGGAGGCGAAAAGTAGTAAATACTGCCGTTATGTTTACTACCAATAATGATAGAAGACAAGATTACGCCATACGCATGTTTTCCCGTTAGATGGCGCAGTAATGGCCAATGTAATGTTGCCAAGTCTGTAATCAACAAATTACTCCAAGTAACAAATCCAAATAAATGCAAGTAATCAATCAATCAGAATTATTAGCCAATAGGAAAACAGTTTCGTAACGTCATTTTAGGCCGACATGTTAGGGATGGCGTAATCTTGTCTTCTATCGTTCTTGCTTACTACTTAAGTCAGTTCGACAGGAAACGTTATCCAAGTTTTAGGTAACATAAAAATACCTTTATTTATAAAAATTTCTTTAACCAAATAGATCACCACTATTGCGAATAATTATTCCCATGAAAAAACTCCCAAATTTTCTATCGTGAATCATGGCAATAACAAGTTTACTTGTATTTTACAGTAGAAATCATTCCCGATAGAAAATTTGGGAGTTTTTTCATAGGAATAATTATTCGCGATAGGGATGAATATTACGTCAGAGTACCCAAACTCAGGATATTAAATATTAGGCAAAACACCTGTTTTCTATTATATACCCAGCAACAAATTTAAATTTTGTAAGCAGCACACGCTTTGTTTTTGCCACACAAAAGCTGTTAACAGTAAGCAATAAATAAATGAAATTTTCTATGACGTAAAATGTTAAGTTTACAAAAAACAACGAATTTTTTTTATTTCCCCTTACAGTAGTGCATACTAATAAGCAAAACTGTAAGGTAGAGATAAAAAATTCATGAGGAGTTACGACGAATTACGAACATAATATAGCATAAGCTTAGGACATCTTCACTGCTCTGATATAATTGCTTAAAAGTGAGCAGGGTCGTAAGCAATAACAACTCGTCAATCCCTTACAAACCTGCATACGGCGAAGCAGTATTTTTAGCTGGGTATATTGCAATTTTTATTAGTATACTCGTATGACATGGAAGTTTCGATTAAAACTTTATGTAAGATATTTGAAACACGATTATTTATTAATTAAAATAAATTTTCTATTGTATGGAGAAAGAAAACAGAACAAATTATGAATTAAAATTCTGAAATATTTAGTTTTAATTATAACACAGGTGTATCACAGCTTACAGAGAATGAAAAGAATTAGGTGGCTCAGGGAAGGAGGGAGGTAAGTTAGGGTAGAAGATTGCTTTCTTATGTTTGAAGTTATACTCAGAAACATAGTTTTTTGCTCTCTTCATACCATGGATACTGTAAATCCAAAAGCTTTCTTTTCATTTTAGACCATTTTCTGAGATCCTAAACACGTTTTGCTTAATCACCAAATTCTGTACCAAAATTTTTACAAAGTCTGTAATGTTTATCTAATGCTATTTTATAACAAACAAACCACATACATAACAAAATCTATCACAACAGTTTTTACAACCACGCTTAACCATACTTAAAAGTACATGGGAAAAATACTACAAAGTGAGGTTATGTTGTCCAAAACAAACTAAACAGCTGTAATTGAAGAAGAAACATTATATGTGAAAGCAGTCAGAAATGTTTGAGGTCCTACTTACCACAACTGCCAACCTAAACAATTTTAATTATTCTTACATAAACAAATATTAGATAAAAAATAAATTTTTTCCATTTTGATTAAACTAATGCCAAGTAAAGGTGGGTGATATGACTTTTTTTATCAACATTTTCGGTCTCAGTACAATTAAATTACAAAAGTTTTAGGCAACTTTTTAAAACCAAAATTGTTCATCATTAGACTGTGTTGTTAATATCTGAAAGAGAAGTAATGTACAACTAATATTCTTTGGTGGCACTACAAGGATAAGTTATTTTTTGCCCATTTTGCTTGACCGGGCACCTTGTACGGTTTTCTTGTCTTTCTATTTATATTTATAATTGTTAAATCTAACAGATTAAAGGATATAATTACCCGCCAGAATCTAGAAGTCGAAGTTACCGTATACTTGCGCCTCATCAACTCCGTATGCTGCTTAGAATACACTGTCTCAGGTATTTTCTTTGGACCAGAGTTTATTTTTACTTAGGGTTGCACAGTCCTGAGTTTTAGAACATTTTGATTAGATGTATCCTGATACACAGATTTAGTGATAAATTTTCACCTGTTCTTGAAATAAACTTACTAGAATTTGTATACTAAAGTAAAACGTCTTTACAAGCAAGGTTTCTATCTTTATTGATGTAATTTTATATTCATGCTAAAAGTATGCAAGTTATTTTTCTAAAAATGTCAATTAAAGTCAAGGATTTTTTAACAGTACTATTCTTATTATTTTTTGAGGTTAGGATTTTCATGCATTAGTATTTGACAGATCACGTGAGATTTCAGACATGGTGCCAAAGAGAAAGATGCTCAGTATGCTTTGACATTTCATCATGAATAGACTTACTAACGAGCAACGCTTGCAAATCATTGAATTTTATTACCAAAATCAGTGTTCGGTTCGAAATGTTCAAATGTGACAAATTTTGTTCAGCGATGAGGCACATTTCTGGTTGAATGGCTACGTAAATAAGCAAAATTGCCGCATTTGGAGTGAAGAGCAACCAGAAGCCGTTCAAGAACTGCCCATGCATCCCGAAAAATGCACTGTTTGGTGTGGTTTGTACGCTGGTGGAATCATTGGACCGTATTTTTTCAAAGATGCTGTTGGACGCAACGTTACGGTGAATGGCGATCGCTATCGTTCGATGCTAACAAACTTTTTGTTGCCAAAAATGGAACAACTGAACTTGGTTGACATGTGGTTTCAACAAGATGGCGCTACATGCCACACAGCTCGCGATTCTATGGCCATTTTGAGGGAAAACTTCGGAGAACAATTCATCTCAAGAAATGGACCGGTAAGTTGGCCACCAAGATCATGCGATTTGACGCCTTTAGACTATTTTTTGTAAAAGTTTAATAACTTTTTTGTTTATTAACTTTTTTTTATTTTTTCTTTCAGATTATATAGACAACACTTGGAATTGTATTATTTAAACCAGAGATCAATTATTTTAACGCAAAGAGCATATCGCCGACATTATTGAAAATTTGATTATGAGTGATGAAGCTCATTTTCATTTGAATGGCTTTGTTAATAAGCAGAACTGTAGGTTCTGGGGTTCTGAAAATCCAAGAGCCATTCATCAACGCCAATTGCACCCCATCAGGTGTACAGTATGGTGTGGGATCACATCTGAAAATGTCATTGGGCCCTACTTCTTCGAGAATGAAGATGGAAGTGCTGTAACCGTAAATGGAGAGCGGTATCGGTTTATGATAGAAAATTTTTTACGTCCTGCTCTTGAAAACAGACCTGGTATGTGGTTTCAGCAGGACGGAGCCACTGCCCATACTGCCGGAGACACAATGGCACTTTTAAGACAAATTTTTGGAGAGCCCTTGGCTTCTTTTGGCCCACCCTGTATAATTTTCTTTAATTATGCTCTACTCCAGTGTAAATGAAATGTGGAGGATATAAATAATAAAAAAAACAATAATGCAAGAATTTATAAACCTAAGTAATATAAAACGAAGGAGTGATATCAAACGAAGAACTTTGGACACAATAAGATGTTGAATAATGCAAAAAAAAAAAAAAACTAAGAAATTAGAACTCGGTGGGCGATATCCTAAGAAACTCTAATAACATAACCAGAAAATTACCAGAAGTGATTCCACATTAAATCGGTGATGGACTCTTTAAGACCGAAAGCTTAGCAAATCACATCGATGGATGTGAAAATGCACTTTCGATAGGCTTGCGACTTAGTGGGAATTTAAATGATAATATTTAATATAATAAATGTAAGAAAATCGTCCCTATTCTATTTGGCGTCGTCGACACAATACGACGACATTTTGTGTCGACGGGCTTAAATTGGTATTAACTTTGTCGACATCAACATTTATTTTTATTTGATATTATGTAAGGAAATGTGATGTCAAAATTCTGTTTTGTCGACGACGATTTTTCGTCTTAGTTTTTATAAACGATTTGAAAAAAAAAAAAAAATGAAAATTGAAAAATAAAATAACAAATTTAAACCAATTCGGAAAATTAGTGGAAGAAATGGAAATAAATCCTTCCCTCCCAAAAGGCTTTCAAATAGGATTTTTGGGATGGTTTTGCTGTTGCATTAAATACCCTTAGCCTCAAAGAAGATCGCAGGATTGGTGGACATTATACAAAAACTAACGAAAATTTGATTGCAGGTCTGGCGAGAATTGAAATTTAAGGTAAAAAAGAAGTTTTCAACACAGTCGAGGCTAAGGCTATTAGGGATGGAGGCTGTAGCAAATCGTGTGAATTTGGTGACACCGCTTCTAGCACATACCTGAGTGCTGATTTATTCAATCTAAAATAATTTTGGAACCTAATACAACTATAACAATTCTAACAATGCCTTTTTTACTTACTTCTTAACCGGCAATTGAAACATGACTTCTATCTGACTAGTCTTCTCTGCATGATCAGATTTTATTGCAATCTTCCTCACTTGAATCCGATTCGGATACGAAAAACATTTTTTAAAATTTATTTGCTGCCTATTTCGGAGTTTTTCACGAATTCGCTCTTTCGCACAATTGCATTTAAAACAAAAACAATATTTGTAATTTTTGTTTGATTTAAATGTAATTGTGCGAAAGAGCGAATTCGTGTGACACTGTGAAATAGGTAGTTAAATTTTGATAAAAGAAATGTTCAAAAAAAAAAAATTGTAAACATAATAAAATAATAGGTATGTATGTATATTTTATTTGAGATAAATTGTCGATAACCCGCCGACGTCGTCATAATACTGTTAGGGAATACCAAATTATAATCGAATTGATGACGACGTCGATACAAAGTGATGTCGCACAGTGAACGGTCCTTATAGTGAAACTGGAAAACAATCGAAGGAGTTTTGTTATGGTAGCTTAAAGCAATTTTTGGCACATATCTCTCCTGGCCTACTATTTTCAAAAATTAATTAACATTTTTATAAATCCTTTTATTTTTCCGGTGCGGGGACAATTAAATACCCAAAATTCCCCCATTTCAGTAATTGTTATTTTTTTGAATTCTAATCTAATATTTCACATACAAAATGATAAAGCGTGATAGTTTTTTTGTTATAGAACATAATCAATCTCTAATTATTTAGGGTTGCCGTAAACCTGTTTTGAATATAACATTATTTTAAACTTTTTAGTATTTTTATTTTTTAAAGTTTTGAAAATACTCATAACCATTAAGATTCAAATAATATTATATGAATAGGGTTACCAAATTGACAACACTAAATATTTTAAAATTAATTTATTATTTAAGATAAAAAACATATTTATATAAAGATTAATAATAAAGTTACAAACAAATTCAAATAACATAACAATTGTCAACAATTTCTTAATCACTCTTAATCTTGATTACAACTTTCACTGCTATTTTTTCGATTGTGCTCAAGTCTGTTCTTTCTTAATTGTTTTGTGAAGGCATTCTAAAGCATTCGCCCGTGCACTCACCTTGTGTTAGCTTGTCCTGATTTAAAGCACAGCCTACTATTATCATACATTTTCAAATATACCAACTGATAATTTTAATAAAAATATAAAATATGGATGATTTTTAAAATCATTATATTTCAAAAGTTGGCATAGAAAACACCTAAATATTTGTATACATATTTTAGTATCTATGTATAACAGAAAATGAGAATATTGATGGATAAAAGTGGTTTTTTGATGTGCCTATTTTTCCGGGTCCATCGAAGCTGACTATTTTGCCATATTTTGCCTAAAAACTTTACAATTTTTTTTTACAGTCTTGTTATAAATATTAGCTTTTTAGGATTATTTCATTGTTTCTGCTACATTTTTGAATAAAACCATTAAATAAATTTGCATGCATTTTTATTGAAAAATGAATTTTTTAGATTTATTTTTCCAAACCCATTTTTTGTTACTTAAAAATTATGAAAAAATTATTAAAATAATTCGATTTTAAAGCCGTGTAACTTTTTGTAGGTGTAACGCACATGAAAAACTAAACCACGTCTGGAACCGTGGGAGTCTCAGCTTTCATCCCATATGTATTGATAAATTCGAAAGTTTTTTTTTTGATTTTTTTCCACTAGACAGTTTACTGTGTGTCGCCCCAAAAGTAACAACGCTGTCGACGACGCCAAATATACTAGGAGTCAATAATTTGTTATTACAACTTTTATTGAGAGCGCTTGGAATTTAAAACAAAACATATATTTAAACCAATTCTCTGTAAACACATTCCATCACTATTTTCTTCTGTAGGATTTTACATGCGTTTTTCTCGTTATGTTAAGAGTGGAATAGTACGCGTTCGCTATTTTGCGGGGCACTGATCTAACAACGCCAAGTTTCAGAAAACAACTTGTATTCAGGGTTTTGGCAATTGACGGTTTGAGACTATTAATAGGGATCCTATTAATTGCTTTCCGATATTGCCTTTTTAATATTAACTCTACCTTTTGTATGGTGCTTTTGATGTAATGTTAAATATGGAATGCTTTTTGTATGCTTTTCCTGTTCCCAAATTTAGAACGGTAGTGTAACTACTATAGACATCTCAAATTTTAGAGCTATTGATTCATTATAGTTTCACGTTGATTGTAGGAAAATAACATTTAGTTGAATAAGTTTCATTAATAAAGGTTTATTGCTTATTAAGCCACTAGATTTCCCATAATAAATATGATTTAGCCATTGGAGAGATTGGATTCACCATCTTGTGAAATTGCGGGTATTGTGAACATTCCACAAAAATACGGAGTGTAATTTTCCCATAAACTGGGTTTTGTTGTAACCAAACAATTAACCCTTATTAAACCTCTAACTAACCTAACGACTTTACTGCCAAAATCTAGAAGCATGTTAGTCCTTGTTACCTTTATATTGGTCCATCCACATGACCCTTGAAACCCTGAGATTCTCTCTCCCTCTCCAGGATTGATGAGTTCCACAGCTACAATTAATAAAAATTTTAGTAAAAATTTAATTAAAAAAAAACCGTAACAAAAATTTTCCGGGTTACCCAATACATTTGAAATCAAATTATTGCCGCACTTAAAAAACAATTAAATTTTCTTTGATGCCACAAGAGAAAATAAATGGAAAAAATTAGGGCATGCGTACGCGATTTCAAAAAGAAAAATAATTATTTTCAAAGGGACACCCTGTTAATGTGTACCTACATTAACATTTCACCACTCCCTGCCGCATGCCTCTAAACACAACTACTACTACGACTTTACTGCTTGGTATTCATTCGCTTACTTTCTTTCGTTCGCTTATTTTGCTGTAGATGTGGTTGTTGTTGTTGTACATTTTTTCAGTTGTTTAACCAACAAACTAACAACAAATGAATTCTACTGACTCTATAGCACTTTCAGTGTTTGAAAGCATATTGAAGTGAAAACATTTCCAAGCTTAACGACGTAACAAGACAAGAGAAATTGTAAGAATTTTCCACAGGAAAGAAATAATAAAATACAATTTTTGTGTGTTTTTTTTTTATTTTATTTTAATTGTAATGGAAAAATATTGAAAAAATTTAATAAAAATAAAGTGTGTGTTATTTGATGAAAATAGAGAATTGAAATAATAAAAATGTGTTTTAAAAATGAAAACAAAATATTTTTAAAGTCAAATAAACAAAAAAGGTGAAATATCAAAATGTTGATGGACAAGTGAATACGGGAGTGTATTATATAACTGAAATTTTCGAGTTTCTTATCACACAAAAGCCAACCAACGACCACCATCACCATTACGACCATTAACATCATCCTCATCATCACCATCATCACAATCAGTATCACCATCACCAACAACAACAACATCAACATTATCATTTGCAACAACATCAGTCGCTGAAGCACCAGCAAACAGAGTGAATAATATTACTGTACGCTGCTGCTCTACGCAACACTACATCCTTTTCTGCATTTTAAAATAAAAATAATAATTTATGTGATATCATGTTGCTGAACTGTTGTGCTGTGTTGTTGCTGTTGTTGTTGCCGTTGTTGTTGGTGTTGCTTTGTTTAATGAAAAAACTTTATTAATTTCATGATGAAATAAATTATTTAATATGCTTTTCAAAAAACAAACACACAGCCAGACACACACACACATGCACACAAATACATATACACACAAATCCCCAAAAGCATATTGGCACAGTGAAACTCTTGTGCATATAGACATTTATTTAATACAATTTATTTAAGAAAAGAGTAAAATAAAAATAAAAACAAAAATATGAAATTTATTTTCTAAGGACATTTTCCTCGACATGTTTGGTTAATTTTATTTAATTAAAAAGGGGTTAAAGGCAAAATAAAGAACAAAGTGTAAACCAACTAACTTAACTGCGCCACAAGAAAAACTCGTAAATAATATAAATTTGTTATTGGGAAAACAAAAAAAAAAAAAGAGAGAAAATAAACTAAAATAACAAAAAATGTAAACAAAAATAAAAAAATCAAAATAACTCACAAATTACAACAACACCCTCTATTTGAAGTAATTTTCCTATTTACCTCAACTGTATACAACAAGACAAGACTCATACACATGTAACTGTAACTGTAAATAAAAAAAATACAGTTACTTGTGTATCTAGTAAAATACACACGTATGTACATATTTATCGTATTTATATACCAAGATAACTGTATATAACTCCATGTATCCATCCAACTACATTTCATGTGTCTTAATAAATATCTGTGCTTTTTACGGCAGTCGTAGACATTAATATTTGATTCTGCCGGAGATTCTGATGTGGGATTTATTTTGAAATTTTCGCGCCATATGTTAGATGTTTTTGCCAAGAAAAGCGCTTGGAATCGTAACATCATAATGTTTCCATTGGGAATATACAATATTATTTAAAATTGTCTTTCTCTCCTTCCTTGCATTTATTAAAAAATTTTAAGACTTTAAAAAGTTCGAAACTTCAAAATGGTGTATTTATGACTAAATCTATACATCTATCTCAATACATACATATAATAAAACCGTAACAGGATTATTTCTGTACATAAAAGGTTTTTTTGGAATCTTGTTGCCGGTGGAGATAGAAACCTATACAGAATACAAAATATTAGTTGTTGTATAAATTTTATTAACATCTTGCAGGGAGGTACCTTAGTGCCTCAGTTCTAATATAGGATACTTTTTTCCCGTAAAAATATCTCATTTTCAACAGAAAGTAAAGGTAAAATGGTGAACTTACGTAATTTTACCTATTTTGAAAATTTGGTAACACTTTTTATTTTTTAATAACGGGAAATTTCAGACACTATTTACAAAATTCTACAAAAAAAGAATTTGACTACATCTATAAAAACTAAATATAAAAACCATATCTGAGCACAATAAAAGTGTAAGAGTCATAAAATTTGACGTGAAATACTTTCACAACAAAGGACAAATGCGAGCAAAATATTACCGTCCTAATATAGCTGACGACGCTCTTAGGGATATTTTGGCAATCTAGCCGGACATTACTTTTTGTGGCTTATAGTGGCTATGAAAATTTATTACGTGCCCCTAGATTAATAAAACTTGGCAGAAATATTTCTGTTAAAGCTATAAAATCAGAAAAATCGGATCAAGGAGAAAAAGTTCACCTTAGAAGAACTACCTATGAAACCTACCTATGAAAAATTTTATTTTTTCTTGAGTTTTCCCATACTTTTGTTTAGCAGATGCAACTTTTATATTTAGCGATGTCCAAACACCTAAACTTGGACCCTGGAAATTCTAAAATGGGCGTTGACATAAAATATTATTTGCAAAAAAAAAAATTATTAATTACATAGGCTTTAATGCCAAAAAAAATAAATTTTTGAGTTTTTATGGGCAGGGGAGATATCCCTCCAATCTCACCCCCGAAACGTCCATGTGAATTTTTTAAAAAATATTTTTTTTTGCTAATTTTCAAAAAATATTAATTTTTAAGATTTTATGTAGAAGAGAAGGTGTCTGACCGACCCTCACCACCCAAGAATATTAATAAGTCATTTTTGTAATTTATTACTTTAGAGTATTTAATTTATCTGAAAATTATTAATTTATTCATAACTAGCTGTGCCCGCCACTTCGTCAGCTTCCTTATTTTGCTTTCAAAGTAATTTCACTTTAAGACTAAAAGATAGTGCTTCCGACATGGCTTTTTTAATTTCTTTATATAAAGGTACCCATTCCTGGGAAATTACTTAGAAACATTGGCTTTATAGAAAATTCTAAAATTTTTATAAAATTCCAAAATTTTTGTAGAGTAATGTAAATATGGATTAAATTACCCGCCGATAAAAATAAAAGTTGCTGTCAAGTTTGGAGTACCATTGAATCGATTCACTACTTGTTCTTGTTCTCTATTTTCTCTTGGCAATGCGATATTTGTACGCGAAGAAATATCATATATGTATGTATATAGTAAGGTACCTCTCCATAAAATGTTATTAAAATTAATCTAGAAGTTTTTACGTGTTGCGAACACAAACAGATAGTCTTATTATATGTATAGATAATAACTTTTTTATATTAATAACAATAAATTTTAATTAAAATAATAACAATTATACAAACAATTATATTTGGAATCGTGTTATATACATTATTTATTTTTAATCACGCATGATTCCTTTGCAAATTTATTAAATAAATATTTTATGAGTATAAAATATTTATTTCCAAAAAATATAATAATCGATATTGATTACTATGGGGAAAGCCTATCCAGATAGCTATTTCGCTAGTGCTCAACTAGCTCATCATTGGATTTTTCCCAATTTTTCTGAATAATAACTCAGATTCTTATGCTTAAAACTTAATAGACTAAATGAGAAGTTCAATCAGTCTATAAAGAAAGCCAAATCTAAATTTCTAAACAAAACAAAAAACCATAGTAACCATTTCGATTTCAAAAAGTTTATTTTATTCTTCTTTCAATTTTCTACATTAAGGGTTTCCATTGGATACCATGGATAAAATGGATAAAATATTTATTTAATAAATTTGCAAAGTTATCATGCGTGATTAAAAATAAATAATAATAACAATTAATTTATTTAAAAGACTAAAGGCCTATGCAAGATGAGAAAAAACTGAAAAATGATGAAATTAGGAGAAAATCGTAAAGAAAAAATGGCCCAAAAACGCACAAGGTTTTTTTCTGCAGTCTAAAAGTAGAGATCTCATATTTTATAGTGATATATAACATTTTTAGGAGCACGATTGTCCTTACTCTCAAAAACGTTATTACTTTTTTTTGACAAAAAATTTAACAAAATAATAATTTTAAATTTTATTAATGGCGTGCTATGAAGCAAAATTATAAATTCACTGGCCATTTTTCTAAGTGACTTAGGAGACCCAATTTACGAAAAGTTAAAATTATAAACTTTTAATAACCAAAATATAAAGTAAAATAATTTTTCTAATTTTGAATGTAATTTGTTATCACAAAAATTTAAATTAAAATTTTTCTAGAAATTAATATAAGTTGCTGTAAATACAGCCTTTCACAGAAAAAAATCAATACAAAATCTTTATTCTTTTAGCCACAAAAAATATATTGCAATCCTCGCAAAATCGTATAAAATCAATAAAAACGTATGCAATTTGTTCAACTTTCCTGATTTTAAAAGTGTCCCAAAATGACAAATCTCAATGAAAATTCACTATACGATGCAGAATTTTCCTGTCTGTCGAGCCATTTCTTAAATTTAATTTTTGGCCTAATGTTGCGAAACAGATGGCGCTGTTTTAAAACAATAAGTGACTCCTTTGTTGTCTGTATTTTATAAATTATAGAATTTTATCCAGGGATAGGTACCTTTAAAGTAAATACGTAAGAGTTTTAAAATATGGTGTGGAATACTTTCAAAGCAAGATCGCACAAAATATTGTCAGGACGCACACAACGTGTGTGGGCACAGCTAGTCTTAAATAAAATAAATTGTAACGTTATCTTGGAAGAGGGTCAATGTTCAAAACATAACCCTATTGTGTTTACTCCAATGTCTGTTCATCTTTTTGTCTGTCAGCACCTACTTCCGTGGAACCGTACGACATATGGTCCTATTGGCGCAATAACAACAATTACTAAAAATTAAAGGGTATTCCGATAGTGACGTGATTTTCACGTATATTGCCTTATTTTTGAACCATAGTAGGCAGACACTTTTAATTTTCACAGAGTTTGTTTTACAATGTCTACTAAATAACAAATTAAAAAAAATAAAATTAAAAAAATTAATGCGTGTTTTCTAAACGTCGAGATTTTGACAACTTTGGCCTTTTCTTGAAAATTTGTCAGGCAGACATTTGAAATTTACACAGAGTATGTAGTAAATCAATGCATGAGCACAAAAATCGAAGCTCATAAGACGCTCATTACAATATTTTATTAAATTCATGTCTGTTCATTGCACATGAGCAATGATTGGTAAAATACCCCTCTGTGCGACGTCGCGGGCATTGCTAGTTGTATAATAAGCGTAATTTTCGGGCTTAAAAGTTAACAAAACTTTTATATAATGTATGTGGAAAACGATGACAAGTACCCAGTCTACTCTGTACATTTGGGGAGTACCCTACAACCTCGGTTCATTTTCAAGAGAAAACAACAGATAAAAACGTAAAAGTAGGCAATTTTATCGATTTAATAATAATAGCTTTAGTTTTAGTAAACGGATAATTTTAGACACTATTTGCAAAACTGTTTAACAATAGAATTTTATACAAAACCTTTATTGCAGCATCCTGAGTGATTACCCAGACATGGTTATACATATAATAAAACTGTAACAGAACCATTTCTGTACATGAAATATTTTTTGAAAATTTTGTTGCTGTTGCAAATAGTATTTGAAATGGAATACCAAAAAAAAAAAAATATGTATTTTAAGAATTTTTTACTGTCTGTCCGTGTGTGTTCGCATCACGTAAAATCTACCGTATGAATTCTAATAACATTTTTTAAAGACGTACCTTAATATGTTAATTCCAAGAAAAAAAAGTAATGAAAGTACGCAATTTTACCGATTTAATGGTACTCCGCTTTTGTTTTAAAAGCGGGATAGTTTAAACACTATTTACACAACTCTACAATAATATTAGAACTTTATATAAATTTAATAATTGTATTCAGGGATGGGCACCTCTATGTAAAGAAAACACATAAACCATAATTAAAGCAATGTAAAAGTAGGAGTCTTAAAATTTGGTCTGGATGGCTTTCAAAGCAAAATCGATACAAAATATTATCAGGACGGCCATGACGTGGCGGGCACAGCTTTATTTATGTAAGACTTATACTGAAAATTTTAAGAAATATTTCGAAAAAATTTAATATTTAAAACTTTTTTTAAGGTTATGTTTACATTAAAATAACATTTTCTTACAGATCAATCTCTTTGGTTCTTCATAGGTATGATCCTCAAATTATATCAGAGCTGGGAAACAACTTCCTGCATCCAGTAAAAAATATTGTGATTTAAATTTTTTACATATTAATATCGGAGATGATATTTGTCGGATGTTGCCATATTTCACATGCTTCTACTAATATTTTAGTACATTTATTTTTTACGCAGTATACAGTGAAAATTATAATGCATAATTTTAGTTTTCAATATCAAACATTTTCTTCTTATTAAAGCAAAATTTTTAATATTGGTTTTAGGGAAAAAAACATAGTTTTTTAACGACAAAAATTTTTTGTAATATGAAAATTGTTTCTATTAAAAACTATAATTACAAAATAGAGTTAAAAAAGTTTCTCCTAAATTTTCCTCCACTGTCAGTGTGTATTTTTAATACGATTAATTTAAAAATTTAAAGACGACTTTTTGCAGCCCAAAAAACAAAATAAAATAAATTAAATAAACAAGTGGAAATATATTTTAATGTTTAGTGTGATAACTGTTTGTTGATGATAAATTTTCCCTAAAAAGTTTTAAAAATTCGTTAAATTAGACTTCTTACTTTTCTAAGGATTTTATTACCATTGAAAATACAGTGAAGCAATTTATACAGGTTTTATTTTTTTCATTCCATATTTCATTTCATATTTTCTATAAAATGAAAGGTTGTGGGAAACACCAATTTTATTATTTGTAATAAATATATTTAATGCTAGGTGATTGTGGGTAAGCCCCCAAATTTGGGTACCTCATAAGAGTATGATTTTGTCGTTATGCATTTTGAACATAACGTTTTTCATGAAGCGCAAATATTAATAGTTTACTTTTGCATTTCAAACACACTTATGTAAATATTTTAGATAAATAGACACGTGAGGAATCCTCCATTTCGTCCACACCAAAGACCCTTACTTTTTTACTGCTTTAATTATGGTTTATGTATTTACTTTCACTATCACTACTCCACTTCTCCACTTTCTCTTGGAAATAGGATATTTTTGGGGAAAAAAGTATCCTATATTTGAATAAGGATAATACATGGGTTATATGTATTAAATACATGTTTACTAAAGACGTCTAGTTCGAAATTATTCTTAAACGCACAAATAAGAAATTAAAAATCAGCAAAAAATTGGAGATTTTAATTGAAATTAATTTTAGTCGATTTGTCGATCAACCGATATAATTTGTTCGAGTTATTTTTTAATCGCAATTTGATTAATCGACTTAAAATTCTACGATTAGTCGATGATTGATCGAATTGATACTGTAGAAATTACATAAAATAAATGGATTAAAATTTTTATTATATAAATCAGCATATACCTCTGTCCAAATTTTTAATATGCAGCTCGGAATACCATCAGCTCCATTATAATAAAAACTAATTAAGAATTTTAAACTTGTGCCGACAATTGAGAATGCGAAGAAAGAAATATTAATTAACATAGAGGTTGAAATTTTGTATTCGATAAATTGGGATACGATGAATTGCTAGAACTTTTTGAAGAGAATGTAGATGTACAGAAGTCGGCAAGAGAACCCGGTGATGTAAAATAAATTTAAAAATGTGAATGTTTGCCAATGTCATTTAAAGTCATTGTGCCTTGACGTAGACAGCAAAAGAATTAGTTAAGAATAAGTAATGAATAAATACACACCTGAAGGACGTGAAATAATTGTCACTGCTTAGTTCGTCAATTTTCGGTCTGTTGTTTTAAAGTAGCGAAAATTTCGTCAACCTAATGAAGATGAGGACGTCAAAGCCTACTTGTACTTTAATGCCCTTTAATAGATACTTGCACTTTAATAGATATGAAAGAAAAAACATTTTGCGTTTTAAATTACCCACGTGAAATATAAGAAGACAGGTCTTTAGGTTTGTGAAGACGCCGGGGTAAATTGGCAAACGATTTAAAATTCTGTAGAAGGAGCAACAATCTACATCCACTTGCGAAAAGGTTATTTGAACGATATAATTTTTCAATAAAATGTCATCAATTTTACGTCTTCATAAAAAGGAATGGTTAGGTTAGAGAAGATCACACATAATTATATATGTGTATATTCACAAGACCACTATTGATCCTTGGTGAGTCTCTAATATTCTCCACTGTATAAATCCCTGTTCTAATCACTCCCCCTAAGTAGTCCGTGAGCTTCGTAAATTTGACAATTAGCATGGCTTCCATACCCTTCAAGTCCTCCAAGTCCTTGAAGTCCTCGAATCTTCTTCAAGAAATATCTGAGATCATTATGTTCTGTTATAATACCTACATACATTCTCAGTTCTGACTTACTCATACTTAACAGCTTATCCCATTCTCCGTAACTTTTTACCTCCAGCAATAATTTCGTCTGTGAGTATCTTAATGAATTATTCCCCATTGTATCGGCATCATGTCTGCAGTTTTCTCTTATCCTCTCATACATAGAATTGAGATCAGGGTATATGTCCTTACAACTGACACTTTTGTCTAAATCAGCTCCAGATAGTGCCAAGTTAGCCAGTCTAGAACTGTGTCTGATATCCAACTTCTCGCAGAATACTCAACCTATTGTATCAATATCCTTTTTTGAACCATCAATTCCTCCAGTGTAGTTATCCAGAGGTTTCCAATCATCTTTTATTGGAATGATTGTGCAAATACCCTTGTCCCAATGGATTTCAGGCATCAAATAATCGTTTCTATGTTCTCCAATTGATATTTTCTTACCAGCGTAGAGTGTCCATAACTAATTGTTTATTCTGACTCAATCTTAATTCTGTTCTTAAAGCATATTCTTTTATATATAAGTATTCTACACAGTGCGTCAGTTGCTGTTTCCTGGCTCCTGTGATGCTTGGCCACGCCACTATACAAGTGCTCCATGACACAATATTGGTCTTCCTGTAGTGAAAGCACCTTCAATATACAGAACACAAGCAAGTGCAAATTCCCATGATGTATAGATTGCTCTATTTTTGATTTTAGATCATGGAGGGCTGTCTCTACTGATTTACCTTTAATATAGGTATGTTAATCACGTCAAAATACCATATTAATCCTCTCTAATGTGATCATCCATCACTCTTTCTAGAGTCTTTAGTAGAAAGGACGTCAGACTTATTGGTCTGTAGTCCTTTGCATCACTGTGCTGAATTTTACCAACCTTCGGTATAAAAACCACACTGACCTTTTTCTAGCTTATTCAGCCGATACAGGCTGTAAAGAGTTTTCTAAGCACATGTTTAATAATATGTAATATGTATGTCTTCTGTACCATTATAGGATGTATTCCATCGATGCCTATCGCTCATTTAATTTTTTATGGGGTGATTAGATTAGCTTCTGGACTCGAATGCCCCGTAACATCATTTGAAGATGTCAAAAAGTTATCCATTGGTTAGAGCAAACCACACGGAAAGTGAGTGGTAAAAAGTACTTTCAAGGTTTCGTGATCAGAATCGGTCCATGTACCATCTAATCTTTTCAAATTACCTGCGACGTGTTTTTGTTTTGACATGATTTTCCTTAATCATGAGGTATCTTTGACGGTGTACCTTTTGCTCTTCTGATTTGCTTTTTAAACTCTTTGCGCTTGTTTTTTTCTTGCAGCATTCAAAGTTTTCCTTGTGATAACTTTTAATATTTGCAGCTCCTTCCGCCACCATTTGTGATTATGTGATCGGTTTTCCCTACTCACAGAACACGAACAAAGGCATCCTCGAATACACATTCAAGGCTGTGTGTCATATTTTCAATGTCGGTAGTGTTATATCTCTCTATATTACATTGGATTAAAGAATTAGCCAACTTTTTTCAAAGGTCCCCCAGATAATTTTCCTTGAATTTCTAAAAGGCTGAATCGGTCTAATATTTCCTATATCAATTTGAAATTCTATGTATTTATGGTCCGAAAATGTTATTTTGATACTTCCCATTTTACATTAGAGCCCTTCCGGTATAACAAAGTTATTTTTTTTTGTTTCTAACAATATGGTAGCCAATTTACCTTTACTTCTGCGCTACCTGGTATTTGAAATATCACGATCATTGAAATATTTTGTAGAATAAATAAATAAATTTGTTTAAACAATTGCACTTTTATTTGCTTTAGAGCTTTTGTTTTGCAAATTATTTTATGTTTGTTTAAATATTGGCATATTTTCTATTTCTGTCCACTCATACCATAAGACATACATTTTGAAAACTTCAACAGGATTTTTTATTTTTAGATATGATTTTGTTGCATTACTCGAGTAAGTAAAATCTTACAACTGGTAGCCAATTTATTGTTTGTTTTTTACTAGGTTTGGGATATTTTGGCGTCATTAACCCCTGATAAGTTGGCATCACTTAGAAAAATGCCTGCCTGATTTGACTTGTGGGTTATACGTTTAATTTTTATCTTTCGTTTTCTAAAACACTTATACTTTTTTACTATTACTACTTATACTTTTAAATATCGAATGGAACATGCTTTCAACATTCTTTGAAGTTAATGCCTTGAACACATAGACGGCATTAGACTACCGACTACAAAATTAAAATACACACGTTTACAGCCAAACCTAAATAAGCGCTCTGAGCGCAAACTAACTTTTAAAAATTCTTATGTAGATACAAAGTGTATGTAGCAAAACTAAATAGCGCGACATCAACGCATAGTAATTGTTTAATCCAATTTTGCCAGATCGTTAGGTATTAAAGTTGGCTGCCAACAAACTGTCATTGTTTTTTTGTGTGGAAAAGTATTGACATTTTAGCTACTGTCTGCCTTATCTTGCGATTTTATCTCTATTTGGCATTTAATTTTTTTAGATTTTGTTAAATAAAATAAGTTAACTTTACTGTTCATTATAGAGCGCTGCGATCTTATTTAGGCTTGTTATTGCAGCGTCAAAGCTAGGAGCCAGACAGCGTTACGCTTTTTCCACTTGTTTAGGTTGGTCTGTTAAGTGAGACAATAGTTACATGGTTGCCATCGTTGTGACTGTAGCCAACTTAATGCAACTTTTATTTCTGTAAACGACAATGTCAAAGATAGCTGAGATGGAGAGAGAAAGATGGAGAAAATTATTTTATTCAACAGAAAAGAATATTATTTTGAGCGAATAAATTTATTTGTAAAAAGTTAATTCAATACAATTAAGTAGCTGACTAAACAACGACGATCTTATCCAACGACACTTGTGGTCGTATAGCTCTGTAGCCGCCGATGTCTATGTGTTTATAGCTTGATTCGTTCAATTTTCTTTCAAGGAATCAGCTAATTGCAAATCTTGTGATCAATTTCGGACTTTTTCTTGATAATGAATCTTAAAAAATAAAATTTCTTTCAAATTGGTTTCAAGTAACATGCAGCCTACATCACAGCTGTAAATTTAAATAAATTTTGTTTAGAAGTGCGTGTGAAAAACTTGCAACAAGAAACGTGTGGCTGCAGTGTAATGTGGTGTGTGATAGTTTATTTCTGAAAATTTTCAAAGAATAAATATTTTCTCTCAGTGTCGCATAAATTATTTTCGTGTTATATTTAGACTATACCATTCGTGATCTACTATATACAAATGTGTCATGTCGTAAGACTTTTATGATCATATCACTTGCTCTATGATAAGAAAATGTTAGTCCAATCTGGTTGCCTGCCTCTACTTGGTTTGCTTAAATTATTTTTGACACGTTTATAATGATTGACACAACATTAATTACAGTCAAGGGAATATCAATCTTATTTCAATTATGAATCTGCAGCTGCACATAATCTTTTCAATTTAAAATCGAACTAAAAAACTGCAACAAAGTTTGAAATCAATTTATTGTCCTCTCGTTTTCCAATCAGTTTTTGTGTGTAATAACATTATATGTGCGAGTGAGTAAAAATGAAAAAAGCCATCACCAAGTACAATGGTCCATGAGAAAAACAAACAAAAAGTCGTTTTTTAGTTTTTTTTTCTGAAAATAAAAAGTTTGTTTTCTGGTTTTTAAAATACATACAATGTTAACTTTCGCAATAGCACCATTCCTCTGTGTTCTCTCGTATCATTAAGGTTTGGCGACAAATGTTAAAGGATGTTTGAATGAATGCAGTGAATGCAGTCCTGTAGTACACGTATGTTGCGATTATTTAATGTACGTCGTTGAAAAAGAAAGATTTCTCTAAACTTTTTATTACATAAAAATAAAAAATTAAATTTTGTGAACAGTTTACTTTGATTGATGGTGCAATTAAATAAATCCGAGACACAAAATGGAAAAATTAAAAAAAAAACTGAAAAGAACATTTTCTCAGTGTTGTGCTTAAACGTAAAAACAACTGCAAATATTATTGTCATAAAGTACATATTGACTTTTACGCTTTGTATTACAAACTAGAGGTGCCCGAAACTTCGTCTGCGTCCTTACAATATTTTGTTCGAATTTGCCCTTTGTCTTTTATGGTGCTGCAGATATGGCTTATGCTGCATTTCCTTGTATAGAGTCTCCGTCTCTAGATAAATAGTCAGGTTGTTTCAACATATTATTTAAGGATTTTTTAAATAGTGTCTAAAATTTCACCTCTATTTTCTCCTGGAAATGAGATATTTTTACGGGAAAAAAGCATCCTATATATGAACCCGGTTACTAAGGCACCTCCCTATAATATTTTATTAAAATTCATCCAGTAGTTTTGAAGTCATATGAACACAGACAGACAGGAAAATATTTGAAAAATTGCTACTTTGTATTTCATATCGATACCTTCCCATAATAATGTAATGTAATGTTCAGGAAACGAACATTATTTGTGTATTTTATTGAAAGGAACATAATATGTATTCTGATTGACATAATACAAATTCAGGGAGCAATATTATTCCAGTGAGAAAACTTGGCGGTTGATACAATAGGGCAGCGAAACCCATGCCAAAATGTGGCGCTTAACTTCTAGTCTAGTTCCACATCAAAAAGTCATTTTCGAAAAAAGTGTCGCTTAATACATTCTTACGGGAACGTATCGATATTATCGATTAATTAATTTCCTGCTTCAGTTTTGGTGTTCTTACATTGTAAAATTAATTCGCCTTGTTTTATAATATTTACAGACGCATACCTTTAAAAAAAATTTAACCAAATATTTGTTAAGAAGTTAATTTAATGCCTTTTCGGCAAACAGTGAATTAATATAATGAAATATTAAAAGAAGGATAATTATTAGAGTATCCACTCGATCAATCATCGTTCGATTAATTGTTGAATTTTAAGTTGATTAGTCGTTCTAGTAAGTAAAATTGCAAATTTCGATTAAGAAAACAAATTATATCGGTTAATCGACTAAAACTAATTTCTCTTAAGATCTCCAATTTTGTGCTGATTTTTTATTTCTTACTTGTGCGTTTAAGAATAATTTCAAACTAGACGTCTTTAGAAAACATAGAGGGAAAAAATAATAAAAATGTTCTTTTGTAAGTTTTTTCACGCAGTTTATGATCATCGTAATAAAAAATATGATCATACTTAACGTGTGTTTTTAAAATTATTACTGTTTATATACTAACTACATAATTTAAATCTTCTGAGTAGTGTATATATTATCTTCTTAGTAGATAAACTGTAATGAGCCCTATTTCAGTTAAGGCCATGATTCACTCTCATACTCAGTCGTACGATCTGTCAAATAGATCATGTGTGCTAAAAAATACGATAGTGGGGATTAAAAATATATGTGTGTGACAGACTTTTTGACAGGTCTGTATGATTTGATAGTCTTTTGAAAAAAATCAGAGTGTGGCATCTACAATGCCATTTTGAAACGATTTTTTAAGTAGGACAGAATTCTGTCAGATTGTTTTTGTGATTGCATCGTACGATTGTGTAGCATAGTGAATTCTGGTATTTAAAGCACTACTACGAGACTTATACATGTCTATGTATATATCTAACATATTTACATAAGTGTGTTTCAAGTGCAAAAGAAAAAAATTAATATTTGCACTTTATGAAAAATGTTGGCTTTAAAAAGTGTTCTTTACATTTTCCGCATAACGACAAAATCATACTATGAAAAAATCATATTTTTGATTTAATGTCACAATACAATTACAAGTTAATTTCTAACTTAATTATCCAGCATACTAATGAAAACCCTGACTCTCTGTAGTGGAAAGCTTTTTGAAAATCGAACCCACAACCCTCAGACTCATAGGCTAGCCTACTGGGGTACTTAATTCACATTTTATATTACCGAAAAGCTATGAAATCGGTTCATATTATTTATAATCATTATTTTTTCTCCATATTGGAGGAAGGAGTAAAAATATCAAATGAAAATAACTAAAATTAACTAACTAAATTAAACAAATCAATAAAACATTTTTAAAAATCATCTACAAGTTGTCATTAATCAAATATATTATTAAACAATTCTGTAGGGTTGTCTTTTCTCATTGGATGCCAAATTTTTATTTGTTATTCGAGTAATTTAAAGACCTTATGAAAAATTTAAATTCCAAAATCGATTAGTTATTTGCTCGAATAAAATCAAAACCCGATTAAATGTAATTATTGAGAAGCTACATTCCACTCTTCTTCTTCTAAATCATTGTTATATCCACAAATTTTGTATGCGAATGACCAGCATCCCATTAAAATAAAATTTTCATAGCCTCCTACCTGAACGGTTTTGACTTGTCAATTGATTTGAATATAATCCAGCTAAATAATGTATCTGTCGTTTACAAAATGCTATTGATATATCCACGCTGCCCTATACTAGGCAAAATTTACGGGAATATTTTTCCTTGTTCTGACGAAAATGTTTGTTTTTGTACCCCTTCCATTCTTCTTGGTAGAGCCCTTATAGGCAAAAGCGCTTGAAGTATTACTGTTGGGGTATGTGTGAAAATATTATGCAGGATTTGTAAATGGGGTACTTAGGTTACAAATTTATGTAAAGCTAGTAGTATCGCAACACATCCAAAAACATATTTACGTTCATATTGTGACTTCATATTGGCTGAATCCTGCCTCCAGACAATCTTTCAATGAATTTATGATATTTTTTGTTTTATATAAAAACCTTTTATAAATATACCTTCTAGGATCAAAATGTTGAAACTAGATTAACATACCCTACCACCAGGAAAAACTAAGATTATTAAAGGGAGCAGTAAAATTAGGTTTCTCTTGCGTAGATAGGTATAATTAGTTATAATTTATACTTTAAGTGTATTTTAGGCATTGGCTCTTCTCTTTATAACCCTGTTGTTTTCGCTACAATGTCTGTCCGTCTGTTCGTCTGTCAGCGTTTTTATTTATGGAACTGTAAAAGGCAGACTCTTGAAATATTCACACAAGTTGTATTATTGTTTTCGCTATAACAACAAATATGTCTTTATTTCTTGTCTGCATCTTAGACACTTGAAATTTACAAACAGTAATTAAGACTAGGTTCGCTATATAATCAAGTATGAAAATATAAACCTAAAAATGAAAAGGGTGTTCCGACAGTATGGTGTTTATCACGCATATTGCCATATTTTCTGAACCATAATAGGTTGACTCTTGAAATTTTCATAGAACATATTTTACTATGGCCTTTAAAACAAGTATTAAAATTAAAGGGTGTTCCGACAGTTGCAAAATTTGCACGTACATGGCCTTTTTGAATTGTAATAGGTAGACACTTAGAAATGTTACGGAAGATATGTTGCCAGGGCCGTAGTAACAATTACCAAAAATTAAAGGGTGATCCGGCAGTGACATGTTTTTCACGTGTATGGCCTTATTTTTTGCGTCGTAATAGGTATACTCTTGATATTTTTGCAGAAGGTTTATTATTATAGCCAATATAACAAAAGTAAAAATTAAAGGGTGTTCCGACAGTGACATGTTTTTTTACGCATATGGCCTTATTTTCTGAACCGTAGTAGGTAGCCTCTTGATATTTTTATAGAAAGTGTATCACTGTGGCCGCTTTAACAAAAGTTACTAAAATTTAAAGGGTGTTTCGATAGAGACACGATTTTTGCGATTTTTTAACTGGAGATTTATTTTTCAACCTTAATGGGCTGATATTTAAAGTTTAAACAGATTATACTTTACAATATCTTCTATAAAACGAAGTAACGAAAATAAAATTGATAAAAATAAAGGGGGTTTCCCTAAATGTCGCAAATTTGAGGAATTTGGCCTTACTTCTAAACGTTATTTTCAGGCACTTGCTATTTACACAAGGTAAATATAAAATAATTAAAAATTAAAGGGTGCCCATAAGACGTAAAAAAAACTTAACAACTTGTACTTTTAAAGTTGTACAGAACATAATACGAATCCCTACGTGTGTGAGTCTGACTCTCACTTCACTGATTTATTTTAATTGTGAGCTTACCTTCACTTAATATTTTTAACACTGATGACTTATTTATGATCGCACTCTTCATAACAATTAGAATAAAATAGTATTAAGTTTTGTTCTGATAGAGCGTTTCGTGTAAAAGTTACAACCCTCTGAATTGTGAAATTGTAAAAACTACCGTTTTTTTCAAGATTTTCCCCATAAAGGTGGCATAGATTTTTTGTTTATATATGTAAATTAAACCTACTTCGGTACTAATAAATTTTATTGAACTATTTTAAAGGCAACCTATAAAATTTTTTATTTTATTTTTTCTCTAAAACTATAACGTTAAAAATATCGAGTAACTACTTTTTATTTATTTATTTATTTATTTATTTATTTATTTATTATTATTAGTCAATAGAATATAATCCTTACAGACTAGTTACAATAATTCTTAAAATTAATGGAATAAATGAGTTTATTATGAATTAAGAAATACGATAATTTTATGCTTTATTACATTTATATTTAAAGAAAAATCGATAAATTGAAACAAACAATTATATGTACGACATAACCTCGTAAAAGGGTCAGAAAAAGAATAATTAGCTCTACACAATTTAATAAAAATAGGATAATAATGACGTGTATTACGACAAGGAATATTAAAGTTAACAGAACTTAATAGGAAATCACAGCTAATATTACCATTGATAAGGTTCAACATGAAAGAAACATTTAACATTGTACGACGACTTTTAAGAGTAGGCAGTTTTATTAATGCTAATCTACTTGAATAAGAAGGGAAATTTGTAGTGTAATTCCAATGAAAACCACGTAAACAGAACAATAAGAATTGCTTTTGCACAGATTCAATACGAGCATTGTGAATGTTATAATAAGGATCCCATATAACTGATCCATATTCTAAAATAGGTCGAACTAGAGACATGTAGAGTTGCTTCGTAATGTATGGATCCGAAAACTCTTTAGCCCAACGTTTTATGAAGGCAAGAGTACTTCTAGCTTTGTTTACAGCCATAGTAATATGAGAAACGAAGTTTAATTTGGGATCTAGTAATATTCCAAGATCAATAAATGAATCAACCAACTCCAGTTGATGGCCTCCCAAAGAATAGTTTGCGGAACTGTAATTATTTCTGGAAAAACGCATGCATTTACATTTTTTTAAATTCAGCTCCATCAAGTTGATGTTACACCATAAAAAGAAGTTATTAAGATCATTCTGAAGATGAACGTGATCAATAAAGCGATTAAAAGAGTAAAAAATTTTCACATCGTCAGCGTACATTAATATATTTGTGTGGTTAATAACGGTAGGAAGATCGTTTATAAACAGCGAAAATAAAAGTGGTCCAAGATGACTGCCTTGTGGTACACCGGATGAAACATATATGTATTTAGAAGTGCTATTGTTGAATCGAACTGTTTGCTTTCTGCCCATTAAATATGATTTTATCCAGGTTAAACTTCTTTGGGTTACGCCTAACAAATCCAATTTAGTTAGAAGAAGTTGATGGTTTACTTTGTCAAACGCTTTACTAAAGTCTGTATAAATAGCATCAGTTTGTTTCTTTTGTGTAAATGCACTATTTATTAAAGTTGTTAAATGAAGAATATTAGTTGTGGTTGAGCAACCCATTCTAAAACCATGTTGATGAGGTGATAATAACAATGCAGTATGATGACAGAGAAAGTCAGTAATTAGTTTTTCAAATAATTTTGGAATAGCACTTAATTTGGCAATACCTCTATAATTCGAAATATCGGACTTATTACCAGATTTATATAAAGGTATAATATACGAGTCTTTCCAAAATTCAGGAAAATAACCACATTTAATAGATGCATTAAACAATAAAGTTAATGGTCTGACGAATGAATCTGCACATCGATTTAAAATACAACTTGGGACTCCATCAGGTCCATTGGTAAACGACATCTTTAGCTTTTTTAAGTTAACCAAAATATCACTTGTGTTGAACGTAGGAAAAGATAATAATTGGTTCGATGCAATTGCATAAGGGTAACCATTACTGTTATCGTATACAGCGTCAGAATAGGTGCTGGCAAAAAAATTAGCAAACATATTGCATATGACATCAACATTGCTCGATTCTTGATTGTGCAATTTCATAACTGATGGGTATCCACGAGATTTTTTTTTCGAGTTGACAAATGAATAAAAAGATTTTGGATCTTTTACGAAATTGTTTTTTACTTTATCCAGATAATCTTTATATAATGCGTGGTTTAGTAAATTATATTCTGAGCGACTGACAGAATACTTTCCGTAATCAACAAACGACCCAGATCTTTTATATTTTTTATAATTTTTGTTTTTAAGGTTTTTCAGCCGTGAGAGATTTTTAGAATTCCATGGTGGTCCAAATGCAGTTTTAACAGGTTGTTTAGGAACACAAGTTTCAAAAAAGGAGTAGATTTTCTTATAAAAGATCGTAACAATTTTATCAATGTCAGAATTATTATTGTTTTTGGGAATAGACAAAAATTCATTCCAGTTGGTATTTCTTATTAAATTATTTAATAGATTATAATCTGTTCGTTTGAAAGAAAAAACTTTATCAACTTTAGATGTGTTTAATTTAACTCCAGATAAAACAGAAGAACTGATTTCAATAGTCGGATGATATCTATCTTCAGGCAATGTAATAGGTTCCGAGCGACTAATTGTGCAATCATCAACTTCATTAGTAAACACTAAATCAAGTAGTTTCCCGAATTCATTGCAGACGCCATTCATTTGATGTAACGATAATCCAAAAATTTCATTTAAGAAATCATCATGACAGTATTTATTATTCACGGGGACCAAATATGGGGTATCAGGTATATGCTTCCATACAATTGATGGTAGGTTGAAATCACCAACAACAAAAATTGAGTCTTTGGTATCAATAAGTAAAGCAACGGTCTTAATGGCTTCAATATGTTTAGAATAAAGGGAACAATCGGATTCTGGTGGAACATATGAACAAGTCAAATAAATTTTTTTGCTTTTCAGTTTAACAACAACAGCAACAAATTCGATATTACTGGAATCAGTTGGAACAACTTCGGATGGATAGAAGCAAGAAACAGCGATTAGAACTCCACCACCTCTTCGTCCATTACGATTGTATCTGTATATTTGATATTTATTACAAAGAACTTCAGCATTAAAAACGTTATCATTAAGCCAGGTTTCAGTAAAGATGATAACATCAAAGGTAAAATCATAACTATTAACGAGAAGCGTAGACAGTTTAGTATTCAATCCACGAACATTTTGGTACATAATGTTAATACGATTCTTATTAGAAATTAGTTTTTTGAAATTACTTCATTTCTATTTGGCAAATGGGCAATGTTTTTAGTCCTTGGATTTTCTTTAAATAAATATTCCCGAACAAAAATATTTGCAGGCCAAAAACAAGGATCAGCTATGCGGTCGTAGATATGTGCCGGAACAGAAATTTTAATTTGATGTTATAGTCCTTGGTTGTGAATATGAAAATTTCTTTACAAAAATATCGGCACTAATATCCAGTTTCGATTTTATATAGTAATTAACGTCTTCAGGGGTCGTATCATATGCCAAGCGAGAAAGAAATATATATCTATTCTGAGGAACAACAATTAACTGTTTAGGAGTAATGACATTTACATTGTTAACCATAACAGAAGATGATGGACCAGGAACGAGATCCTGATTTACTACCTCCTTATTAGTTGATACTGCGGGAGATGATACAGCATAGTTATTTGAAACTTGATTAATTGTGGGCTCATGGATTGGAATAGATGAAGTAGTTGTTTGACTGTTTAATTTTTCAGAGGCATTTAAGGGTTCATTATATGGCTTATTTTTATTTCTGGCAGATTTACGGCGTTTAGGAGATGACTCAGGCGTTTGCAAATTATTTAGTTGTTTAAAATCATTGAATAAGTTTCCATATGCAGTTATTTCATTAGAGAGAACAGACATTTTGTTTTGTAAATTATTAAAAGTATTCTTAGTGCTATGGAAAAAACGATAAAACTCAACATCAATCTTTTCACAATTGTTACAGCACCATTTTAAGTTTTTTGTATGCTGTAGAGCTTCAGCCACGAGTGTTTTTAACCCACAACACTTAAAATGGCAAAGGCCATGACACAGCCAACAAACTATCATCCTTTCATCATCACCAGTAATAGAACAGTTTTTATTTAAGCATTTATATTTTAGTTCACTCATTTTCATTAGTTTATAGTAATTAGAAGATTATTAGCAATTATAATATGAATTAAAAGTTTTATAAATTTTTGGCAACACGAGTTATTGTTAGCAATAATTAAAAAGTATAAACAATATTTTAATTAATTAAGTTTGATTAAATTTCTTATTTTATAAATATGTATTATGGACGAGAAGAAAATTTTTAGCTTAGACTGTAAAATTTAAATTAACAGTCAGACGTGTAGAGTTTATGACTACCAACTTGGCAGCATTTGTTTGTTGTGTATTTTGTTTTCAACCAGTATTTGTAAAAGCAGAACAGCTGGTAATGTTTTTATTTAAGCACTTTTGATATTTAATAGTTGTCTCTATCAAAAACAAACTAATTTGAGTGAAAAAGTGGAAAGTTTTAATTTTGAGTTGTAAAACTTATTTAAGTTCAAATGTTTTTTAATTTAAAAATATTAAATGTACTGCAAACAATAAATAAAAATAATATGTTCGCGACAACACAGGCACTATGGTATATAACACTAGTGAGATCCAGCAATATATTACTTAGATTTAAACAATGTTTTAATTAATAATGTAGAGCCAATTAAAAACACGTCCGATCACGATGAGTGTATATTTACTTTGAGTATTGAGTACTCAAAAAAATGATCAAATACTCGGTACTCGATACCCACTACTCAATACTTTGCCAGCACTATTCTACGCATAAAAATGACGAAAATTTCAACTCAAAGCACATCTGCTTTGTCTCTGTGAAAATTCATTAATATACTCGTATCTAATGGTAGTTCATGAGCTACCGACTTATCTCTAAAATGAAACTATTTTTAACTACTGTGCGACGTAAAATTGCAAATCCGGATAAGCCCACAAATAATACAAACAACCCTTTGTAACAGAAAAGGAAAAACAAATCGAAATATAAATAATTCTATAGCATTACAATTTAGAAAAAAGTACCTGATTTTATTTTATACGGATACAGAACTGTGTGTAACATGCATTAAAAAATTTCCACTTCTAACTGAACAGTACACAAAAAATGCCTATAAATTTAGCAGTTGATTTATTATAATATTTTGTTTTGTATCAAGTCAGTGGGTGACGTACGCCGTAGTATAAAGTTCATATTCGTATGAAATTATTTTAAAAGTAACTGCCAAAAAGTGATTTAATATGTCAAATAGTTGTTTAAAAACATTTAGAAAATCTTGCTTAAAAATTATTTTTTATTTTGCAAGCTATCGAATTTTGAAAAATTATTCTTTGTAGGTTCTAGATTAAGCCAATTTTGCAGTTCAAGGACAAATAGATTTCTTACATAATATTCTTTTAAATAAAGTAAAAAATAAATTTTAAAATGATTTAAAGCTTGTTGATATTAATTAAAGAATGTTAAACAATTGTTTTATTTCCCAGAATTTTTTAAGTTTCATATTTCTAATAAACAAAACGTAATTTACCCTTTCGAAATACATATAAAAACACAAACAAATTATAATTTAAAAATAACAAAAAAATTGAAAGGTGACCTTGAAAACATTATTTTTTTTTGTTTTTTTGTAAAAATACGTTTGTGAAACATTTCCCTTTTTAGTTACTAAACTTAACCAAACATAATTTCAACTGTGTAATTGAAAAAAAAAAATAAAAATATTGTAAAATATTTCATTTATTCATTTTTATTTGTGTTTTTCAAGGTTTAGCACTTTATTGAAAAATTTGGAGTACAGGCGGTTATAACTACAACAACCTTAAAATAATAATGAAACTAAGAATAATTTGTCTAAATACAAAAATATAACACAATAACAAGCTTTTAAGACATTCCTTTGTACATTTAAAATACGCTTTGAAACAAGCTAAAAGTTGGCAAAAAAAACCAAACACATCGCCATAGAAAAATCCCAAAAAAAACCCCACCCCACTCACATTAAGTGCCGACAATGTAACATCGTTATTGTAGTTGTTTGTTTTTTTAAAGTGATTTATTTTTATTTCTAAACATTTCTAACGCTCATATTTAATTGAATCAACAAACATTAATACATAATAAAACACACATGTGATTTAATAACTTTTTATTATTATTACAAAACAAAAAAAAAAAAAACCTTTATTGTTAAATATAAAATATAATATATTAATTATAATTATTAATATTTAAAATAAATTAAAGATAAAAAACATTTATTTAAATGTAAAACACTTTTAAGCCTTAATTAAATTTGTTATCCCACCGATTTGCAACATCAGCTGTTATAAGTGTTATAAGTGATATAAGTGTTATAAAATATATCATTTTTTTAATTTAACAACCAACTTAAAAATATAATATACCGAAAGAAAATTGATTAAATTATTAAAATAAATTAATAAAATTTAATTATTAATTAAAAGTAATGAAATAAGTTTGTTATTCAAAGGAAAAACTAATTAAATATTTAATTGCATACATTTAACATAAAGTTTTAAATTTAATCCAAACAACGTACATACACAAATACATACTTAAATACATATTTATTAAAACTTAAAGCAAATTATTGATTAAATCGTTTTGATCAACTTAATAAAACAGTTTATTAATATTTAATTGAAGTAATTAAAAAGTTAAATTTCATAACTGAAAAAATATATTGTTAATTCATATACACCGTTGTTAATTGTTATCGATTGTTAAATTTTACTACATTTAGAGGTGCATTCATACGCGTAAATTAATTTAAAAACCTTAAAAGCAAACATAACCTTAAAACTTATAACTTTATCACATAGAAAAGTTTTAACGATTTTTGTGATTTCCAAACCAAATTAAATTATAATACATAAAAAATAACTAATGTATAAATAAAACTTCCTTTAAATGCCAAAAATGCCGCTTGTTAATTAACGTTAAATAACATTTTTAAATAACAACTAGTGACATTAAAACAAACAATTAGAAATAACCGTAGAAACGTTACAAAAGTAGTTTAAAAGGATTTTGGTAGAACCATATAAAGTTTTAAAGAAAATTAATATTTTTTATCAAATAATAATATTTAGAAAATATGAATTAAAATTTTGTTTAAAAAATAAAATCCAACAAGGAATTAAAGGAAATTATACAAAATTATGAATTAACAAAAAACGTAAAATAACAAAATTAATCTTAACAAATCTTCAACATAAAACTAGAAAAATTCAAAAAAACCTTAATCACACATAATCAAGCATAAAACATTAAAATAAAACTTAAAAAATAATTATAAAATAAAATGAAATAAAACAAAATAAATAAAAGTTCCAAATTAAAACGTATTTGTGTTTTCCTCAACAAAAAATTGCGTTTATTTAATAACAAAAAAAAAAAAAAAAAAACAAAAACCCAACAAACAACTATTTTGAAACCCGCTCGACGGAAAATCTGAATACAATATTTTTTTGAAGCAATAAATTTCTAAGCTTGTTGTTTTTAATTTTTGTTAAAAGCTTAAGCGTTATATTTTTAATAAAAAAATATTTAATAGAAAACTATGAAATAAACAAAACTTAAAACAACAAATTGTGTTTGGATCCAATAGCCTGAGGCCTTTTAAAAAGCAGCGATTTAAATAAGATTTTTTGTGCGTGTTGTGTGTGTGTATGTGTTTAAACAAACGAGTTTGTGTAGTTTTTAATACGTTTTAAATTTATTGTTAAATTGTTAAGTGAAATTAAAGTTCAATATTAGGTAAGTCAAATAATGATTGTTTACAAAATAATAACACGGGGACATACATATGTGGTACAAATTAGAAATACGCACCGTCCTGTGATTATTAAGAATAACGCTTTATATATTTATTGTTCAATACTGCTGTATGACGTATTTGCAAAAAATATTTACATTTGAAAAATTGAAAATTTTTAAATTTTTTAAATGTTTGAAATACACGTCATTCGTAGTTCGCATGTTCCATAGAAAAATAGTGAGTGAATAATGATCGTGACTCATTTTTTCGCTCTCATTCATGCACGCCCATGAATGAGAGCCAAAAAGTTAGCTCAAGCATGAGCCTGTATGAAAAAAATTTCGGGAGCGATCTCCAATACAACACTACTTGCTCCTTTGCGTGCATACATACATATTGTTCCAAACTAATTGTGAGTCACTATTGCCAGATTCAACGTTTATTTTTATTATAATTACTATTAAATTTGACATTAAAAACATTACAAACATTTTTACTAATTTCCTTTTATTTTCTTTTTGACAATTGCATTACCTTCAAATTGGAGGTCTGCATGAAAGTGTCGTGTCTGAAAGACACACAATAACAAATGAATGTCTTCAAACACACTCCTGCAGACCTCTAATTCAAATTAATATTTTTTTATAATTATTTTGAAGGGGATGGTGGATGCGGAAGCAGATGATTAACTTTTTGAGTCCCTTTTTGACTTCCTTTGTTTCTTAAAGATTTCTGACAGCCGATTGGTAATTTACGACTACTTTACGTTCATTGAGTATCGTGCTGTCACAAGAAGTGAAGGCAATTTCTACTAATTTTATTTACTCGATGCCACTCAATACTTGTCAGTTGGGTACTCAATACAGTACAGAGAGTCGTTAAATTTTCTATTCAATTTGTTTTTAAAAATATATGGCTAAAAGTATTCAGTATTTAAAAAAAAGGATGCAATATTTGATACTCGTTACCCACTACTCATACCAACCTTTAACTCTCCACTGTAGCAATTTGAGACTGGCGACTGATACATGTCGACATTCTTGCCCATCACAGAGTCTTTCGTAATTACTAACATTTGTCTAGGGTTCAGATCCCCCCATTGCATCCACAGTTAATATGTGTGGACATTCACGTAAAATGTGCGCTATCGTCTTAGTCTGCAAGTATCATCTTACCTCGATTGTCATCTTGGTCAAATGATACATGAACTTTCCATTAGCTTTCACTAACACAGTTAACTATCTTGTAAGTCCAAGTACCTTTCTGGTCTTGTTGCCAACTAGTAGGGCATCGATCCAAAACCCTGGACTTATAGCCTACCGGAGAACCCTTAATCTTTTTTTTTCATTTCATATTATTTATTGTATCTTCAAAGTACAATAAGTGCTCGAATCTTAGGACTAAAAGTAAAAAGAAAAAAATTTAAATATATATATGGACTTAAGTCCAGCTAGTGCTAGACAAAAACTGTATGATGATGCGGTTGTTGTTATTATTATTTTTGACACCTTTCTGATGTTCGGCCAAGAGAAGCTCAGAAAGGTGTCTTAGTCGAATGTAACCATGATTGTTCAGGATGTTGCTGGCCAGCGGATTTGTATGCGACTAAAGCTTCCTTCGATATGTTGTTGCATGTTTTGCTATTACTGCATTAACTAGTGGCACGTTTAGATCTTTGTGTATGTTCGAGTTTTTAATATACAAGGATGCGACTGTAATTATTCGTAAAATCTCATTTTAGCGCTTTTGATTTTTTTTCATTTTAGAAGCTGAGCATGACTGAATGCCATAGCACCATATTGGTTTAGAGAACGCATAATGAATAATTTAACTACTACCTAAATGATGTTTTTTTTCAAACTAGATGAAAATGGGAGAAATTATCTTTAAATTCTAAGGAGTAGTTAGGATACGAACTCGAGCCGACCAAATTATTCATTTCAAAAAATTAGCTCCATTTTTAGGGTTCCGTACACAAAGTGTAAAAACGAAACCCTATTGTTTTCGCTACAATGTCTGTCCGTCTGTCAGCGCCTTTTATCTCTGGAACCGTAATAGGTACACTCTTGAAATTTTCACAGATGATGTATAGCTGTTGCCGCTATAGCAACAAATACTAAAACTTATAGGGTGCTCCAATAGAGAGGTGTTATTTACGAAAATGTGTTTATTTCTTGAACTGTAGGAGGGATACACTTGAAATTTACAAACAGTTATTAAAACTTAGTTCACTATATAAACAAGTATAAAAAAATAAAAATAAAAATTAAAGGGTGTTCCGATACTGGCGTGATTTGCATGTATAATGCCTAAGTTTTGAACCATAATAGGTAGACGCTTGAAATTTTCACAGAAGGTGTATAACTGTGGCCGCTATCGTAGCAAATACTAAAACTTATAAGGTGTTTCGATAGAGAGGTGTTATTCACGAATATGTGTTTATTTCTTGAACTGTAGGAGGAATACACTAAAAATATGCAAGCAGTAATTAAAACGTAGCTCGCTATATAAACAAGTATAAAGAAATAAACCTTAAAATTAAAGGGTGTTCTGATAGTGACGTGCTTTGGTGTATATGGCCTAAGTTTTGAACCATAATATGTAGACTCTTGAAATTTTCACAGAAGGTGTGTAACTGCAGCCACTATAGCAAAAAATACTAAAACTTATAGGGTGTTCCTAAAGTGACTTGTTATTTGCTTTTATGTCTTTATTTCTTGAGCTATAGGAGGCAACAACTTAAAATTTGCAGTGATTTAAACTATGTTCGCGTTATAAGCAAGTATACAATATTAAATCATGGTGTTTTTCACGTTTAGTAACTTATTTTTTTAATAGTAATAGGTAGACTCTTGATATATTCATAGAAAGAGAATTGCCATGGCCGCTATAGCAAATAATAAAATTAAAGGGTGTTCCGACAGAGACATGATTTGTACGTAAATAGCCTTATTTTTTGAACCGCAATAGGTAGATTCATGTATATTTCTATAGTGTATTACCATGGCCGCTATAACAAAAATTGCTGAAATTTAAAGGGTGTTCCAACAGTGCTGCAATTATGACTTTAATTTTAAAATTAAAGGGTGACTCATAAGACATGAAAAAATTAAGAACTTGAATTTATAACGTTGTACTAAACATAGTACGGAACCCTACGTGTGTGAGTCTAACTCGCACTTGACTAATTTATTTATTATAATTTTAACAAAGTGCTGTTTGGTTTTATCAATCAAGAAAATTCAGCACATAACATAAATTGTAAATAAGATAATTAACAATTATTTGTTTAATTCACAAACTCCTTGCAACATGTATCGTTTATTAAAACATAATTTGTGAACAGTCAGTTCAAATGTATCGTTTATTTCTTGCACATACATATGTATGTATGTATTGATATCTGCCAGTGAAGGTAATCAATTCAAGGCAATAAAGTAAAGTATTTTTACTTGAAGCATAAAAGTAATTATTCGTTTAATTTCTTGAAATATCTATGTAGAAAGAAAGACAATATTTCTGTGGTAATAAGGAATAAGTGCTTAAGTCGACTTATGCAAAAATTTAGTTACTGGCACCTTTGAAATCTGCATACTTCAAAGTTCCGATGTGCAAATTTTCAATTATTTAGTAAAATTTTTCAGGAAGTTATAGCAAAATAATTTTCTGCTTATCTTTTTTCAATGTCGAATCGCATTTGAAAAAATCTTAAGAAACTAGAAGCTATTTTTCGAAATCATAAAAACTTCTTTCCAACTTATTAATTGCAACGCCTGCGTACTTTTGGTAGATATAAGATATTTTTTTAAATCATACGCTTGACTCCCATAGATAAATTTTAAAGAAAAGTTATTTTTTTGAAAAATTTATTTTAAAGTTTAAAATTGCTCTCCTACAAAACTTAAAAATCAGACTTAAGCACTTTTTCCTTATTGCCACAGATTTAATTATTCTGTTTCTATTTCATACTTAAATACTTAAGAATTGAAATTGTTATCTACATTGATTTTTCTTCTTCTCATGGGCAATTTCAGCACGACAACCATGAACCATTGCTGACAAAAACAAATTTTGATGCCGATGACTACATCTGAACAATCCAAGGTATGGATTGTTCAGTTCTACCACTTTTGAAATATATATAGTTAAAAACGAAGAGTTGTATCAAAATTTTAAATGAAAATTACCGTTGTATTGCGATACAATAAAATAACTATTGCAAGGAACTTGGGAATTGAACCCTTATTCATACGAAATTTTAATTATTGTTCTGAGTATTTATATATAAATACTCAGAATGAAAGGGAAGACGTGTAGAAAAGAAAAAAAAGAGAACTTAAAAATCAATTAAATTTGAATGACATAATTTTATGGTAAAAATTAGCTTAGACATCAGCCTTTTGTAGAAAACCCAAGTCTATGAATGCATCAGCAAAAAAATTGTATTGGTGTTTGTTAAAAACAAAATAATAAATAAAGCTCACCACCAGTACTTGTGAAAAAATAATGATACAATTTTTGGACGTGCTTTTGAATAACAAAATAAATTTATTATTTTTTTAATACGTCTATGTGAAAAGATTATGATGGGCTTGATAAATATATTTTGTCATTCACTTATCTCGTATTGAATTGAAAATGCTGTTGAACTTACCCCTTCATAAAATTTCGCCCATAAAATGTCAACAATATAAAATATGTATTCAAATTAAATTGTGTTTGAATAAAATAGCGAAAAAATTAACAAAAATGTTTAGGCATGTTGAAAAAAAAAAAAAAAAAAATACTAAAACATCTCATAATCAAACTCAAAAATTATCATGTTGATTTCACTCAGCATTTGTATAAGTTTATGGAAGTTGTCAGCTCTCGTTCTGACAACCCGTTCTGAGCCCGGAAAGTAAATGAAGGCCAAATTATCGATCGGATAATTAAAAACCAGAATGATAGAAACAATATTATGCCATCCTCATGATTTCTTATGAGATGGCGCAGTATGTGCGACTTAAAATAAAAAGTTTTCATTCGTCATTTTAGAATAAATGAAGTTTTGAGAGCTGGATGACGTAGTTTTTTTTTGTTCAGATATGCTATTGAAGTATCCTTATTTTTTTTTATTTATGGGCAACGCTAAACACATTTAACTGCACAAGCTCGATAGAATGAATATCTTTGGCATAGCGATTGGTGTTCTTTTAAGCATAAGCAGTGTTTGACAAACTGCAAGAACTTGTTCAATTACTAATCAATTTTTTCTGAAGTTCAATGTAATGCGTTTTGTAATCGAGTAACAGAATTTGGCAATCACAAAAGTAAGTCAATATATTACAAGTACTTCTTATGATGATACCTACTATTTGCTGACGTAAAACCATTCCAAAAATAAGAAAATTCAGTAATAATAATTGGCAAATAATATTATAATCGTTATTTAATTTTAATCCATAAAAAATTCGTTAAATTAGGAAAATCTGAGGATCGTTATCATAATCCTTTGCAGAAAATATTATTTGAATTAAAGTTTTAAAGTTTTATTATTTGGAAATAGATACATATTTGTGCTTATATGTAGATGTACTTATGCATGTGGTCTTAAACGCACTGCGGTTGTACACATAGTCTGTATTACAGACACTAGAAGCTAAATTATTATTTATATAAATTATAAAGATTTTTTTTAAATGTATCATTCGCTTTATTAAATATTGGATTTCTAACATAAGTCATTTCCTGTCTGTCTGTCTGTCTGTCTGTTTGTCTATATTTTTTTGAAAGTACGTAAAAGCTACTGCATGGATTTAAACAAAATTTTAGTATCCCGATTCCAATATAGGATACTTTTTATCTGCAAAAATATCTTATTTCCAAGAGAAAGTGGAGAAAATGCTGTGAAAGTACGCCGATTTTTTACCGATTTAAAGGTATATTTTAAACACGGTTGCACAACAGATGGCGCTGTGATGCGTACCTCATTTCCTAACTATCTCTTATAGAGCTGTACAATAATTTTTAGAATTTTGGAGTTTTATATAAATTTTAGAAGAGTCTTAAAAATTGGTGTGGATTACTTTCAAAGGAAAATCGAAGAAAATTTTTTCAGGACGCATTCAACGTGTGGGCACAGCTTTTATCTTATAAATAACAGTATTAGAATTAGACAAGTTATATTAAATTTTGTTTATAAAAATTAATTAAAATGAATTCCAAATCTCCTTACTAAAGGAAACAAATTCAATACAAATATGTGACCGCGCACAAAAAAAGGAACCACAGTTAGGTCCGTGATCCTCACGTGAGCTAACACGAACTCATGTTAACATTATCGGTCGTAATCGGTAATTTCAGAACCCCAACAGGCACCTTAAAAGCATTTACACTCGTAAAAAATTATAAACTTTAAACGACTCTTCAGAAAAATTTTCTTTTTTACCCTTATTACCTTTCTATTGGTGCCGTCACGTAAATACACTATCAAATAACTACAGCACTTATGTTTGTGTAAACTGCACTACCTAGTATAACATTTTTTCTACTCTTGTCTGGGAGTTGTAGGTTCGATCCCACCAAAGACGCTACAACGGAAGACGGTCTTCGTTACTGTGCTCAATAAATTAAATTAAAATATATTTTGTAATTTTATTATAATAATTTATAAAAAATTAAAAATAGGGATTTTTTGAAAAAGATTTCAAAAAATTTCAAAAAATGTTTCATAGAACGGTTTTAAGTGAAAAGGAACAAGGAAATATGGAAGCCTCATATTCCAACGATACAAACCTTATGGATATTTCTGAAAGGCTTAAAAGAAACAATTAAAAAAAAAAAATATAAAAATCTAAACGAAATTCCAAGCAGTAAATTAAAACTTTATTTACAACCTATTTCTTCTTACCCTAAAATATGAATAACAGTGTAAATAACACTTTTTTTTATGGATATATTACATAAAGAATATATGTAAGTTCAAACTATATTCGAATCGAAAAATTAATTATTTTCGGTTTGGGGTGTTAGGTAAACTACCCCTTGCCCCTTCCTGGTTATGGCCAAAATTTACACAGCTCTTCATCTCCATAAACCAATAGCATATACTGAATTTCATTTTCATATGTCATACGGTATGACCTGTAGAGCGTTTACAAATTTTGGGAGTAAGTAAACTAACCCTTGCCCCTTCCCGATTATGCCCAAAATTTATACAACTCTTCATCTCCATATACCAAAGGCACATACTAAATTTCATTTTGATATGTCAAACGGTATGACCTGTACAAACTCCACAAAAATAGTGGCATATACACCCACCCACCCACAGACATCATCGCGAAAATAGCCAAAATGAATTCAGGGGACCTCAAAACGTATAAATCTGTCGAAAACCCGACCTCGATTTTTTTTCATGATTACTATACTTTACCTTATACTACGTATGGTAAGGTAAAAAGATAAATTTATTAATGAATATAAGCCAGCTGTTTTCTTTTGAAAAAAACGAGTACAAAAATTAAGCTTAAGTTTTTTTTTAGCACAACACTATCGCTAGAAGCTCCTTCTCTGGAGTAGCATACCAAGATCTATGCTAACTAAATACAAAAATACAAAAAAATTTTTGTGATTTTTTTGGATTATCTGCAGAAAACACTCAGACTCACAATCGCAATTCCCAAACTGATAGACTAGCGCACTCCATTGCAGAGGTACTTGGACTAAATTTATTTATATTTATTTTATTATTAGACAACAAGTCCAAGAATAACACGGGGTAATAGGTTACATAGATCAGACATCAACATTACAACATTAGAAAGGTAAAAGTTTCTATAAGGCAAAAGTTCTATAGTTATTTGACAGAGTGTAATTTTCTTACAAAGCGGAAACCAAAGAGGACACTGATATCGCGGATATACTTTTGAAGGTTGGTTATGCCATAACTTCAGCCAGTTACATCTGTTAATAAATTAAAATGATGTTGTGTATTTGCGTATTCTTCTTATATTTATTTTTCTTGGATAATTCTAAATAATATTTAAATTAAATAACCTACGAGTTAAATATATTTATTTTTACCCTCATTAGCCATGAAGACGTTAAAAAAATTATAATAAATTGGTTGAAATTAAATACATCTTTAATTTAAATAAATATTATTTTATATTTTATATTTATGTGTTTATTAGTATAAAAGAGAACAAATCTTAAACAAATATTTTTTTATGAAAAATTTATAATTTTTTTTAAAGATAATTTTATCTTATTTGAACTATTTTCAATTTTCATTTTAAATCAATAATTTTTCGGGCTTAAGTTCATTATTATAAAGAGGTAACGCAAAATTAGACACTAGCGGAAGGTAATGCGTTTTCTGGATCGCTACGCCCTTCTTCAGCATTCCTCGTATCTATCTACAAGTTAGTTGCAATCCTAGTCATTTTTCTAAACAGCTTTTACAAAGAAATAGATCATGAGAATATTTAAAATTTTTTTTATATTTCTGTTTTCATAGATGGGGATAGTGCACTAAATTTTGATTGAAATCAGCATTGCACTACGACTAAATCATATTGCAAAAGAAATTATTGCACTATTTTTTTTGCAGCTTAGTGATAAACTGCAAAGCTTCACTAGCAATCAAAATAATTTAGTGGTAGTGCAAATGTTTGCACCACCACTCAATGCAGATTTAGTGCAATAATTCTTCACTCACTCAATTGATTGCAAAATTTTTACTTGCAATCAAAAAAAAAAAAAAAAAATCAATTGATGGCAAAATTTTTACTTGCAATCAATAAAAAGCTGCATATATTCATACTCTCAATCAACTTTAAAAATTCTGTGGCAATAAGGAATAAGTGTTTAAGTCGACTTAAGCAAAAATTAAGTTACTGGCACCTTTGAAATCTCCGTACTTCAAAGTACCCGTGTGCAAAGTTTCAATTATTTTCTACTATTTTTCAGGAAGTTATAGCAAAAAAACTTTCTGCTTATCTTTTTTCAATGCCGAATCGTATTTGGAAAAAAGCTTAAGAAACTACAAGGTATTTTTCAAAATCATAGAAACTCCTTTTACAACTTATTAATTGCAACACCTGCGTACTTTTGGTAGATATAAGATATTTTTCAAAATCATACGTTTGACTCCCATAGGCAAACTTTATAGATAAGTTGTTTAAAAAAAAAAAAAAATGATTTTAAAGTTTAAAATTGCTCTCCTACAAAACTTAAACTTAAGTGCTTAAACTTAAGCACTTTTTCCTTATTGCCACAGAATTATTGGTCATGAGAATTTTGAAATAAATTCGTTTTTTTAATATTTTACACCAAAATATAAAAAAGTGATGAATTTTTTATTCAGTATTGAAACAAGGTACATAATGGTAATGGTAATAAATTAATTATTAATACTATATAACAGTTACATAAAAATTTTCAAAGTCAGTTCGAACATTACTAGGTAAGTTAGATTCCTAGATTTTAGTGCAATTGATAAAGTAAATAAAACGATTGTTTAAATCACGACTCTTCTCATATCTTTGATATTAGATATTTCAACAGTTGAAGAAAATGATAGCATATGAATAGAATTAAATACTTCTCTCTATTGTTTTATTGTGTGAAGATAAATTTTAAAATTTGTAGCTTAGACACAAACCGGCTAATTTAACAGAGCTCTGTTAAACTGCTAACATAGCTCTGTTAATGGAATAAATCTTCGGTTTATGCATCAAAACTGCAATTTCATGGAAGCAATGCAAGATGGCAAAAAAAATGAATAGGTTTTGTTAGCAAGGAAGCCTCTTATACTTGTGCATACTTCGAAGTCATCTTTTCTGGTTTCCAAGAAAAATGGTCTCATCCCTTAGAGAATCTCAATTTTTAAAATTACAATAATTCCCAAAATCTCGTTCCAACTCGCACTGTTAAATCTTCCAAGCATGGACAAGTATAAGAGGCCTCCTTGGTATCAAAACCTAAAGTTTTTGTTTTATTAGACATCGGGGAAAATAGTAATATTTCAGAAAATAATAGATGTTTTTAAGTTGTGGTCATTTAAATATGTGGTGGAATAATCTGGCGACTACTAGATGATACTTCATTAATTTACAAGTGCTTTAATTGCAAATAAATGAGATTTACAGTACCATGATGTTACTTAGATGATTCACAGTACCATGATGTTACTTAGACTATTTTATTTGTTTTACATTATGTATGAAAATCATTATAAACTATTTTATTTTGTATGGTATACACTATTTTACTTGAATTGACTCCAAATAATATATATTGTTAAAAAATAGTGTATATCAATGATTTAATTTTGTTATAAATTAATAAAAATAATAAAAAAAGTTAGCAATAAAAATAGTGTATGATTTGTATACACTATTTTTCTTTGAAATTATCTCCAGAGTAACAACTAATTAAAACAGCATACCTGCACTTACACAATTATTAATGAAAAATTCCAAACACGCAATTACATATAAGCTAATATTTCAATTGATCTTTTCACCCACTTTGTGGAAGTAGAATTTCACCAAATTTTTACCACATTTAGAATCAGTTATGTAGATTCTTATTATGCAATAAATAAAAAAATAATGATGTACATGCGTATACACTATTATTTTATTGAGGGGACGATATGGTGTTGGTGTAAATTAATTTCTGATCAAAATTCATCACCTATGTAAAATAATAAAAATAAAATATTGATGACAATGGCCAAAGAAATCAAAAATAAAAACACTTTGTGATAGACTTCGGTCTAAACAATTGATGATGGATGACGGATGCACCATTTTAAATTTACAAAATACTAGTATTCTGTTTTCGTAATTCTGTTGGTTAAATAGATGCTCCTTACAGCTAAAAAATATCAGGTAGAAGAAGTATAGATACGAAAAAGCTAGGTTCGGCAGGATAGTACTGTTCTAGACACTTCTAATTGGAAACCTGTTGTTCAAATATGATTCTCTTCAGATTTTCGCGAAAAATTTTCAATATAGCCTTGATTATCTGTTATTATGCCACCCGATTCCCATTATTAATCTGATCGCATCATCCCGCTTGTATTTTTGCAATATCATCATACCATCTTGGAATCGTTCGACCAGTCTCTGGTTAAAGAACAATAAACCATAATTATAACTTTACTGTAAAAACCTAGAAGAATGTCGGTCCTGGCCCACATTGCCCTTGAAATCAAACGAAGATTGCAGGAGTTCTCTGCAACAGAAAGTGATTTGTGGTTGCATTGATTTATCCCTTATCTCAGAGCACATTGCAGAACCCAACGCAATTCTTCCTGGCTTCCGCCAGCTTTAAATACACAGAATGACTCTTCGCAGCCTTCAGCGCTTTCTGGCTGTCGACATAAACAATCACGTACTCAGAAAGTAAATCCCTGACTTTTAAACCCGAAGGCCTATATATTATTTCCAATTTTTTGAACTTTTATATTTGCAAACATTAAGTTAGCAAAATTTAGGAAGTTTACCACTTTTATTGCTTATACCATACAAATAGCTTTACCTGCAAACATTCTGCATTGCAAATGCTCCCTACAAGCAATAAAAACACTATAATTCAGTTTTATTTTTGTTTGGTACAATCGGTCAGACTTCTTCATTGATTATCTCGTAAACTTTTTATTTCTCAGGTAAAATAGTTCACTTTGAATTAAGAGCAATAAATTATTTTAAAATGTATAATTAAGACTTTTAGGGCAATAAGTCGACATGTCTTTAAAATATTATACAAACTTCTTCACAAAATTAAAATAAATTGAATTAAAAAAAAAAACAAAAAAATGCCGAGATAAGACGACTATTACATTTTTAGGAGGAAAAGTCATTGAAGTTTTTGTTAACAGTAAGTCGTTTGAGATTACATTTGCTATTAAAAAAAAAACAATTTTGTTTTGTAATCAAAGAATTCTACTTAAAAGAAAAAAACCTAAAAAATCAAATTCATTCCAAGTTACGACTTTTTCAATCAGTGAACAATTTAAAAAATCCCGTACATCCACAAATAAAGCGCCATGTTCAGAACGTCGAGTTACTTCAGAAATTATAGATAAAATCCGTGATATAGTTTAGATCCGCAGACAAGTTCAAAAGGTCATATGGATATAACATAAACAATTAGCAGCATGATGCCAGATTTGCTGTCAATTCTAAAATATACATATTTACAGATGAAAATAATAGTAAAACGTATTTTCACAGTGAACAGAAAGCAAAGACAGTAAAATTAGCTCGTTAAGGAAAATCTCCATTAAAAATACGCATGTGCCAGTAAAACCATTTTGGCGAAAGGAGGATAGTGACAAATAATTTCCATGATGCATCATGATGGTGTTGATGATAACACTGATATTGCGCTAAATAACGATCTAACAACAATGAATGAAAGGAGTCGTGTGAATAGAGTAGAGTTTAATGCCCGGAAGATTTAATGTTGTATACTTCGCACAGACGTGTGTTCGAAAATGATGCTTCATCTGATACTTAATTTGATAAAGTATTCAGGAATGGAATGCTTTTGATGTTTTTGGTATGGACTGGTATCCACTGAGATTTTCTCTAAAGAAGCAAATGCAAAGGTAGCAAAGAACGGTCACTCTGTCCGATCTTACTAATTATAACACCTATATCCGGCTCAACATGGAATACAACTTTCAGCAATGGGCGTCTCCACAAAGTCTTTTTTCGAGCTACTCACTACTGCATGCAAGAAAGGGGAAAGGAACTCGGTGGGGTATCCTTCTCTGTTGACTCACTGAAACATTAAATGTGGATTATATTTTGCAATGGTATGTTCTCTAATGAAATTAAGAAACTTATTCTCGAGATACCCGCATTTTTTTTATTTCCCTAAGAGGTCATTTAAGCCTGCGTAAGTCTTTCATGTTACTCTGAATGAAAAAAAAATTAAAATACTACTTACTTCCTTTATCTTCCTTTATCATTATTATAACAAAAAAATCATTTGCAATATGTTATATTCTGTACATTACATCTCTCCCCTATATTTCGCATAATTTATAATCTATAAAAATGCGCTTTCTGCTGAATTCACGGCTATTGCATCCCAGTTAATTTTTATTCTGCCGTTTTTATTTCAATTTAAAACTTTTGTGGTCTTGTTTATGGATTTCGCTTAGATCTAAGATTCGAGCTTGTGTTAAAAAATATTCTTACTTCACACGAGCCCATATTTTTGTTGGAAAGGTCTCATAGAAACAAAATAGATACAAATGAAATTCAAATAACTTGGTTTTTGGTAGAAACTCAACCCTAAGATTAGATTGCAAACTTATTCTTTGTAATTCGAACCTTACACCAATATGGTGCTATGGCATTCAGTAATGGGGTCCTGCCTTAGCTCCTAACATAGACAAAATTCAAAGGCGCGAGAATAAAATTTTACTAATGCAGTCGAGCATTCACAAAGATATAAACGTGTCATTACTTGAAGCAGAAATAGCGAAACATGCAGAAACATATTGAAACAATAATGAAACGCATCCAAATCCGCCGACCCGTAACATCCTAAATGATCGTGGTTACGCTCGACTAAGAAGGAGTAACATTGCTCCCATCGTCCGAATATTAAATGGATGAGCCATAAATGATTACATCAACCGTGCACTGTATGGTTAATCAATAGAAACAAATGTATTTAGGGAATATACAAAAAATGGTATAGATCGGAAAAAGAATACTGTCGAAATAAAGCCATATTAATATAACTCCAACTATTGCTGAAAGTATTTCATGACCCCTAGATCAACTTAGGATTTTATGGGCGAAAATTCTAATTTTGGGATTTTTGACATTTATTTTGGGAATTTTTTCAAGATTTACCTTAATGTTGCGGATTTTTTTACAATTTAAACCATCATTTTATAGGTATTAACTAGACCATTTATAATTTTTAAAAATCAAACAAAAATTTAAGAAATGCTAAGCTCTAAAAATCTAAAAAATTTGCAGGGGCGAGGTACCCAACTTTAAGACCACAAAGCGTCACCCCTGGCTGGTGGATGGCACACACCGTCAAAACTTAAGCCGAGATACTCCTCTGCTATGCTTATTCTAAATTTTAGATCAATCCGCCTGGCCCTTTGAGATATGAGTAATTTTTGTTAGTTCATACACATTGAAGATACAATAAATAATATATGTATGAAAAAATATATATTTTTGTTTAAAACATTAACTCATTCCTGCAATACAAAACTTATTGCTTTCATACAAAATATAAAGGATATCAAGTATACGCCTACCTCTATTATAAGTTTAGAAATATTGCATACCTTTGGGATGCAAAAAATAAGTTGCGATAAAGAGAGTACGAGTGCGTATGAGTAATATTTTTTGTATTAAAAAACGAATACGAAAAGGTATAGATAGATGTGCTAAGATCAGCAATTGTCTATTGTCAAAAGGTTATTTGTAAAACTATACTATGTATGTCCTCGTATTATTTGATTTAACATTTATTGCATTTTAATTTAGAGAGAATATACGAACTTCAGACTACTTAACAATTATTTTGAAAATATAAATTAATTAAATATTTTATTTTTTTTTATATATTTAAAGCTTTTAAAAAATATATACCAGTTACATTTGCAAATTTTGTTGCAAACTGAACCGCTTGTAGTACAAGTTGCTCCCACCCTTATTGAATGCTTGAATAAATAAAAAAATCCTTTGTACTCCTATAACCAACGCCCAAAGAGAAAGTTTTTAACATCATTCAAAATCACTGTCAGAGGTAAAACCACTAGCTGAACAAACAAAAACATAAACAGAATCGAATTTAATTTTGTTCTCGGAAATAATTAAAAAATTACATTCTTCAATAAACAATGCAAGTGTTTTATTGCCGTAAGTTTTTCTTTAGGTTTTAAATAGAAGCCTTGTTTTTATTCTTACAGAAGAACGGTGAACGCAGAGTCCAATTTTCACAGAGAACAAGTAAGATGCGAGCTGAAATTATGATAATTTCATAACTAAAGATATTTTGTTTGCAAAAGAAAAAATTATTAAGCAGACTTTATGCATAAATTGTCTTGTCGAACAATGGAAACAGTGTAACTATAAAAATATTTAAGGAAAACCCAACAGTGATAACTTCAAAAGTTCTTGGATCAAACAGTTTATAAAACGAGCTTCTTTTTTTCAAATAAAAAGCAAGTTTTAAATACTGAATATTTTTGAAACAATTTAATATTAATATTTTATCTTAGAGCTGCATTAAACCTTTGCTGTAGTAACTAAAATTATTGAATTCAAATTTCAAACATCATAAAACAATTCTTAACAGGTAAGAGAATTTGAATTATAACAAAATTTTTAATTATAACTAAAATTGAATTAAACTTTGCTCTCAATTTCATAGAATCGTTAAACCAAGCTTACATTTTAAGAGGATTTATTTAAATTAATTTAAAAAAAAAAAAAAAAAAAATCCTAGAAGTAAACTCGCACAATTTGTGTTTTCTACACAAGATCAACTAAGAAGATCAGTTCGAAGGACTATAAATTTTTCTTTGTATACTTTTTGGTAAACAATTTTTCTCCTGAACAGTTTTCAATAAGCCACTAGTAAGTTTTATTATTTTGGTAAGATGGAATGGTAAAATTTTGTTTTAAAATAAATTTTTAATTTATTATTAAGTTTATGAACATGTTTCCTCCAAACGCAATTCTCTGTCTACCCTCTACGAATAGTTACGTTTAAAAATTTTGTCAAATTATTTTCTTTTTTTGCAGGTGTTTGGTGTTTAATAATAATTTCCTTCTTTTCAGAGAAATTATAATTTTGAAATTGCTTGTATTTTAAAATATTTAAAAATTTAACATTAAATTAGTAAATTGTCTTTTCCTTAATTTCATCATTTTCAGATTTTTTAGAATTTTTGTAATCATTGTAATTAATATTTTTTTTATTTCTTATTTCAGATATCTAAACAAATCAACCAGTTAGTAAAACCAAGAATATGTAAGAACAAAAAAACACTCAAGCCCAGACCCGCAGTTTTCTGAACGTATACAAGTACACTGCATGCTGCATCAGAGTATTTTTTTCGAGTTTTTTTCAGCTAAAACACATTTCATGCAACTGTTTCCTGCCACATTTTCTTTCTCTTTAAAAGTACTGTAAGTCAAATACTCCTGTAGCTGTAGCTTAAGTGGTTAGCACGTTGACTACTAAGCAATGGTTACGAGTTCAAATCTCAGCCGTGGCAACATAAATTTTTCTGATATGTTGTATTATTAATTTATTCTTTATAATAATGCATATCACAGCGCCCTCCTTCGCCGGTATTACCACATAGCACTAAATCGCCGGCGAAGTAAAATAATTATAAACTGGCTATGCTAACTTCGAACTAATTCGCCTAAATAACACCAGAGGCGCTGCAATACTGTTCTAAAAATAATCATAACGTGCAATTGCAGTGTTGCCAGAATCGAAGCTTTACTATCACTAACCATCTGTCTTATCTACTACTATCCCTTTCCAAAGGAAGTACCACAGTTTATTTAGGCATTAACTGCCTGAGTGGTACTTCTCTTAAAAAAAAAAAAATAAAAAAATAAGGAGTATTTTTTTTATTTTATTTTTTTATTAATTTGAAAATATCTCTTGTTTTGGTTTTTATTTCTTCTATTTCATTACATTCCAGTTTTATTGATATTTTGTGCAAACAGCGATTTTATTTCTATTTCAACGACTTATTGAAGAAAGCGATTTGAGAATTGTTTCTGGTGATTTTATTGCTTTGTTTTTATGATAATTCCCTTTAGGTGAAACTTTGTAATATTGGCGTTTTATTTTTATTTATTAATAGCTGTGTTCGCCTCGTCAGCGTTCTAACAATATTTAGTTCGATTTTCTTTAGTGCTTACTTTGTATAAAGGGTCACATCTCTTCTAAATTATCCTATTTGCAAAAATAATAGATGCCTTAAAGTATGCATATCGGTAAAATTGGGTACTTTGACTGCATTTTCTCCACTTTCTCTTGAAAATAAGATATTTTTGCGGAAAAAAGTATCCTATATTTGAATCAGGATACCAAGGTGCCTCTTTACAACATTTTGTTAAAATAGTTCCAGTAGTTTTTACGTGATGCGAACACAGACAGCCAAAAAGACAGACAGACAGACAGACAACAGGACTGACTGATTTGTTATATGCATAGATTTATAATTTGAGAGTTTTCTTTAATCTAGCAGTTTTATATAAAATAGTGATTTTTTGTAAAGAAAGTTGAAGTTTATTACAAGTTTTATCGATTGACACGTGCACATCGGAATATAAATATTTTCTTAGTCGACTTGTGAATTGTGATCTGGGAATGGGTATGAAAAAAAGGTTGCCAGTTAATCTTTTATTAATTAAAGATTTTTGAAAATCTTCAATTCATGTTAGAAAGAGGAAGGAAAAATATTATATGGTTTTGGGGAAAAAATCGATGTCGCTTCTGTTGGACATAATCGGGACAATCCACAGAGGAGTAAATCAAAATATTTTGGAAATTATTCAGTCATTTGTAAAGCTTGCCATTGGAGGCGCCATTTGCTCTAAGAGTTTAGGTCTCGTTTTAAACTCAGAAAAGATATCACATCATAATGTTTCCACAATATCTTGAATTTTGCTCTCAAAATTATGTTATTATCTAGACCTAGTGAATTCCCGAGGCGCATATATGTATATCCTGTTTCTAAGAAAATGAACTTTCGATGGACATAAAAAATACACATCTATTGTTTTTAATTTTATCTATTATATACTGAAAACTTCCTTGAAATCCACTAAATTTTGCTTGGGACAGAAAAGCTATGCCCAGGTTAAATTTAAGATTACTTGAACTAGCGCCTTACAAGTGGCGAAATTATTTTTATTCTGTCCCAATGTGCACTGTAACAGTCTTGATATGTCACAGCATTTAGGTATCTCTAGTGATGAGAGTTGTAGATCCTCCTACTCTACAACAACACTGGCTTAAATATCCAAACGGTTTTCTAGAATATGGATTAACTATAAGGGCAGTACGATATTCATTAGCCTGTTGAGTTGTTTCAAGTTTATATACTTTATATACTTTAGATACCTTATATACTTTAAATACTGATGGACGGTGGATGTCACAATGGGCCTAGTATCATCCGATAGAACTCAAAAAATGCGAGCGGCCCACTTGGAAACAATTATACATCAGTCTTCTCACCTTTGCCAGCTTAAAAAAATTGTATCGGTATATGGAAAAGAAACTCGTATATAGTCTATTGGAATTGATGATGCGAGAGGGGAGAGAAGAATTAGAAGGGGTAGTATGGAAGGAAGTATGTACTCTTGAAAATCGTTTTATATCCTAATTCGTAGTATTAACTATGAAGTTTCAAATGTATAGACATGTGTATATCCATACAAATTGCTGCAAATTAAAGTTGCACGATATAAACAATTTTAAACAAGAAAAGAGAAAAAATGCAGCAAAATTAATAAATTAAGATTTAATTTCGCAGTAAGGTTCCATACCCAAAGGGTAAAAACCGTAAATATATTTCGCTGTAATAATAATTGAATCAGTATTTGAGAGACACCTTATGTCCATTTTTGGCCAAAATTGAGTAAGACATATTAAATTGCTAGTGAAGGCTAGACAAATCCAATATGCATAAAACACCTCAATAAATGTGAGTTGTTTCTCAAATTACCGATTCAATTACAAATTAAAAATAAAAATTAAGAGTGTCCTCATAGAAGACTTAATGTTAAAAAACAAGTACAAGATTTTAGTTTTTTGTTGTTATCACTTGTTTTTTAACATTAAGTCATGCAGTAACTGATATCCTATAAGAAAGAAAGGAGAGTACGAGCAACTGAAGCGTTCGATTCTAATTATTAATATTAATATTATTGCTATTGTGATTATTAATATTATTATTATTATTATTATTATTATTATTATTATTATTATTATTATTATTATTATTATCAGGGAATTGTCAGAAATCTATATGAATTTAAATCGAACTTCTAAACAACTTTCCAAAGCCAGAAGTAAGTTTGATTGCCAAAAGCATTAAAATATAATAAAAGAGATCCGGACAAATTAAGAAATTTTAATACAAATTTTTAAAATTTTATAAAATTTACTTAAAATTAAATATTAATTCCCTAGATGTTCTCTAAAACGATAGAGGTGTTTCTATTTGAAAAAAGTATACTAAAATGTTTAATAAGGTTTACGCGAGAAGTTTGTGTAAGATATTATTTTGGAAACAGTGTTAGAAATTGTATATTTTTTGCTAATCTCTTATTGCCAACAACAGCAAATCATAATTATAAAATTAAGCTTAATGTCTGCTCAAAGGCATGTAATTTGCCACTAATGACAACAAAACGTAGACTGACACCTAAATAATTGGAAAATATCCAAAACTAGAGAAGAAAAAAAGTTCTACACTTGACGACTCTTAACCGCAGAGTTTATTCAAATACAATGAAAACAACCAACTGCTACAACAGCGGCTACAGACAAGACACTGCAAAGTGTCAAGTACAATAAGTATAATATTTAAACTTTTTTCAAGAACCTAAAGAGAGAGAGGGAGAAAAGTGTAGAATATACAATACTTGACAATGTTAAGTGCAATAACAAATGGAAAATAAGAAAATCATTTGCACGTTTTGAAAAGTGACACGAAAAAGCTTGAACAGATCAAATAATTAAAATTGAGATGAATTTACTTATAAAAAATATAAAATTGAAATACAAAAACAGAAACAGAAACAGAAATCAATAAAAGAAATCCTTTACAACATACAACAATTGTTCTTTTTCAATAGAACGAACCATTTAAAAACTCAAGCACTTTCATCAGTATCATCAGCATCAGCATCAACAAAAACAGAAACAGCACCGACAACAACAGAAGCTGCTACAAAAAATAAAAATAAAAAATCACGAAATAGAAAAATAATGACTGGGTGATTTTGTGTGCTGCAGTTTGTACACAATAGACAAAATAAAAAAAATAAAAAAAAAATACGTTGAATGAATTTTTTTATATGTCCTTGAAGGTCATAAAATCAAGCACGGTTTAAACAACTAAACGAACGAAAGAACGTACAAATCAATGACTGACTGACTGACTGACTAGCGGACTATTTGTTTGACTACATGAATGAATATATAGGAATTCAACAATTTACATAAACAGTTATATTAATTCATTCTTTCAATTCATTCCTTCATTAAGCCATTTGTCTAACAAACAAAAAATGCTTTTATTTAAATGAAAATTTTCTCTATTGAGCGTTTTTCGCTGGATTGAAACGCAATATTAACGAATTGATGCAAAAAATGCTTTAGGCCCATTATAATATCTTGCCAATAGCTAAAGTTAGAATTTTGCCGGAGAGATAAGTAGTTTTTCGTTACAATAAGAGGGCAAGGCTCGTTGATATAACTTGCCTTTACGAGATTGTTAAAGGTTATTTTTAGCTCACTTATAATGGCGAAAAAATAGTTATCTTTCCGACAAAATCCTAACCTTAGATATTGGAAAGTTATAAAAATGGGCCTTAAAGTGATTGTGTCAACTGTTTTGTGTATAAAGCACCATTTATATGATTTCTAATCACTTCCTTCCGGAGGCACTATTTTTCATTGTAGTTCATGTCTCTACCTTGACACAGTGTTGTCGGCGAAAATGGGGGAACGAGATACCAGGGTTTCTGGAATCTTAATCTGGAAAAATAGGTCTGTCGATTACAGGGCCCTTCGACGCCTGACCAGTGTCCAAACGACTGGTACCACGGAAACCATTTGGTGAGTGTTGGTGAGGTTCCCTTCGGGGGTACACGCGGTGGCTATGGTTTGTATCAATACAGGCTGAGATAGTGCACGGTTTGTCAAGTGTACTCTCCAACCCCTAAACAAGACGTTAGGACATAGGTCCAGTCTTGCCATGTTTTACAAATTGCTTCTCATTAGCGTACGTATTGCGTACTGTGCGATATAGTGTGATGATGGAACAATGGCATTTAGGGGAAGCTATTGTCGCTACATTGCGCTTGTGTTGTGTTATGTGCGGTATTCATATAACGCATCGGAAGTGGTAGTCTACATATAATTATTTCCCCCAGTGGTCGGATAAGTTCAAACACGGCTAGGTGCTGACGTTAATATTGATCACATCATTTCAAATCACTTTAATATAAGGGACGTCTTGATAGTTGTAGGGGTTGTGGGTTCGATTACCTTAATGGTACTTTCGCTGTTTCACTATAATTTGCACATATAATCTAGGTAGATTTTTAATTATGAGTTTTATAAAAAATACTTTTGATACTTTTTGATAAACATTAACATATTTTTAGATGTTAACGTGGCTGCTTAAAATAATTATAATTCATAACTTAATCTGATATTTATATTTTTTTAGAAATGCAAATTAATTTTGATTGAACTATTTTAGTTATAAACGATTGTTAAATTATTTGACATATTTCTTTTGCATTTTTGCAATTAAAACTTAATAAAGCAAAATAATGGTAATAATATTTTAATAGAATTTTTAACAATGTTTTACTTATGAAATTGTGTTAATTGAATTGGAAATTCAGCAGCAAAAAGGTCTATTGTATAAAACTAGACATAAAAAACCCTGACTGGGGTATAGGGGGAAAGAAGAAAAATGAAAACCAGATTATTTGTTGCTAGTGTTTGGTTCTTCATGACTGGTGTTTGGTTCTTCAACTCTCATTCTGTTGAAAATTACGATATTTTAGGGCAAAATATTTAAATTTTAATTTTAGATACCTGTCTGCCCAATTGTCTGTTGTAAAATTTTTTTCATAATTTATTTATCGGTTCTTGTTTCAAATTAATACAGATCGCGTCAATGGCTTCCAAAGTTCTTTTTTTATTTGTAATAAATGAATTAATTATATAGAAAAGTTTAATTACATGACATAATTTTTACCACATATCGTTTAAATAGTGACGAGCAAAGTGACATTTAAAAATATCAACACATTTGACATAAAAATACTATTAACATTTTCAATAATTACTCTTATTGCAACTTAGCTATTGTATGGGAGTTTCTGTTTTCAATTCGCTAATACCACAGGACAGGACAATTTTCGAAACATGTTCGTTCATGACATGCAATGAAATTGCTAAAGAAGAGAAATTAAATGATTGTAGCAGGTTTCAGAAGTTTTCATTTATGAGCGTTGAAATATCAACATTTATGAAATTTTTCATACATATATATGAGATTTCTTCTATTTTATATCTTTTTCATGGTCATAACAATAAAAAGGCTCTGCCCACGATCACATATGAATGTGTGTAACTGTTTGTTTTTTTTTTTCATACATATGTATGTCCATGAAGGTTTAAAAACAAAGAATATTATCCGTATTATTCATATGTGATGTTAATGCTCTTTTACATAAATGTTTCTAAATTTTTTTCATTTAAGAGCGTTTTTATATATTAAATTTCGATTTTTTAATTTGCACATTACCGGATATGTGCATATTCATACATAGATACATACATACATTTATGCGAATGCTTAATGCGAACATTATTCTAAGATCTTTTCATTTATGAAAACTTAACAAAGTTGTAAATTCGTGAAAAGCAAAATATTTTCTCATTTATTCATCAATGAGCAAACGCAAAAACGAAAATGTACATACCACACATGATTGAGTAGTGAGTGAGCACTTCGGTACTCTGGATTTTCTAGAAGAGAATTTTAATTACTTTATGTCTCTGTTATCATGCTTTTCAGATGTTAATAGAAACAAAACCTTTGATAAAAAAAGTTTTGCAAACGAATTCACTTTTGGTTGCAACTGCAATTTTGGGTTAATTAAAAAATAATATTATTTTTTACTAGAATTGGTGAAATAGTCTCACTACTAGGTTATTTTTATTTTAATTTTATAAAGGCAGAAATTTTAATAAGGCAGATTATGCTTTCATATACATTTAGCATTTTTACATAGAAAATGACAAAAAATTCGTTAAAAGTCTATGTATCTAAGTAATTATAACTCATTTTTATTAGACAAAATTGTATCCTAGGGGCACTTATATCGATATTTCTTGCCCAATACAGTGCAATCGAAACCTTAAAATTGTTGCCTAAGTATCAAAATATTTTGCTTTTTCATGCAACAATTGCTGCAATACGAAAACAAAAGTCGAAACAACTTGGCTTTTTACAGCGGTTAATTAAATCTGCTAAGTAATATGACACAGAAATTTTGTTCAGTGTCGTAGCACCAATGCACATTAATTTTGAAAGAAATGTCAGGTTGGCTACCACTACTTTACGCTCAACATAATACTCTCTTCGCTCTCAGTAAAGTACTATATCTTGCAACAAAATTTTAAACTATTTATTTGGCGTAGCTGGTAAATAAAATTTGATGGGTCCTTTTAATTAAACAGGAGTGTGTCGCAAAATTTACGTAAGTGTGAAATTGAATGGCTTATTTTGATCGAATAATAATAGTTTATCTGAAAAATTAGCTCCAGGACTTTCCTGGCACAACGCAATCTTCTGCTAAGTTTTCAATGACCATTTTGCATAAATATGGCTGAATTTCCTTGACATAGCACAGATATCTGTGGAATTGTTTGGCTGAACAACAAGCCTTTCACATCAATATCATTCAATTAAGCCGGAAAAAAACTTGGTATGATATCGGGCTTTTGTAGCAGTAACTTTATGATAAGCTCTATTTTAGAACAAGCGTGGTTTAATGATGTCTCCAGACCAAAACCAGTACCCAAAAAGCAAGATATGGTTGAGTGGTATTTCGAAAACCACAGAAAGCCCAAACCCAAATATATGCCAGTTTCGACGAAAAACAAAGCCATCAACGTGAAAAGGTGTTTTATCGTGTCCGTCAAACTTTCATTATTTTCAAATACTGCTTAAAGTGGAAACGCGTTCTTGACGCCTGCAATTATTAGTTATTTTTGGAACACTCTATGTACATCTACGAGTATATTATTTTATACTAAGATTTTTTATTTTTTTTTCTTCTTTTATTAAAAAATCGATATAAATCTAGTCGTGTTATGAATTGCAAAACTTTTGTTAGAATTTCCATCTAAAATAAATTTGTTATTTTTGTCATTTTCATCACGTTCTTGTAGCTACGATTTCTGTTTAACGTTTCCCAAAACAAATTTAATAACTTTTCATGGAGTTGGCAGCTTAAATTTACATATTTTAATATCTTCTTTTCAAGTGCTTTAGGCTTTAAAGGCAAATTGTCGAAAATAAGTTTCAATAAGTGCTGAGGGGTAAGTGTGTGATGATGTTTAATTTAAAATTATTATAAAATATTTTTATCGATCCGAAAAAAAGAAAAGATAAAAATGGTTAATTAATTTAAATTATGCTGAAACACAGATTCATTTTTGCATTGAAAATAAATTTGAAAATTTTACTGCTTCAAGAGAGGAGATTAGGTCGTTGTGTCTGTTGTTTATGTCGATGTTGAAATCGTGCTTGCTGGTGACAAATTTTCCTATGACATTTTTGTTACTTGACTAGCTAGAGTCCAATAGTCTGACTATAAGAAAATAATAAATATTACGCATAGAATTCAAGTGATAAAAGATGTTTAGTTGAATTTTTCATCTTTTCATCTGACTTCTCTTTAATTTATATTCAAACTTTCGAACGATGTAGGTGGCAAATAAGTAGTTTTTAATTAATATTTTAATATTATTATTATATTAATATTTTTTTATTTTTTTTTTACAAACAACCATAGTCTTTGTCGTAAATAGTTAATCATGACTAAACATTTAAAGTTGTGAGTGATATAATCGCAATTTGAATCTGTAATTTTTGAATAAAAAATAAAAATCATTGATTTAACTTAAAACTAACTTTTTCGATTATTTTTATGATAACTACTCACTCCTCCACCAAATCTGCCACGCCAAACAGTTTATCATTTTGAGGTTGCAATGATTTATTTTCATTATGACTGTATAATCATATTTGATGTAATATCTGGTGTGATAAAGGAAATGGCATGTGGCCAATTTCCAGCTCAACTAGTTGGCGTTTAAGAGTTTGGTCTTGGTCCTTTGCCAACTGGCCAATAATAAATAAAACAGCATCTTATTGGCACAATATAAACCGTTTTTTCAATTCATAAGTGTGGGTTTTTATTACTGCACTTTGTCAAGTCTTATGTACTGTTTGTTCCTCAAGCGGAAAAATGACACAAAATAAATATTTATGCAGACAATTTGTTTTAAATAAAAATAACTTTGATGTAATTTGGGATGATAAAAAAACAATAAAATCTGAATATAAAAGTAGTATTAAGTTAAAAAAAAACTTGCAGAAGGACTTATCAAAACTTTATTTAAAAGACACAGCTTTACTCAACAGCACTTTTTATTGAAACATTCAATTCCTAATAAAAATTCATTATCTATGTTACAGCAATAGAATAAATGCCTTTAAGGAATTTGCTGATACAATTGCCTCCTTTTTCGGAAATTTTCATGATCTTTTGTAACGTGGCTGAATTTTGGTATTGCAGCATTGACTCATACAAAATATTGCATTAGTGTTTTATTACATGATTTAATGAAAGAAATCTTTTAACCAAAATAATAGGAAATGTCTCGTACGGTAATTAAAGCTGAGCAGCGGACATCAACATCATCTAAATTAATAAGAAAAAATATTCACGGATCAGTCTTAATTTCAAGGCTTATGCCTCCAGCTAAACATTCTTTCCAAACAGTGACGCATTGTGGATACATTTACTGATCGGATGATTGGATCGACAATTTCATGTGGGGTTCTTAAAGCTAAGAGTAGAATTTTAGACGAACAATATATTTTTTGAGAGACGAACATATACGATTACATAATTAATTTTAAATTAAAGTTTGATTAATTGATTCAATTATTAGTTAGTTAGAAATAGAACAAAAAATCCTAATTAAATAAATTATTGACTCAATTAATTATTTAATAAAATAATGAAACCGATTAAAATATTAAAAAGTTGCAAATATTTTTTCTGTGTAATAAAAATTAATTGTGAGAACGAAAATTTTGGATTCAGCTGTGATATTTAATTTAAATTATACTAGTTGATTTTTAATTTGTTTAATTGTTTTGTAATTTGTTAATAACTCACATTAGAAATGTTATATTACGGAGCCCTTGATAAAGTCAACAAAAATTGACGAAACGTTGGGTAAATCTATTACATATGAGCCCTTGATTATGAAAGTGGTATAAGTCATGAATTTCTTGTTTCGAGATATTAAGAGGTTTGCATTTTAAAGGATTGAAAATGTTATGGTATTATGGAATAAAATATTTTCACAAATAAATAGTGCCAACAAATAAGTATTTATTATGATTGTAAAATATATAATTATTTTTACAAGGAAATGTGGTTTTGAAAGTTTGAAATGACTTATACTATTTTAACAAATTAACTTAAACCATCAAGGAAAATTTCTTTTTAAAAATGTTTTTTATTCAAACTCTCTACATTGTCACTAAGTAATTTTTTAGTATTTAGGGAAATAAAGTGTTTGTGGAAAATTGCTGGGATAGAGGGTAGTAAATGCATCATATCTTTAGGTTTTTCTCTTGTTATTGGGCTAATGGTTGTGTATAATGGAAGCAAATCAATACTTTCGTATATTTTTCGCCTTCCTCTTTTAGGTGAAAGGTCTAACACTTTGAATTCGGAATTGTCAATTTCGGAAGTTTTTTAAAACATCTTATATGGAATATTTTTTAGAAATCTGATCCATTGTATTTTTAGCCATTTCTATTAGTCGTTGATTCTCCCAGTTGCTTCGTCGAAATGATATTAGTCTTATTCGTTTCCATTTCTTGGGAGCATAACATATACTTCTTCGCCGTAAAAATAGTGCATTTTTACATTAATAGGATTACCTGATCATACTTGAACCGCTATCTGAAGACATGACAAAATTACTAATAATTATTTTGCCAAACTTTGAAAACAGACTGACTTATACCACTATTAAAATAAACAGTAAATGTATTTTGTTTACCAACTAAAAAATAAACGCAATTTTTCAACTTAATTTTCATGGCATACGGCGAATTACTTCAGATTATGTTATTTTATTAGGAATTGATATAAAATAGCTGATAAACTAGATTTTTAAAATTTTTTACATATACCACTTTCAAAATCAAGGGCTCATATAATGAAATAGTAACTCATTTCCGTCTGTCTGTCTGCTTTTCTTTTACGGAGGAGATACCTCAGCAACCTGATTCCAATATATATACTTTTTTCCGCGAAAAGATAAAAAGCAGCTATAGTACGCCGTTGAACTAACCGGATATGCATACGTTATTTTTTGTAAAGTAAAAAATACATAAACTGATATGCAGCATAGTTTAAGGCGGAACTAAAAACTCCTTCGCTGGTATTACCACATACCAATAAATTGCCGGCGAAAATAATCACAGAATGCAATTGCAGTGTTGCCATAAGCAAAGCTTTACTATCACACTAACCATCTGTCTTATCTACTAATATCCCTTTCTAAAGGAATTAACACAGTTCATATGGGCATTAATTGCCTGATTGTTACTTCTCTTAAAAAAAAAAAAAAAAATAAATACGTAAGTTTTTGGCGTGGATTGCTTTCAAAGCAAAATTTAATAAAATATTGCAAGGGCGCTGACGAAGTGGCGGGCACAGCTAGTATGTAATAAAAAAGTGTTTTATTAACATAAACTGTGGTAAGCCTGACCAATTTAAGATTACATAAACAACAACGCAAGAAAATAGGTAATTTTTTTTTAACAAGTCGGAGGAAAGGGTACCCGATACAATGTAATTATTTATTATTCGATATAATTAGACCTACAGTGGTCACACTATTTTAATGAACATAAAATTTTTAAGACTAACTTGCATTTTCGACTAGGATGGGGTGGGGTTCGAATGTTTTTTTGTAAAGATAACTCAGTTGCAAAGGTAACTACTAAATTCCCTGCAAAAAACCGTCAGAGTATTTGGAAGTAATCGAATCCGCAACGCAGACTGATATATTCTTGCACTACAAATCAGTCTAAATGCCCTGACTAGACTCATTATCGTACACAATTAAACGAACGACGTAAACATATAAAAGTCTGGCATTATTGCGTGTTATTAAAAAAAAAAATAAAAAAAAAATTGTTGTTGGTGCTACACTATCACACTAAAGAGAATTAAAAACAATCTTCATAATTCAATGCAATTCCCAATTTTTTGACTTGTTCAGTTTCACTGAATCCTTAATTATTCGGTTTTAGAGTTGACGCATTTAACTGAATATAACGACTATATTCTAAAAAAAAAAAAATGTGCAAATTACAACAGCAAAAAATTAATTATTATTCCTGTATTTAGAAATGGATTGACCTTCTTTTTATTAGTATTTAACTTTTTTTTTATAAAATTAGAGAGCAAATAAAGCCTAGGGGAAAATATATAATTTTATTCAACATTTGAAAATAATTAAGACTGTAAAAATGTAACTAATATTATGCTAATTACCTCTTACATTTTCTAATAAAATTTTCATTTTTTCTTGGGGGACAAGCTAAAACATTTTATTTTTTATTACGTTATGACCCCTGTTCTATAAATCGAACATTAAATACGAAAAATTAATAATTGAGTGTTTTGCCCAGTACACAATTTGATGCAATAGACAATAGATTTTAATTTCGAATAAAAACAGTTAAAATCAAAAAAAAATATATATATATATTTTTTAAATTTCTCTATTGGGCGTGGAATGTCTCATATACATATGTATGTAAATGTGTAAAAAACTTAATTAAAAATCATATAATAAAATGACTAGTGATTTTTTCCCACAATTTAAAATTTCAATATTTTTGAATTCCATTTTTAATCACAATTTTACTTTAATTAAAATCTACACAATTTTTTTGAATGTCATAAAAAGGTGTGACCGTTTTTTAAATGAATTGGAAACCAACTGCCTCAGTATTGTTTCAAATTATGTATAACTGTGCTTTTAAGCACAGAGCAAGTGGCACAAATGAATAAATTGTTGCAGTTATTATCAGCAAAGAAAAAGTGTCATCACATTATGCGATAATTGGCATTAAGCCAAAATTACCGAAATTTAATACCTGTTGATGAAAGCTTTTGATAAAATGCCAACGGAAGTATGTAAAACAAATTCAAAAACCATCATGGACTTAATGATGTTGCAAACAAAAAACTGATGATTTATTTCATATTTATAAATTTAAATTATCAAAATTGCAAATTGCAAAAAAAAAACACTACAACTACACAAGTTCAAAGTTGTTTATCTTTCATGCTTTTGCAACTGAAACTTTTAAATAGTTTTTGTAATAAATTTTCTAAATTGTATTGTGATTGTCCCTCCCTGCCATTTCGAAATCTTTAACGCCGTAAATATTCTTATTTACAATGTGTTTCTGTACAATTTGTTTAAAACCATAAATTTACTTTGGTGTTGGATTAAATTGCAAAAATATTTAAATTAATTATTTTATAAATTAGATAAACTGATGCAAACTACAACTAGATTACATTCTGCAGCCAAGCATTGTGTATATTAGGATTCATGTGGCTGTCAGTGTCATAAATTTTGTTGTGTTGTGTTGTATTGTGTTGTGAAGAAGAGTTTTTGTTACTGAAAGTAGAGAATAAAATTGAAAAATTTTAAATTAAGTTCAAAATCAATTAGCTTAAAGTTTTAGCTGAACCCAAGTTAGAGGTTGAATTTTGAGAAATATTCCAGTTAGAGCACCACTCAATCTTTACGCCTACGGCAAAAAAGGTTTTATAAGACTTGCAAACACAAAAAAGCAAACTATAAAATATTATTTGACAATCGTTTAACAGTCCAATACTTGAGGTGTATCTCATTAAATAAATCAGTCACACACGTAGGGTTCCTTACTATGTATAGTACAACTTTGAAAATTCAAGTCGTTAATATTTTCATGTCTTATGAGTCACCCTTTAATTTTAAAATTAAAGTCATAATCGCAAAAATTGCATCACTTTTGGATTACCCTTTAAATGTTAGTAATTGTTGTCATAGCGGCCATGGTAATACACTTTCTATAAAAATATACATGCGCCTACCTTTTGCGGTTAAAAATAAGGTAATATTCGTGAAAAACATGTCACTGATGGAACACCCTTTAGATATTAGTAATTGTTACAGCGGCCGAAGTACAACATCTACTGTAAACATTTCAAGAGTCTACCTATTACGGTTCAAAAAAGAAGGCTATTTACGTATAAATCATGTCGTCGCAACACCGTTTAATTTTGTTATTTGCTATGTCGTTATACATGCAAAACACGTCACTATCGGAAAACCCTTTAAATTTTTATTGTTTTTATAGGGGTCATAGTAATATACCATTTGTGAAAATTTCAAGATTCTATCTATTCTGGTTAAAAAATTAGTCAATGTTTATGCAAATCACGACACTAACGGCACACCCTTTAATTTTTACTATTGTTCTAGTGGCCCTAGTAATACCCCTCCTGTAAAAACTTCAAGAGTATACCTATTATCATTCAAAACTTATGCCATATACATACAAATCACGTCACTATCGAAACACCCTTTAATTTTTAGGTTTAATATTGTATACTTATTTATAACGCGAACATAGTTTAAATTACTGTCTGCAAATTGTTTGTGGTTGCCTCCTATAGCTCAAGAAATAAAGACATAAAGGCAAATAACACGTCACTTTCGGAACACCCTATAAGTTTTAGTATTTGTTGCTATACTGACCACAGTTATACACCTTCTGTGAACATTTCAAGAGTCTACCTATTATGGTTCAAAACTTAGGCCATGTATTTACTTGCAAATCACACCACTATCGGAACACCCATTAATTTTTAGTTTTATTTTTTTAGTTGTTTATATAGTGAAGTAAGTTTTAATTACTGTTTGTAAATTTCAAGTGTATCCCTGCTACAGTTCAATAAATAGGCACATATTCGTGAATAACTCCTCTCTATCGGAACACCCTATAAGTTTTAGTATTTGTTGCTATAGCGGCAACAGCTATACATTATCTATGAAAATTTCAAGAGTCTAACTATTACGGTTCCAGAAATAAAAGGCGCTGACAGACGGACAGACGGACTGACATTGCGAAAACAATAGGGTTTCGTTTTTACCCTTTGGGTACGGAACCCTAAAAATGAATATAATTTAACTAAAGGAGGCCAATTGTGGCTCCATTTTTTCTTGTAGACATTCTGCTTGAGATGTAAGCTCGAAAACCCGATCGTTTCTAGAGGCATGCACCGTATGCGTTTTTAATCCTTTGGAAGAATTATCCGCCTGAAGCCCATTTGAACAGACAGATTGAGATATGATTGATATTTATTTAATTATATTCGTTAAGTATTTTATAATTTTTTTTTCTTAACTTGCAAAGACATTTAACGTTTCAAGTTACATAACACGCTTTACAGACCTCTTGTTTAAATCAGCTTTTTAAAAATTTTTTGACTTCAGCATGCTTCCATTTATTTCTGAAATCCTTTATTATATAAAACTTTATGTCTTTTTACTTTTCCTATTAATTTTTCCTCCATTTGAGAAGAATCTTTATAACAAAACGAAACAAAAGTCAGCTGACGAGATGTCAAATTACACATAACACGCGAAAAGTTGAAAGTTAACCAACTTCATGCGACAGACACGTTGTAAACTTCTTTATGTAGCTTATGCTATGAAAATACTCTATTCCAACTTTATTTGACAGAAGCGTACTTGTACTTTCGCCTCAACTGCTTGAACAAGCCAAAGGAGGTTAAAGTAAATTTTTTCTTTAGGTTTTTTTTTTGATAGATAGACCCAGAACAATATTCCTACCAATGACAACGGCGGAGTCCTACTTTGGCTTTACACAACAGGGCTACAAGCTTCGAATTCATCAGGCAACTGCCTTGGATTAAAACTTAAGACTTAAAAGGTCATACGGTTAAAAAAATCCCGACCTTTTTCTAAAGCTTAATGAAATATAAAATCAATAAAAGAATAAAAATTTCTTTTATAAAATTTAATGGTTTAAATGTTATGGTTGTATCTGAAACTAACCATCATTAACTAGTGGCTTTAAAAAGCTTTTTAAATTATTAACTTTTCCTGTATTCAATAAATTTGTCTATCATTCTCAATCATTTTGAAATCATTAAATAAATTACCATAAATTCATGATGATGAGGATTTAACAAAAAATATGGAGCAGTATTTTCCCTTATTTTTTTTTAGCTGGTATTTACAAAGAATATCAAGAACCAATAAAAATAATATAATTAATGAATTGATTATCCTCCACCAAAGCAATAGAAACAAATTGTATTACATACATACATATGCAGATATCTATGTATGTACATATAGATGTATGCATGTGAAAAGTTAATAAAGGGTATTCCGAATTATTATTTCAATATAATTTACAGACCACAGGATCACACAATTCAACAGAAATAATGATAAACTAATTTTTTTTGTATTGTACTAGCTAGACTATGCGTATGAACGCGATTATAATATTTTATTTTTTACGAGACTTGCCAGATTATGCACATTGGGTGAGGGTTACTTGTGAAAAGTTTCACGACTCTACCTACTGTAGTTCTCTAGGTACACGATAATATTTTTTCACTTTGTATTGGAGGTACTACGGGCACCGTCCTATGCTGGACTATGTACATTAGTATGAGGGTTACTTGTGCAAAGTTTCAAGTCTCTATCTAGTGCAGATCTCCAGATAGATGATAATAATTGTTCACTTTGTATGGGAGGAACCACACCCACTATTCTCATCCAGCCTGTGTTTCGCTAAACTAAATAAGGGGGTTATTGGTGCAAACTTTCAAAGATTTACCTATAACAGTTCTCTTTAATAAAAAGTGGGCGTGGTCCATCGGTGCAGCCGTTATTAAGTGCTGCGATTTTATTTATATGTATATGTAGATAAGTACATATACTTGGACTGCTTCGTATAAAATATTTTCTTAAACAGCAAATAATGAAACATAAATTGCAAAAGTTTTCTTTTATACAAAAATCTATGTTTGATCGATTTACAAATCGAAGTATAACACTTTGTATTGTTTTTGTTTTTAACACAACCAGATTTTATCTTCAAGTATCTCGCCAAAATTTTAATTTCCAAAACAAATTTCAAAGAATGTTATTTTGGTTTTCACTTCACTTCAATTTAATATTTCTTTTCTAGAATCAAATACTGAAGATGCATCGTCATTTCTATATCGCTAAAAGTTATTATAAATAGACCGGTTTGTAAAAATAAACGGAAATTAAAATTTAATGAATTAATTATTTGGGCTTAAGGTCTTTGTTATAAGGAGATAAAGAAAAATTAGACACGCAGAATTTAATGCATTTTCTGGATCGCTACATCCAGCTTTCAGCATTCTTAGTATCTTTCTATTAATTGAATAACCGGTGCGCTTGGCTGCCCCCATCCACATACTACAGCATTCATTTTCATAGTGATGCAAAATAACGCGAATGCTATTCAGCTATTACAACTATTAGCTGAATAGCATTCATTCCTATTTTTGCAGCTCCCTGAAATTTTTAGCGTCCTCAAACCTGTTAAACACAAAAACGTTCATGTTTCTCAGAGAAGCTTATGTCAAATTTAGAGAGTGTCACTATTACAGTTATCTAACAACCAAGCTCTTACTTGAAAACAGACGTTATTCTCAAAGCACAGAATTTTAACCCTCTACCTAATATAGTTTCCTGAGGTTGCGACACTGTTCCAACTTAACCAGTTTTTTGCTTAGCTATGCAATACTTGATCTACTTAATCGAAATTAACTTCTATTTTTACTTGCAACTAAGAGAAGAACATGGATTTGTTTATTGGTGTTAGTAAGAACTTAATATTATATTTATTGATATTGGTATTATTCCTAAGTACTGAACCGATTTAAATAATTTTCAGATTGTGCGAATCTTTGTGGAAAAGCTTTAAAAGCATATAAATCTTTCCAAAATCAGTGCAGTATTACGGACGTTAAAGGGATTACGTGTTTGCCTATTAAGGATAATACATATAAATTATCCTTAACTGGGCTCAGGTTCGTATATATTTGAACTACCCCATAGTTTTTGGATTTTATTCCAATAATCCATCATCAGTTGGTTAGAACTAAGACTACCCTTTTTCTTTACAACCGCATGGAGTAGTAAATGCAATTACAAATTAATCCAACTGATGCAGAGATAAATATCGAATCAGATTTTAGTGTTTATTTATCATTAAAAATAGCTTATAACAATGATGTTAGTATTTATCTTGGCATACCTGGTCATAAAGTAAATTATTTTTTAATTAAAAATTGCTTGTACTATATACGGGTACATATTATAACAGTAGATACACAACAAAATAGCTTTAAAATATATCAGAAACCGTTATTCACATCTAAATCCTTTCCTTTACCATACGTAGTACAGGTAAAGTAGGGATTTCGACAGATTTTTACTTGTTGAGGTCTCCTGAATCCATTTTGTGTGAATGCTACTATTTTTGTGAGCGCTCTACTGGTATTACCGTTTGATATATCAAAATGGAATCCAGTATGTGTCTTTGGTATATGGAGATGAGCTGTATAGTTTTTGGGCATAACTTGACATCCCAAATCAAAAACAATTATTTTTACGATTCGAATATGCTTTTTGAACTTTTATTCTTTTTGTAATTTATCCATAATAATATCAGTTTTCAAGAGGTGTGCTGTAGTTGAGCGTAGGCCCCTCCAGATTTTTTATTTTCTGATATACCGAAAGAAAACTCCAGCACGACGATGTATATTTTTATACAAAATTAATCCAAGATTTACATTGTCGCCATTTTTGCTGTAGAGTGTGGGCAATGAAGAAAAGAAGCACAAATTGCTTCAGCTGTCAGTTTTAGAGTAAATAAGAATAACAACAATAATGGAATTTTGTAGAGCCCTTTTTGAAATATAAAATCATCCTAAACGATTAAGCATATTTGTATTTGGCCTTGGAATGTATATATGCATTTGAGGTTAACATTTTCGGATATATATGACTCACGTTTTTACCTTTTTAATGGTTTCTTGTAATTCCAAAATAAACCACGACGATAGTAAAATTAATTTTACTTTAATTTCACTTTATTTGTCCAGCTCTGTATTACTTTTATAAATGACACCGTTTATTATTAAGTAATAGGCCCTAAATACCGCGACAGAAGGTATCTTTTGTAAAACCTTTTCGTTCACCGAAATAGTTCTAGGCTACGGATAAAGCCAGAGATTATTTACAGCCCTTAACGACAATTGAGTTCCTCATAGGAATTTTGGTCTACACAGCATATGTACCAGTGTCTCATTGTTTAGCTCACAGTATAAGCAAATTTTGTTTGCAGTTTTTCCTATTGTGAATTGATGGTAATGAAGACCACAATTTTCGAGTAGTCTCCCCGTAAGTAACTTTAAGTCACTCTTATTGTGTGACAGTAGTCTACGGGATATATACCGAGATAACGTGATTAAGCGTTTTCCTTTCCAATGGCGCGAGAACTCTGCTTCGACCGTGTTTTTTTCAAAAACAGAACCCAAAGAACGGTTCTGGTCCTATAAATATACGTTACAAGGTTTAAACACACATATACATTCTTAAACCCTTTTCGAGACTGCTGGCATTCTATTATAGGCGAGCCAAAACGCTTAGAATGTTATATTCTAGAAAGATCCGGCAGGGCTGTTCTAGAAGTTTATATTATTCTTGTACTAGCAATGCCCGCCTGCCTCGTCGTCTACGTCCTGACAATATTTTGTTCGATTTTGCTTTGTAATTAATTTACATCATATTTTAAGCCCCTTACCTTTATAGTGCTGCAGATATGGTTTATGTAAAATTCTAAAATTAATCTAAAATCATAAAATTATTGTAGAATTCTGTATAAAGAAGTTGCCAATAGCATTCAATCGGTAAAATTGGTCACTTTCACTATTTTAATTTTCTTTTCTCTTGGAAATAATTTATTATTACGGCAAAAAAGTATTCTATATTAGAACCGAGGTCCTAAGGTGCCTTATCATAAACTTCTATTAAAGTTCTTCCAGTAGTTTTTTTTTCAAAAAATTGACGCTTTACATTCCATGTTGATTAATATCTGTATTAGCGACAAAATTTTAAAGAAATACTTCATACTACCTCTGCCATATTTTGTTCCAAAGACCTTTACGTTTTTAGTTCCACTTTAAACTATGCTGCATATCAGTTTATGTATTTTTTTTACTTTTTAAATAGTAAAGTATGCATACCCGAATAGTTCCACTGCGAACTGTCAGTGCTTTTTCTCCACTTTCTCTTAGAAATAAGATATTTGTGAGAAAAAAAAGTATCCTATATTGGGATCAGGATACTTTGGTTACTCCTCATAAAATTTTGTTAAAATCCATTCAGTAGTTTTTACGTGATGCGAACACATATGAAAAACAGACAGACGGAAATGAGTTACTATTTTATTATATGTATGGATATAGATGCAGTTTTATTATACATATGTACATATGTAGAGATTTGTTTATATACGGGTGTATATCGCTTATTCTGCAATAATAACTTAACAGGCTTAACGACGTTCTTTGCTTTTACTTGAGTGTAACAACAAAGACCTTTAATGTGTTGTTGTTATTCTTAGTTATTAGGAAAAATAAGTTCTTCTTTCGTAACAATATTATGGGCTTCAGGCCCATTACCAATTCGTGTAAATTGTACGCTACATTACCTAAATTCAGCCAATTTTCATCAAATTTTTTATAAAAAATTACGATATTAAATTCTATACATTTGTATATGCTATCACGGCATTGTAGCCCGATGTAATATTCCATACATAACCTTATAGTGTAAACTTTATGATTGAAAAAAATGAGTTTTTGTTTCATTTATAAATTGAGTAAATTTGGGGACACCCTACATAGAGTGTATGACTGTACACATCATACATAAATACATACATTTCTCATTCCAAAAAGGTAATTTGGTTTCTTAAAACAACACACACGAATCCACTAAATTAAAAAAAAGAAAAATAATACAAAAAAAAAAAACAATGTATCGATTTATAGATTCATTCAATTATTCACTTTTTCATTTAGATGGCTCTTTTTCTTTTGTTGTTGTACGTCACACATATTTTATTTAAATAATATGCTTTCGTCGTTTTTTTTTTTTTTGCTTTTTTGGGAAACATTTTGCTCAACAAATGCTGTTCATAAATGTTAAATGAACTAAACATTGCTAAACTTCCACGAAAATACCCTCCAGTGTTGACAATAAAATAATTCCTATTTATACAAAGTATTAAAATGCAGAAATTTCCACATGTTTAATTTGTTTTCCAAATGTTTGTTGAAATAAAAATTAATTCACTAGGGGGGAAGTGTGCAATGAATTGTTGTTGTTGTTGTTTTAGAAATGAATAGCAATTCCCAAATGAATTTCGCTTTAGAGATTTGTTAAATGTCATTATGATCATAATGCAAATGTGTGATTTTTAATATTTTTTCATAATTTGCAATGTGATTTATAGAGCAGAAGCTTATGCAACAATTCATTTGACGATTGTTATTTTTTTTAATAGTAAATTACAGTTAAGGTTGGGGCACATAGAATTCGTCATACGTTATTGTATGACGTTTTCATCTGTGATCAAAGTAATGACGGAAGAGGTTGACACAATGAGTTCTTTGTTGACGGATATTAAATTAGGAACGGAAACACTTAATAAGCTTTGCTCTCCATTTTACTTTATTTTATTTATTTATATATAAACCTGTATTCCAACATTCTTGTCCGTTGAAAATGGCGATATATAACTCGGAGGGATTCTATGTGTCCCGGCCTTTAGTCTGAAACTCGAGTATTTTGCACTGAGACAGACACTTTTTTTTACTTAATTGTGAATATCAAGACATTATTGTTAAACCTTAAACAATAATGCAAAAACGGATCAACCTTCCACATTATTTTATATTTAGACTAGCTATCCCCGGTATGCTTCATATATCAATGTTATATTGTTGTTTTTAAGAAGTAGATTTTTAAATGGTTTCAATTTGGCTTAAATCGTAGTACTAAAAACACATACTTGTCTTCAATTCAAATATGTAACTGCCATTAAATATTTGCTAATAAAATAATACCCAACGAAAAGGAAGTAAGTCCAAGCCAAAAATAAGGTAGTAAGGCGCAAATTGTGAAATTGAAAAAATCCTATATTTTTTAAATCATTGCATAGTGGTAGAGATAAAATAAAGAAATTCCAAAGTCAAAGACTCAACTCTCAATTAAATAAGTCCTTAAAAAATGAAAACAATTATAATTTAAGAGAAGAAAGAGTTTTTCTTGTCTTCGATTTCGGAAGCTTGTTTTCCACTTTGGAACCCAAGAGGACAAAATGAAATTCAAAGGCTGACAATCAGAAGAGTTTTAGTGAACAAAGCCGACTTGGAATTCTAGATAACAACATCATTGTGCCCAGACAAAGGCTGACAATTTTAAGAACCGATTCAAAAAAAAAAAAAAAATAATAACCTCATCGAATCTGATAAACTAACTGTAAAATTTGTATGGAAAATTCGGTGGAAGTTATTTATTTTTTATTTTCGGGATTATTTTACAAATGTCCACCAGAGGCAAAACAATAGATGTAATGATTGTAACTTAAAAACAGACATAAAATCATTTTTCTAGTTAAATTAAATTTTCGGGGTCGTTAGAAATTTGATCTGTGAAATGGTTTAGCAAAAATTAAGATTTTGATCAATTCAACTAAACACTACCCAAAGCAGATATATCCGAAGAATGCTGAAGATGGATTCCTAAAATTTTCCCACTGTTCTAAAAAAATCTTTTAATATCTGGAAAATATTCTTTCAACCCTGTTGAGTTGTTACAGAGAATAAAAGAACTTAATCCTACTTAACAATTCATTGGTATGTTCAGACACAGGTCAAATAATAAATTTTAATTATTACATCGTATTTCTATTCTAGCTTCAATTGAGCTTCTAGAGTCTAAGTTAATTTTTAATTGAAAACCGACATATGTATTTTAATCTTAATTTTAATTAAATCGATACGTAACATGGGAGCAAGTTTTATAAAATAATCGGTGAAATTAAATTATTTTTTTTAATAAAACAGAAACTCGCAATTAGCAGATTTGTTTCTTGCTTTTCGCTCCTAAATGTGTCTGTCTCCAGACTGATTAGTAGTGCGCTAGTCTATCAATCTGGAGGGTGCGGGTCGATTCCCGCCAAGACTCCGTGTATTTGCTGGAGACAATACAAGAGCTTCGGAGATAGTGTTGTCTATGAGAAAAAAATAAAGACGAACTTAAATATGGGCCAAGTTTTTTACTGGTAGCTTGTCTTTAACTGTCAATAGCAGATATTTCTTATTTATAGCGTATTTATATAATATTTAATTGCATTTATGTGGATCCGATGAAAAAATAATTTTTATTTAATCATCTGTGTGAAGATAAATTCGAATTTAACTAGCAGAGACAAAAACCAAATTTTTTAACAGAGCTAATTTTGGAGCCAACAGAGCAATGTTATTGGTATAGCATTTACTGTAATTATCAATCCAGCTATTGTAGAGGCTTCCATTTGGAATCGGGAAAAGTTCCACCTAAAAAAACACTTGGGAGTGTTGCTCCGAGTGATAATTTTTGGAACTAAAATATTGGAATTTCCAAAATACCTTAAGAAAAGCAATAAAAAGAGTTTAAATTTGAAAATTTCTTGGAAAGATTAGTGGTCAATATGAACAACTGGGGATGGGCTGGTGTTACACTCCATATACAAATGGTGTTCCATGGAGTACTTAATGGACCTACAATAGTGGGATATTTGAAATAATCTTAGAACTTGGAAAAAAGTACTCCCTGGATCACCATCCCATCTCCATTTTTCCATATTGACAACTAATCTTCTCAGGAAATTTTCGAAAATATCATATGAGTTAAACTTCTCTTTTATTTATTTATTTATTTAACACTTTAATTAAGGTGTGATATGTGATATTTCTGGAAAATCATGATTAATAAAATAAATGCTGAAAATAAGCACGATTGATGCCGACGAAATTTGTGTAAACTTCGAGCTCTTTTCACATTTTTCACTGAATGAGCCTTTACTCTTGACTAGTTATTTAAGGTTATCGACTGGTAACTGTCCATCTTTCTCATTACGGAGTCTCTAATAATTGCTCAGGTCCCCCATGGCATTTAAATGTAATAAGCTTCTACCATTGTTACTATGTCTTATGCTAGCCAGTGCTGGACATTCGCACAGAATGTGTGCTGCCGTCTCAGACTCTTCCAGGCCCAGTCTGCAAGTATCATCTTCTTCGATTTTCATTTTGTCTAGATCATACTTGAAGTTTCCATGTCCTACCACTAACGCAGTTATTCAGCTTAAAGTACTATTATATCTGGCCACCTTACTGGCCTTCCTGCCCATGTGAGCATAATTTGAGCGCTCTTATATCAATTAACCAAAAAAATTCCTTGATGTTTTTGCTTTTAATTTTTAATGTTCTTTCTGATGGCACAAACATATACATAAACTGAATTTTTTGTGTGAATGTAAGAAATCCTTGAATGGACTTGTGGCTATAATATTGCACCTCAGTATAGTACCGCATAATTTCAATTAGTTTTTAATAAAGTCACATTAAATCCTGAGCTTTGTTTTTAACATTTTATGAATCTAATTTTATTTTATAGTCAGTTTTATTTATAAATAACAATTTAAGAATGATCCTTGTAATGAACATGTAAATAAAAGATTCACAAAGAAAAAATGTTATTCAGCAAAATGTTTTCGTACTAAATTGAACTGAAAATATGTTGATCCGACAGATTACAATTTATCCCTCTTGAAATTTATTTATTCTTTTTATTTTTCTTATTTACTATTTCATTTACTTTTATACCTTCCGAGTTGGCATTTTTAATTAAATTGATATGTTTGCTTAAAGCTAAAGAAGAATTTCAAATAGTGTTTGCTTACATCATTTAAAGAATTTCCGTTGACAATTTATCTCAATGCTAAGCCCTCATATTAACTTTCATAGCAATAACAATTGCTGCTGGTTATTAAATCGCTTAATATAAATTGAAATGCATAATCATCAGCAAGACCAGAACGAATAGGAGATAAAAAGAGAAAAATGGGTGAGTGACAGAGAGAGAGAGCGAGGGAGTGATGAAGATGAAAAGCAAAAATTGTAACATCAATAAATTGTTAGTTTGCATTTAAGTTCCTTTAAGGATTTGCTAGTGATGAGCCATGTGCCAATAGAAAAATAGCATTTAAAAACTGTTTAATCACCTCAAAACAACAAAAACTACAGCAACTGTAATGTTGTTTAAACACAACGTTGTCATTACCTTCATCAGTAATAATCGCAATATTTACATCAACAGTGGGATGGAAGGAGAACTACGAGGTATTTTTTGTATTTAACCTAAGCTTTTTTTGATGAAAAAAAAATATATAAATTTATGTTTTCAGTAGGCCATTTCTTTTTAATTTTTAATGTCGATTTGATTTACAATAAACTATTAGTAAAAGGAAAATATTACTTTATAATAAACATTAGTGAAAATGCTCAAGAAAATTGTGTTCGGATACTTAAAAAGATATCGAAAGCCGAAAAGAAAAAAATCATAAAAATTGCGTCGAACTATTATCGTTCAGTACCACAAATCAATCTATTATCCAGTCGATCATTTCAACGGTAAAAAGCAGGGTTCAAGAGTTTTCATTTATGAGATTTCTCATAAATAAAATTTCTAACCCCATATTTATAAAAATAAAATATATTTAAAATTTTATTTTAAAACTAATTTTTCATACAAAAGTTGTTCTAAAATACATTTGAAATAAGTTTTAGTTTTTATAAATATGGGGGCTAATATTTTATATATTTTTCATGTTCACGAATGAACAACAAAAATGCTCTGCCTAGGTTCAAACATGAATGAGTGTAACTGTTTGTTTTTTTTAACATATGAAGGGTGAAAAACAAAGGATATCCGTATTATTCAAATGTGATAGGTAATGTGTTATTTCATTATCATTCATTGGCGTAGGAAGGCTATTCTGGGGGCGCTGTGCTCTATCCAGACTTGTTATTGCCCCCATAATTAAAAAATTATACTATACTTTTATTTTCATAATACTATTTTCCAATAAAAGTTTTTTAACCCCACCCACAACCCCACTACAAAATATGTCCTCCTAAGCCAATATTCTCATTAATCTTCTTTTATATAAATGTTTCTAAATTTTTTTTCATTTATTAGCGTTTTCAATATGAGTGTTCATTTATCAAATGTTTAATCTTTTAATACCTACGCCGGTGCTTGCCGGATATGTGCATATACATACATGCATACATACATACATACATACATACATACATACATACATACATACATACATACATACATACATACATACATACATACATACGTACATTTATGTAAATTCTCATATATGTATGAACACTTGCGTGAAAAGCTAAATATTTTCTCATTTATTCACTTTTGAATAAAAAGGAAAAAACTAAATCTTCTCACTCAATAATGAACAAACACAAAATATTTTCTAGTCTCTCACACACGTATGAAAGAAGAAGATGCAAAAACTATAATGTATGTCTCACACATGCTTGAGCATTGAGTGACCATTTCGGTACTCTGGTAAAAACTATAGTTTTTAAAGGGCGATTTCTAAGCAACTTTATCTTTGGCAACACTGCTGAGCTGTTTTCGTGTAACATTTTACTGTTAAATACATATCGCTCTTGACGAACAAGAGGGTATTAACTCAAAATTTTCAGTAGAGGTTAAAACTGTTTGTGATTACATTTTAAGATAATTTAAAACTCCCAACATATTAAAGTAAACAAATTCCATTTAATAATATTTACACTGTTTTTCTTTTAAATTTTTTGCAATTATTGCCTTTTTGTTGATATAAAGGTACTCAGGACACTATCACGCAAATGATCTCATATGCGGTTTTCGAGATGAAAGAGTAATCAGAATACGTGGAAATTTTTACATTACATGGATAGATGTTGTTGGTTGATTTCTTGCCAAAAATGAAAATTTATAAATTTTGAGTTAATACCCTCTTGTTGATCAAGTGCGATATGTTTAGTTTGGTCTAAAATTTAACCATGAATTGATTTACACACGTACAGCGAGCGATACCGTGCGATGATTTTTTTTTTGTCTAAAATGGCAGACCTGGACTTGGCTGAAATATGGTTTAAACAAGACCGGGGTTGCCAACCAAACGCGTCGACCCAGCAATCAAAAAGCGCTAAATTGCAAAAATAACAGATTATTTTCTTTTTTCAGTCGGTTTTATTGTTATATTGCGCTTTAAAGGTTCATTTTTTACATTTGCAAAAAGCTCACTTAGGTTTTAAGAAAATATACAACTATTTTCCCGCTATTATGCAACCTGAAGAGCCTAGGGTAATGTTGTTGACTCCAGAGGGTTTCTAATTTGCGGGGCCATTGCAATTTCTACCTTTGGCAAGGGTAGCTGTACTTTTTAGTCACCTAATCTTAAATTTTAAATATAAAATATTACTCCAAAAGAAGAGTCTTTTTTTACCTTATTTTTTTCTTATAAATTACGTAATCTTACCACAAAAATGAAAATGGAACACTTCAAACTATTTATACCAGAAGTTTGTTATAAATTTAAAAACATAGAACTCGCAAAAATAAGCAAGTGATTTGAAATCACACTCTCGATAAGTGACTGTGATTTCCGATTTAAAATCACGAGATTTCAAAAATGTTTGTGTGTAAAACACCTCTTATGTGATTTTAAATCAGCTTGATAAATAGTAATAATCAGAACATGCATAGAACTATAGATATTGATATTATTTGTGATAAAAACGTGCTGTTCATAAAGCAAGCAATATACGTTGCGACGGTTGTAACAACAATTCTAGGAATCAGTTCTATGCTTGTTTCACAAACGATACAATTTACTGTGCGTTACAACTCGCAACTCGCAATTCGCAACAACCTAATCAAGTTGGTACCACGGTTGTAAACCATTGTCTCCTAACAAAAGCCAAACTTCATATAAAAAAACATTATTTTTAATACATGTTAACGACTAATGTAGACGGGGGTTGACGTATGTGGCTTGCTTAAGAGTGAAAAGAGCTACATTAGCTCTTTTTTTTATTTTTTTTTTTTAAAAAAGTACTAAACGCGTCAGAGTTAGCCAAAAAGAGCTAAAAATAGCGTGAAAAGAGCTAAGTTGGCATCACTGAACAAGACGGTGTCACAAACCACACAGCACGCGAAATAATGGCCCAATTGAGAGGTGAGTTCGGTGAACAGTTTATTTCACGTTTGGGAACGGTTATTTAACGCCTTTTGACTAATTTTTGTTATGTTAAGGCTCATGTCTACACTGATAAGCCCGAAACGGTTCACACACTGGAAGCCAATATTAAATATACATAATGTCAGAGGTGTAAAAGAATTTATTTCAAACCAAAATGTTCCTGTTCTTTATAGGCCATTATATTCTCCTGACATAAAAATAATTGTAAAATATTGTAGAAGGGCAGTAAAAAAAAATAGCTTGTTGGTGTTTTGTTAAAACTTTAGTACTTTGTAATATGCTTCTATTAATATGTATGTGTATATGTAATTATAATAATGTTTTGAGAGTTTGATTACTTATAGAGTATTTTTGGCTTTACTAAAATTAGAAAAACGGTTTGGTTTTCCCCCAACTAATTTGCATTTTTATTATAAAATGTTATGGGAAATTAACATAATATTAAATAATTAATATAATTGAGAATTTTTGGGGTTGGCTGTACCATAAGGTTGATATAGAGGAAAAAGAATTCAAGGATAACAAATAACTAATTCCTGGAATAAGATTTCTTTTGATTTTTTGAAGTCCGTTTATGATACAATAAAAACCGTATATTTGAAGTTATTTTAAATAAGGAAAGCACTATTAAAATCTAAAATATTATCAATAAATTTATTATTAATGGTCCATTTTTTTAAATTAAAAAATAATTTAATTAAAAAATAATTTTAATTAGTTAAATGAATAATCTCAACGAAAAAAATCATTGTTTGTTTCTTTAAAATGCTGTTGAAATAATTTTTGTAACAGAGTAAAATTGTAAATGTCGACCAAAAACTAAAAAAATAGCCATTAAACAATTAGGCCTCAACAGGGTACCAACTACAACCTGACTAATTTTTTATTTATGTATATAAGCGACAATGAACAATGACAGCTGAGAAAGAGAGGGAGAGAAAATTTCTTTATTTTATTAATTTTATTAAATGAAATATCTCAAAATTAAAAAATTGAGATAAAAGTATTCTTTAAAATAGTTATTTTATTTATATATATTAAAGTAAAATGAGTATTTCTCCAACAACGGCAAAGTTTTAATGCAGATGACGCCTTCGATATAATTAAGTAGCTGACTATACGGCGACGACTGAAGCCAACGGCGTTTGTAGTCAAATAACTGTGTAGCCGCTATTGTCTATTAGTCTTAAAGCATTCAAACTTCATATAAAAAAACAGTTTTAAAAATAATTTAATAAAATAATTTTAATTTTGAAAATTTGAAATTTTATTAGTCGTTTTATTTACATACATTTTCCCAATTTTTATTTAATATTATCACCTAATTTGTAATTTAATTTATTCTTTCTTAGAAGGAATAGAACGAACTCAAGCTTGACTACAAATTTCATTGTATGTAATATAAATAGTTCGATTAAAAAAAATCAAATTTTTAAAATTACAAAACATAAATTACATATTAAGACATGTTAATGTCTAATGAAGACGGGGGTTTAGGTATAGATATGTTTGTCAAATTTAAAAACTACATTCAAAATACAATTAGGCTTTTGTTGAAAAATGTATGTCCTTATGCAAAAGAAATAAAGTCTGCTTGAAGTGTACTTTCAAACAAAATTTTAATATAAAATGTGAAATAAAGATGAAGTGAATTTAACATCATTTTTAATTTTTCACTAATTATGTAGATAATTTTTAATAACAGTATTTGTATCGACCCACCGTGCACTACCAGAAATTTTTGCGACTGTATTTGGAGAATTAAAAAACATGCAAAAAACATGCACATACATTCACTTACCCCGATACAAACGATAAAAGGTAAATAATAGTCATTGAGCTGTCAGTTATATGAAGGTATTAAAGGCTTTCCATGGTGAAACTGATGATGCAACCAACAACAATACACAATACAATTTCAAGACTACAACTACAACACAAACGAAACTCATTAAGGTGTATATAGGCCTGGACTAAAACAGTTTTACGGATTGTGTAGTTCTTTGTTGTTGGCTAGACCAAATACTAAAACCATGTCATTTTACCTGACATGTTCAGCCTAAGCAGAGACACTGACAACCATGACCAACACATACCGTAACACTGTGCGTTTGGGGAACCCAGCCATAAATGGGTAACGCGCTGTATGCAGTACCTCATGGTAGCGTGGAAACCTGCATGTTTTCAAAAATTTCATTAATAAACTTGAACTTGTTTTAAAACTAAATTAGTTGGCTTATACTCGTACGAGTATTTTTCAACAAACAAAAAAGATGTTGACGATAAAGGTTTGTTTGTTTGTTTGTTTGTTTGTATACATAAATAAAATCGATGCAACGTATTTTTATTTATTTAGTATGGACGATAAGGTAAGTATTTTTTATATTTGTTGTGTGGCATTAATGGTAACATAAGTTTTTAATGGAGCAATTAATTTAAATTTAATGGCAATTTTAATAAAGCGTGTTTACGTTTAGATAAAATCAAATTTATAAAAATAAATTTTTACTGCAAATCCGACATATGTATGTAACTTAAAAAACGTGTTAATTTGAAGAGAAAACACTTATCTTTACTAACAATTTTAAACCATCGTTGCAAAAAACGATTAACTCCATTAAATATTAAGTAGAGCAATACGATTTCAGAAAAATTAGATTCATGGTTATGGACTTTATGAAATGTATTTTGTCTCTTAGTTTATTTTGGAAGCTGAATTTATGTCTGTACTCCGTTCTATTTAATTAATAAAAATCTTTGAGATATACCTTTACATACAAAATGAGGGAAGTTGCACTTTAACAATAACTTTTTTAAATTTTCCCTATGTAGTTAAGTCAAAAATTGAAAAATCAGCCGTAAAATTAGAACTTTGGGAATTTTTCAAAGTTCATAAAAACGAAAATGAATAAAAGCCAATTCAAATTTTACTTGCTTATAGATAGATTTATTCAAAACAAAACAAGTCATATATGTATATCTGATTTAAATCGACGCACGACTTTTAGTTTTATATACAAATAGCAATCTAGCCGGACATTACTTTTTTTAGGTAATATTGGCTCTGAAAATTTATTCTGTGTCTCTAGATTAATGAAACTTGGCAGAAAAATCTATTATGTTCATATGCTATTAAAGATAGAAAATCGGACCAAGGAGAAAAAAATTTTCCAATCTTACCTCTGAAAAATTATTTTTTATAAGTTTTTCCTTATTTTTAACCGACTTCAAAAAAAGAAGGAGGTTATCAATTCGTCTGAATCTTGCTTTTTTTTTGTTTGTGCCCGCAGAACTCAGTCATTTTTGGACCGATTTTAAAAATTTTTTCTTTATTAGAAAGGAAATGCTTACAGATTGGTCCCATTTTAAAAGAAGTTCAGAATTTTGAAAATTAAAGGGTCTCCCCATACAACATACGTGTTTTTACGTGTATTATGAACCGTAAAGGGAACCTTTTAAAGTTTTAAAAAACTGCATATCACTATAGCTGCCAATAACAGAAATTAATAAAAAAATAAACTTAAAAATTAAAGGGTGTCCCCATATGTGACTTTAATTCAAATATATGAACCATTTGAACCATTATAGACAATCACTTGAAAATAGGACAGAATGTCCAATATTTATAATCAGAAATTAAATATTTATAATTAGAAGTTAAAGGGTGTCCCAATAGTTGATGTAATTTGATGTATATTGCAAAACTTTTGATCCGTAACAGAGAGACGGTTGAAATTTACAAAGAACCTGTAATTCCAAGTCCGTTATAACATCAAGTATATAATTTAAATTTGAAAACTAAAGGGTGTCCCCATAATTGATGTAATTTGACCTATATAGCCCTATCTTTTGAACCGTTATAGACAAACACTTGAAAATTAGACAGTCTCCACTACTTTGTCCCGTATAATAACATTTATAAATATTTAAAATTTTAAAGGGTGTCTCAATAGTTGATGTAAATTGATGCATATGGCCAAACGTTTGAACAGTTTTAGACAGACATTTGAAATTTAAAAAGAATCTGTCCTTTAAAATAAGTGTTTAATTTAAAATTGTACATTAAAGGGTGTCCCCTAGGTGATATTGTTTAACCTATATGGCCATATCTTTGGAATCATTACTTTTTATTACTGTGTCAGTAATAATAAGTGTAAAAAAATAAAGGGTGTCCTCATATCTGATGTAATTTGTCGTATATGGCTTTATCTGCTGAACCATTATGGATAGACATTTGAATGTACAGAACGTATAAAACTATGTCCGTTGGAGCAACAAGTATAAAAGTATTTGATTTGAGTACTATTTCTTGCAGATTACTTCCTTTTAAATTTTTGTTTAGAATTGATGCACATATATTTGTTTTGTAGTCGGTTGTTTTTTGCTAGAATTATTATTTAGGAAATGCAACTTTTATGGTCAGCGAATGTTCAAAAATCTAAACTTGAAACCAGGAGAATCCAAAATGCCATTTTTTGCCATGCTCCCTTTGGTGGGCGGTGACATAACAATTTATTTGCAAAAATAATTTAATTATTAAAAGAAATGGATAATGAGTTTTTATTTTCAGCGGGAGGTATTCGTCCAATCACAACCCCCTGAAACGTACATCTGAATTTTTTAAATCCTTTTTTTTTTTTTTTTTGCTAATATCCAAAAATATTAATTTTATGCTTTTATGTCGCATGTAAGAATATTTATAAAATACCTTTTTGTAATTTATTACTTTATAGTATTAAATTTATCTGAAAATATTAAATTTATTCATAACTAGCCGTGCCCGCCACTTCGTCAGCGTCCTTATTTTGCTTTGAAAGTAATTTCACTTTAAGGCTCTAAAAGATAGTGCTTCCGATATGGTTTATGTAATTTCTTTATATGTATAAAGGTACACATTCCTGGGTAATTACTTAGAAACATAGGCTTTATATAAAATTCTAAAATTATTGTAGAATACTGTAAACAGTGTTTTAAATTACCCGCTGACAAAAATAAAAGTTGCGGCCAAGTTTGCAGAACCATTGTACATATTTTCTCTTGAAAATTCCTAAAATTGGTGTTCTGTATTCCACATCGATTAATATCTGCACCCGCAACAAAATTTTCAAAAAATTTTGCAGAAACGGTCTTGTTACACTTTAGGTTATTGTATTGTGAAAAAAATGCGGTATCCATACGAAAGCAACACACCTGCGTTTTATGGCACGGATTACAGTAAAAAACAACAGTAATTTTGCTTAACACCTACAATAACAAAAACAATTATATTTTTACAAAAAATAGCTGTTGTTGCTATTGCCGTCTGTGCCATAAAATACAAGTGCTTTGTATTACGTATTTTTTTCACACTGAAATACTGTCACTTAATCTATCTTCTATGTGTGACCGCGAACAGATAAAGGGACTTAAGGGTAAGTTGAGTAGAAGTGTTCGAATGGAAGTAGTCCAGACTCCCCAAAGTCTTTAATTTGCGTACAGGATAAAATATTTTTTTACAACGTAAGTTAGCAGGGTAAAAACGTTGAAAAATGGTAAACTTTTAACGGCTCGCTTGCGTTTTTTAACCTTTAGAATGGGACCTCTACTTGCGCGGACCCATATATTAAGCAAAAAATGTGCTGCCTACACTAGTGGATGGTCACAGTTCGTTTCTAGCTTTATTTTTGATAAATGAATTGACCATGGCACTGACCATGTGTAACTTGGGAGCTATAATAGGCAGAGTCTTAAAATTTTGCATAAGTAACCCTTTATTAATATAGTCGAAAATAAAACTGGCTGGATCAGAATATTAGGCATTCAACCTGACATACCAAATGAAAAGTTATTACCATGTACCTAGGGAGCTACAAAAGGCAGAGTCTTAGAGTTTTTTACGAGCAAAGCGCTTACTAATGTGCGTAGTCGAGTAAAAAGCCGGCTGGATTGGCGAAGTTAACCTACTGTAAAAAGTAAAAAATTATAATAATAATTATATAGAGAACTATATTAGAGAGAGTCTTGAGATTTGGTACTCTGAGAGTAGCGTGCGTTTTCAAGATAAAACTTGGTGGTATAGAACGTGGTCAGATATTCGCCACAAAATATCTAAAGAAATACAATAGCGACAATCTAAATTTGACATACATAAGTTGTTCTGAGAATAACGTAAGTTTTCGAGTTAAAGCTTGGCCATAATTTAATTTACAATTGATTATTTTACTCTTCGATGATGGGGGTGTATGGCTAGTTGTAAATTAAGTCAATAGTTTTGATTCTTTTTTAGAGAGGTATTTCTCGTTTTGTTTAGAGTATACTTACCTGCATACTTACAAAAACAAAAAGGAATTTATTTGAAACATTTAGTCTACAATAGCTTCCTATATAGCTTTTATTTCTCTCCGAATAAAAAGATTTCTCAAGGCCATTATAATACGCGTTTGTTTTAATGATTACTGTGTCGTTGATCTCTTAACATCCAGTTATTTCGTCAAATGTGGAAAAAGGAAATACTCGCAAGGGGCTAAATCTGGTGAATAGAATGGACCGGAGTGCAGTTCGTGGCACAATTCTTACACGCAAAGAAAAACCATAATCTAAGAGCAACATGGTATGGTTGAATTATGTGGTTATATTCAAACCATAATAATAATATTATTGTCCTACATAAAAATAATATAAAAATACTATAATACAATGTGAAACATGTAAATGGTTAAATGTGATAACGTGTGAATATATTTATAAATAACAAAAAACAAATACACGAATATTTCCATTTAGACTTACATACATATTTTGATATTTTCTGATTACCAAACAAATTAATTATTTAGGCTTAAGTTCTTAATTATAAAGAGATAAAGAAAAATTAGATACCAGCAAAGCAGAATGCATTTTCTAGACAGCTACGTCCGTCATCATTACTTCGTATCGATCTACCCAGTAGTTTCAATTATTATTAATTTTCTATTTAAACAAACTTATCAAAGAAATAGAATCTGAGAAATTTTTAATAATTAAGAACTTAAGCCTAAATAATTAATTTATTAATTCAAAAATAGTTAAAAAAAAAAATTCAATATTTTCTGATTACCCTTTTATATGTTTCATATTTTTAATTTAAGACTATCATTTATAATAAAACAAAAATATTTCTTGTGCATTTAATGTTTTTACGGTTTAAGATGAACCGATAGCTTTGTTTGAATTAAAATATGGTTCAAATAAACCATGTTGCGTATAACCATTGAATGATTAACTGTTAACAAAAACATGTTTATAGTTACCAAAGTATTTTTTAAAATAACTATAATTTGTTCACAGCGACATGTATTGTTACGGAGAACATAGTGTGGTTGCAGTGACCATACAATAACCATGTTTTTTTTTTTGTGTGTAGATTTCTGCCATAGTGTCCACAGTATTTATCAAGCCTTTCTGTGATTTCGGTGATAGTTTTTTATTCGTAAAAAACCATAATTAATTAGCACACGAAATTCTCTCTTTTCCATTTGTTTTAATTTAAAGAGGTTATCTGCTTTAAATGAGTATCAAAAAATCGACAGTATTCCAGTTGTCGATAACAGTTAACAGGAGTAATGTTGCAGTGAAAACAACTGCGCCGGATATACAAAAAGTCATGGAATCATAATACAGTCTTCGTGTTTAGATTACTTTAAAGAACAAAAATTTAAAAGTGGTGTTAGTCGCTTTGTGTTTTGAACGGCAAATTGATTTATATTTATATTGTTGTCCCATACAACAAGATATTAAATCTTATAAATTACAGTATGGGATTAGATGCCGTTAATAGTATTTGGTAAAAGCAAAAATATAAACAAAAGATTACTAAACCATATAAAAAATATTAGCAAATTATAAAAAAGCAAACAGAAACTTAAATGGAAAAATAAAGAGGAATTAAAGAGTAAAGTATAACAATAAAACAAATACGTTATTGGGGAAAAGTATGTGTAGCCGTTTTAAAATGCATTGTGTTACAAATAAATTGTATTGTAATATTGCGAATGGATATACAATTGCCATGATGACGTTAATGTGCGGCATCTGACATGGATTAAATTATTAGACCTTAGTGATTTAATGAACAGGAGACGCCTATAGAGATAAAAGGCACATTGGTGAATAGATAACTTTGTGCGACAAAGTCAGTTTTCTTATTTTAAGCTAGCAATGGCCGCGACGTCTTCCGAGTCCTACAATATATTGTTCGAATTGCCCTTTGTTTTTATGGTATTCCACATCAAATTTTAAAGTGCTGTAAATATGGTATATATACAGGATGGCTGATGAAAGAAGCTACTAAAAAAACGTAATAACTTTTTTCTGTGTAACCAACTTGTTCTATTTTTGTTTTGTTTTATTTTATAGATTGATCTTTAGATTTATCGAAAATGGAGAATTGGGACAATGATACAAGAATTTGCGCCACTTTCACTAGTCGGGCCTTACTTTTTCGAAGATAACGATCTTACTGTAACGGTCAATGGAGACCGTTACTTAAAAACGTTGAAAGAGTTTTTCTCAACTCTTTGTGGTTTCAATAAGATGGGGCACCTTATCACATAGCCACGCCTGTTTTGATAGAATTGCTGCAAAAATTCCCCAATTGTAAATTCCTGAGTAATACCCATCTCTGGGTAACTACTCAGGAACTTACAACATAGGTTTTATATAAAATTCTATCATTGTGGAGTTCTTTAAATAGTGTATAAAATGCTCTGCTTACAAAACTAAGCTGTGGTCCCAAGTTTTGTTCTGTATAGTTTTATTAAACGCAGCGATAGTTGGTATTAGTTATTCCATATACTTTTCTTTCAAATGGTGTAACATGGTTGGAACACTTTAAACTACAAACACATATCATATTTTAAGTAAACTCTCAACTTGCAAATATTTCAAACCCGTACAACAAGGTTGGTGTTAATGTACGTCTTTAGCAGTATCTAACGCTGCAACATTTTGTGTTTTCCACTAATTGTTCATTGCACACGAGTAACGATGAGTGGACAATAATAAACATCGAGGGCCATGCAACATGCATGCAAAAAAAACACTAGTGTAAGCAAAACGCACTAAGCCATATCTAAAAGTTCTACACACTACTAAAAAAAACACACTGAGTGTTTCGAACATGAGACGAGTAAACACAGAGCTCACCAGTACATAAAGTTCGTTTTGCTCGTTCGGCTCATTGCGTTTATGATATGAACAGAGTATGGTATGAGACATGTGCTCAGTAAGTTCGTTTGTGTTCGCGTATAACCCCTTGCTCATGAGTTTATGAGCACACCTATTAGACGAGCTTTCTCGTGCAACTCCTTAATATCTACACACTAAGAATATTATGGGTAAGTACATCAGTTTTTTCTACTTCAGTTTTGACCATCGCAATTTTATTTTATATAAAATTATTTATTTATTATTATTATTTATGTTCTGTTACCTTCTTTATCTACATACATAAATTAAATGTCGGCTTCCACCAAAACTACGCTAAAATCACGTGTGTTGTATGGGACACCCTTTGAACAATCGATTCAGTAATGACGAATTACTAAAGGTAAAAAATACAAACGAATTGGTAATGTTCCTCCTTTCTTTGAAGTCGGTTAAAAAATTCGTAAAATTAATTTTATCTTTATCACCCATTCGTTTCTCGATAGGTGAATGCAATTCGATTACATTTGTTGTGGATTTAACTGCAGTTTAATTATTATGTACTTTTTATTTCGAAAAATTAAATAAAAAGCTAAATTCAAGAGCTTAAATCAAACAAAATTTTTCTTCATTAAAGGATCTTGTTCGATTTGTAAAGATGTTTAAGTTTTCTTGAAATATTCTTCCTTTACATATAAAACGATGCAATAAAAGCATATGCAACAGAGTAATCGTATAAAAATAGCGTTCGTCATGTGGATGCAGCCCAACTGTCAAACCCTATATTTAAAAAAAAAAAAAAAAAAACTGGGGTTACAGTTAAAATTCCGTCGAAAATCTTATTGAAAATATTTTGAATGTGAATGAGAATAAGTTTCGCCTAAAATTTTCGATACTGTAAAATAATTTTGATATATCGATATAGACACTCCCAAATAAAAGGGATAATATATTGTAAACATGGAACTGTCGCAACATACCCGCACATACACACGCACACACACACGCACATACATATACATATTTATACTCTTTTATACACACACTGGCTTCTGCGTTTGTATACACAGCTTGAATGTCTCGAATAAGCTTTCCCCCTCGTTACAACAACAACAACAATAATAATACCAATTTTCATTAAAATTTTAATTAAAAATACAAAATTAAAAAGCTTTTAAGTAAAAGTAAAGGTGTTTTTCCAAAAGTATTTTAATTATTCTTTTGCCTTCAACAACATAAAATACTCAAACATTCAAATAACGTGTCCACATGAACGTAGACGTCACAGGAACATAAATGACCAAATTTTAATACTAAATATAGATCTCTAAAGAACAGTTTTAAAGAGAATATCTTGCTGTTAACAAACAAAAAACATACCGATGACAAATATGTAAAACGTGTTTTTCATTAAAAGAAAATGAAAACGAAAATGAAAATATTAAAATTGAAATTGAAATTGAAATACGAGTAGTTCACACAGACTTTCTGTCAAAGACATAATGTTTCATATTATTTTTGCTTTAGTTGTTTCATTTCTATTTTGTTTTCCTTTTCTTTTGAAAGCCTGAGGGCAGCAATTTTAATGAATACTTGTTCATCCCAAACAAATAGTTTTGAGTTGTAGTTACTGTCAGTTTTTACTTTTTTTTTGTTGATGATTTTCGGTCATTTTATGTGAAATATTCTAATGTTCATAGGCAATGTTGGGTAGCAAAGAACTTACACCTACAAAAGTAGCATATGTTACGAATATACATATGTACTTACACATACTGTGGAACACTTGAACAAATAAGTTTTAATTTGGATCATAGGCGTAGGTAGATAGATAGGTTAGAGAAGGACCTACCCACCCCAGATTTTTTATGGTTTACTAAATTTTCTTTTACATCAAATTTTTTAAATTTACTTTATTAAGAAATCTGATTAAGAAGATGATCACAAATAAAAAGGGCCAAATAAAAGAGGTACCTGAGAGGAAAATAAATTTAGAACCATTCACCCATTGTCCATCCATTATAATGCGCGCCAATACACAATACAATACAATTTCGTTCTTTCGTCGTTAAGCAGAAGTTCCCTACTGAAGGGATTATGAAGCTACCCAAAAAATAGCAACTGGTCAATATTTCGAAAAAGATAGAAAATAAGATGGGATAGAGAAATGCAGTGTGCAATCAGAACTTATGTGCACTTCATTACTTCCTAAGATTTCCTGATAATAAGTACTGCGAAAGTCTTATGTGTTTAATTGATCAAGTCATAGAATTTCATCAAAGCTTTTAACAATGTGTAATTTTTGTGTAGAAGCTGGATAAACTGGGACTTAGTGTAGCCCTAATTAGGCGTACTTAAACTTATTTGGAAAAAAAATACTTACAATTTTGAAATACATACGTATATTAGTGTCATATCAGAAATATCTCCAGTCAGCCATCTTGTGTCTCTTTTACTTTATTGTGTACTAGCTCTGCCCATACATGTTGTGTGCATCCTGACAATATTTTGTTCGATTTAATGCACACCAAATTTTAAGTTTCTTACTTTTATAGTGCTTCACGTGTACGTATTTACTTTATATAAATGTACCCATCTCTGGATACAATTCTAAAATTTATATAAAATTCTAAAAATTATTGTAAAGCTCTGTAAAGGGTGTTTAAAATATTTTAATAACAATGTAATACCGCAAAGTAAAAAACTTAAATCAAATACAAATTTTATTCAACTGGCTATGTGGCAGTAAGTAATTCATATTTTCTGATTATTTTAAAACAGCACCATCTGTTGCGCAACCGCATTTAAAATATATCGCTTTTAAAAATAAAAGATGTCTTAAGGTATGCAACACCTTTAAATCGGTAAAATTACGTAAGTTCCTTTACTGCTTTTTCTCAACTTTCTCTTGGAAATAAGATATTTTTGCAGAAAGGAGTATCCTATATTGGGATCAGGATATTACAGATTTGTTAAAATCCATCCAGTAGTTTTTACGTGATGCGAAAGTAGACAGACAGACAGATTGTTTTATTATATCTATAGTTTTATTGTTTATTTACTAACTTCTCACAATTATCAGACACTCAAGATCTGTTATGCGCTGACTTGGGAGCAAATTCTAATTCTAAACTCTTAAATGTTTCAATAGCTCGTGTAGTGGCATTTTATCCCAACCACACCGAATTTCTTTGCCAAAACATAACTATTAATGAATCATGGATTCACCACTATATGTACACTAGGGATATAACTTTTTAACAATTTTTTAAAAATATCAAAATTGGCATAGTACAGTCCGATAGAGCATAAACAATTATAAGGGGACGTATATTTATCTTTTCGCTAAGGTCAAAAAAGTTCACACACCAACCGCAATGAAGTTTTGAAAATTCGTAATTCTTTTTTGGTTAAGAAAAATTAATTTGTTTATTTAAAACAAAAAATAGCTAAAGTACGAAATTTCATTAATATTTAGAGATGGTAAGAGATTTTTTCGCAAACCAAAACGTATCTTTAACCTTTTTTAACGAAAAAAAAAAAATTAAAAATGAATTAAAAACACCGTATAAAATTACGAATTAAATTCTGTTTAGAAAAACCAATTGGTGAGTGAACTTTTTTGAGAAAAATTTCAAAAGATTATGATTTTCGTGGTTGACATGGTTGACCTCATGGTACTATGCCAAAAAAATTATTATATCCATAATGTACACTAGAAACGAAACAGCTGTCAAAGCAATACATTTTGCCAATTGAATCTGACTTAAGACACCAAGGGCAATAGCTTTTGCATTGATAACTGATGATTATTATTTCTCATAAAAATATTTGAAAAAAGGATTATCAATCGCAAATAAAAGCGATTTGAAGTTTAAATTGTTGCCGCTTTTATCTTATTCTTCAGATTTGGTAATTATTTTTTGTTTGCTTTTAAAAAGAGGCCGAAGCCTGGCGTTATTTTAATTATTTAATTAAAATTTGTGTGTTCAACATTTAAAGTCAAAATTAGAACTAAACTTATTGAAACTTTCCTAATACTACCTTAGCAGCTTTTAATGAAACCCTGTCGCTGCCAGACATATCGCTAGCAATTTTTATGGAAACATATTTATTAATTTGAATATTTTGTAAACAACTGCATTTTAGCTGATTTACCAGATTTTGTTGTTTTTATTATTTGCTGTGTTAACTCTCGTAAACACAAACTATACGCGTAATCAGGTAGAAACAAAACATTGAGAACAAAATAAACCTTTTCAAGAAAAAAACGTTTTGCAAATGTTGGCAAAACGTAAACGGATTATAAAAAGGACAGTGGCTTAACGAAAATTGAAAAACAAGTCCATTTTAATAAAAATGATGCAGGTGGAATGTGTGAGGAACTAAGTCCAGCCCAATGAGCTGAATTGTTCCAAACTATGACACAACGATGTCCGAAAGTGCTAGGGAATAGGGGCTTTTCAACTTAGTTAAAAATTTCTATATTTATGTGATAACTTACTTTTTTTCAGATGAATTAAGCACAAAATATGCAAATAAAAAAGAAAAAAAAAAATACAATATTTTATATAAAGTTTAATCTAAAAGAAAAACAGGTTTCTTATTTTCAAATTAATTAAAATTTATTTAATATTGTGTTAAAATGTTTTAAAATCGTGAAAAATATGTTCATTATAAGCAATCTTTGGTACAACCATGTAATCGCACGGATACATCAAAGAAAAATCCCAATTGTTTTGTTTGAGCACTCTGTCGTTCAAAAAGTTTTTGTTTTGGTTTTTCTCATGTACCAAACGTTAAAAAAAATATTAAACGTTTGCGAAACGTTTTGTTTGTATCCATACAAAGGTATAAAATAGATGTGGTGGATCGATGCAGAAAATTCTATACCTACATTCTTTTCGTACCTGACCTTTTCTGCTCTTTTTACAACCAAAACCAATTTTGTTAAACAAATCTGTTTTATATTTTACTAGATTAGCAAATAGTCGTATATAAATGTATAAAACTAGTAAGTGCAAAAAACCCTCTATTATATTCTTTAAAGTTAGAATAGAAATCCATTCCATACTCAAGTGATTCGTAGTGTATATGTTTTTATGTAAATATGTAAGGTTTTACATATACATATACGAGTACCTAGGGAATTTCATTTCCTAACATTGTTCATCATTCATCAACATCTTTAAAAAATGTGAGTTTGTTGTTCAACTGCTGTTGCTACAAGTATTTTTGTTGTCGGTTCTTCTGCACATCTTTAATAGTGGATTGTTTTTGATTCTTGGCTTTGAGTCACAAAGGATTCTGTTTTTATTAAAATTTAAAATATCCTTCAAGGCTTTTTTGTATACGAAAAACAATGGTCATGGCCGGCCATAAGGGGACCTATTCGTATATACTCGAATATTAAATTGGATAATTGAATGCACGAAAAGATAACTGTGAAAACAATAGCAGTTGACTACTGAAGAGAAACAAGAAACCAGTCAAATTATAACAAATTATAACCAGTCAATTAAACCATACAAGGCCTTATATGGTATATATAGGAGTAAGAAACATTCGTTAAAGTTAGAAACAGTTGTTTTGTTTTTCATAATTCATAGTCTAATACAAAATTAAACTCGAATTATTTTATTCGAACTACAAATTCAAAACGAACTTGGATAAGACCAGCCAGTGGTAGACAAAAAGTTGTATGTTTAACGGTTACTGTTATTATTTGCGGGTTATCCCCTCGATGTTTGGCCAAAAGAACCAATATTCCTCCTTCTTAGTCGAATGTATCCACGATCAGCAGCTTTGGATGCATCTCATGCCTCTTAAAATACATTGCTGCATATTTCGCTATTTCTGATTTTACTAATGGCACGTTTAGATCTTTGTAAATGTTTGAGTTTTTAATATATCAGGGTGCGCCTATAATAATTTTTTTAAGTTTGAAGATGAGGCAGTACTCCATAACTCTGTGCCATGATACCATTTTAGTTAAAGTATAGAAATTTAAAGTAGAAGCTTGCAATCTAAGCTAAGAGTTGAATTTCTGTCCATAATCCAAGTTATTTAAACTACATTTAACTTAATTTGTGTAAATTTTATTTCTATGTGATCAAGATGTACGCCAAGGTGTTTGACCTCATTTATTCATTTATTTTTACTCTCCAATTTTTCAACCGCATTTCCAAGTGATCTGGATGCTATATGGGGGCTTTGAATGCTAACAAAAGCCTTGTCGTCAGCAAATGTCGATGTGTGAACTTGGTTGGTGTTAGGCATATCCGAAGTGTACAACAAATTATAAAAAGGTTCCTCAAATACTACCCTGGGGAACTCCGGCTTTAATTGCCTCAGGCGAGCTTAAAAAATCTCGCTCTTTAAATATAAATTTGCGGAAGGTAAAATAAGTTTTTTAAAGCTTATAAAAGTTGTTGGGTAAGTTAAGCTTTAACTTATATAGTAAGCCCTCATGCCATTTCTTGAGAAACGTAAAAAACGATAAAAAGCGCAGAATAGTATTTTTCCCTCAAAGGTCTTTTTACTACGTTTACTATTCTGTTCGTTTGTTCTTTAGTCCTGTTCTGCTGCCTTCTGAACCCGAATTGATGATTAGAAGGCTAACTAGTGGTGATACTGCTTCATGCGTTCGAATAACAGGTCTTTTAAGCTTTTTTGTTGCGCGCCATAATGAGTAATCTGATTGTGGAGTCTTGTTTAGTTAGTATTGTCTATTTAGTTAGAATTTTTCCAGGGATACAATTCTTCGGGATTCTAGTAGATCTTTTAGTAGTTTTGTAATTTCTTCTAATTTATTCTTCAACTGAGGAGATCTGTGTAATTGCCACTCTCTTCGAGTTCTCCTTTTTCCAGACAACATACGTTCGATATCTACGGAATAAATTATATGGATCTTATCGTCGGGTCTGCTTTGCATGTTGGGCAACTATTTTGAGGTTATTATCAAAATCATTAAGACATTGATCATCGTCTTCTGGCGTTCATAGTGGTATTTTTCCGAACAGTGGGTACTGAGGTACAGAAATGTGAAACGTTTTCCATTACATTTTATATTTTTCAAAACATAACAATATTCTATTATACATACATATACATACAGTGAAGGAAAAAACTCTACATACATGTATGTACATTTTTAAAAGAATAAAATTTTTTGTAACACTTTTGAACCATAAATAACACTGGCCTGCAAAAAAAATTGCTCCCTGTACATAAATATGTGGAATATAGTAATCTCAACTCGTTAAATTTAAGAACTGAAAGCGGATTTGAATTTAACGAGTTGAGATCACTATATTCCACATATTATGCAGATCAGTGTTGTTTACTTTTGTTATAATAAATACGTATTTTATGTTCCAAAATCAGTATTTTTATTAAAATAAGAATATCTCGAAAACTAGACGTGATATAAAAAATCTTGAACAAATTTAGATTCAGAACACATCATCATAAATATTCTTATTTTAATAAAGCATTTTATTAAAATAAGAATATCTCGATAACTATATTTGATAAATTCTTTAACATAAGAAGAATAAAGTGATGTTACAAACAAAATATATATTTTTTCTGAATGTAGCGTCTTAAAGGGTAAAACAAAGTTCTGTTATAATTTCATTTTTTTATTTTTTTAACAAAATACCAACAACAGCACTTAGTCAGAAATGCAATATGGTTGGTTATATTGCTTCAGCTTGTACGAGTTAGAAAAATGTAATTACTTTCAAAGGAATTGTTTATTTAAAAGTTTACAATTTTTTTAAAACAGTTTCAAAGCTGAAAAAAAATGAAATAGTTTCACAATTTCTAGTCAAATTATCTCTCTGTATAAATTATTCAAATAGAAATAAAATAAAAAATATAAATCATTTCTTGATTTATTAATCATTCATGTAGGGGGATATCGAAGCATACAACTAACTGTATACACAACTGGTAAATAATCGATTATTCTACAGATGCTATCGATAGTACTCTTTCCATTCCATTTTTTTTTATTAAAAAATATGTACATATGTTGTAAAAAATTAAATTTAATTAAAAATTAAAAATCGATACATCCACATTTAACATTTGTGTGTCCTTGGTTGTAAGTCTGGATATTCACACAATACGTGCGCTACCGTCTCAGACTCTACCAGAGAAAGTCTGCAATTATTTATCATCTTCTTCAATTGTTACCTTGGCCACATGATACTTGAAGTTTTCATGACTTATCACTAGCGAAGTTATCCAGCTTAATACACTTTGATTATAACCCACCAACTTTCTTGATTGATTTCAAGACGAGACACGTTTGCCTCAGGACTGCTGTTAGAGTTAACCCCCCTCTTAGGGGTTTATCTCTGCGGTCATTAAAAAGCGGATTTATTTTAGAAACTGACTTCTCCATCTTTTTCGATATAGCCTTGTCCATTGCTGATCAAAAATTAGAGTTATAAAATTCCCAGTAATGGAAAACATACCAATCCAAACAAACATATACGAGTACGCAGGAACGTCGATAAAAAAATCTGGAGATCGATGGTTTTTCAGAGTTCGCCCGACTTAACTTCGCCAGCCGCCTAGCAGATCTAACAAGTTATCTGTTGACAATACAATAGGTTAGGCAAGCCATTCTGTTGTGCATACCAGCCGATGCTGTCTTCATGATTAACCTCTTTTTGCCGATGACACATATGCCGATAAAAAAGATATCAAAGAAGGACGTTTCTTTGACTATACTTTCGTTTTTAAGCGGCAGACTAAGTGCCTCTAAAAATCGTGTTCATGGCACATATGTCTACAATATGTCACTTCAATTACTATAAATCAACATCTCCTAATGCTCTTGCCGACACGGATATGTTTCGTTGACAGCAACCCCAATTCGTGCCCAATTAGGCAGCAGAATACGAAATCCCAAAACATCTGAAGTTTGCTATCAAATGCTCCCTACTTTGGCACTTTTAATAAGTCTTGATTAATAAATGAGCAACAATCAGTGTTGCCAAAACGATGGTTTTCCCGCTAGAGATTTTGTTAAAAATATTAGAATGATTACACACTGTTAATTCCTACTGTTTATCGCATCTGACAGTAGTTTTGCCGTCTCTGGTGACAACATCGTTCAGGTGCTCTTTCGCTTGGACAAAATGGAAAAAGATGTTGTTCAATTAGAAGTAATAGACTTAGTAAATATTAAAGTTCCTATTGGTTTTTTGAAATTTAGCATTCACGTAAATACTGGTGTTTGCTCTAAACGTGCAATTATAATTCTTGATTGTATTTAATTCTTGGAAAATGTAGTGGTTTTCTTTTCTGTTTAATTTTCTCAAAAACTTAGAGTATTAAAGGTAAATAAATATTTACCAGTATTTGCCTTAGCCAATCTCAACAGTTCAGAGGAGAGATTAAAATGTTATATGTAGTTCCCATGCAGAAATATTATCCAGTGAATCATAGCAACCACACACTAGAAACAAACAACTACTAAGTGTGGCGAAGTGAAAAGGATGCTGTTAAGAAAATATGTATGTTGTTTGGATTTGCTTCTACAATTGTAATTTAGCAAACTCTTTGCATGTATGCACGTACATATACAAGTATGTACATACATGTGTGTTTATTTTACGTAGCTGCCTACACAGAAAAAATTATTTTTCAGATTCAAACAAAGAATTTGCATATAGCAAATTTGTACATTCAAACAAATATATTTGAAATTAGTCTATTGAAAATGTTCCACGATTTTTTTTTAACAATTAATTATTAAATATTATATTTGTTAAAAAAAATTATTGAGTTAAGAATAAAATTTCACACAACAAATTTGTCTGAATCAGACGAAAATGTTTTCTGAAAAATATAAAAAAAATTAAAAAAAAATGTTTGAACCAGACAAAAAGTCTCCTGAAATTAAAAAAAAAAATAAACAAATAATTTATCAACAACAACAATTAAGAATTTTTCAAATTATTTTAAACAAACAATTTGGCTAAATCAAAAACAATTTTCGCTAATTGTGTTTAATAGTAATAGTTTTGTGACTAATTTAAATAACAGCTTTCTAAAATTTTATCATAGTAATTTAGCCGTTTCTGAAATATTAAATTCTGTATATTAAAAAATGTTAAATGTTAAAGCGAAATTCTGGCATTTCATTGTCAGATTGCAAAGGGTATAAAACTTTTTCTGATGTCGAATTGCCAAAGTGCGCTAAAGTTCGTCACCTCTTTTGACCTTAGATCTGTTAAAGTCAAAGAATGCGTGACATCTCGAATGAACTCACAACAGACCATTATTATATTGGGCTCCCAGTCATGAGGGTCATGTTGGCAACCACTTATCTAGTGTCATGAAAAAGGTGTTGGCTGAACTGGAAAAGAGATCCCCCGATAAAATTTATGTCTTCAAGAACCAGAACAAGGAATGAAGGAAATCTTGAAATCGCAAACACGGTTTGGAAGAAAAAAAATGTTCATTCAACATTATCACCAACTAATCATTCTTTGCTAATTTATGTATGTATGTATTACGGAATCATGTATTTTATATAAAATTATTAATAAAAAATAATAAATAATTGTGCATTTTATTCTTGTGTAAATGTAAAAGAATAGAATATCCCATATAGTAGTTTATAGTTTGTAACCATACTATAATCACTTAATTTAACCATATAATATTTATATTAATATTATGGCTTATCTACAACCATATAATTTAACCATAATATATTTCTCTTAAAGAACCATGTTTTTTCTTTGCGTGTAGTAACATAAAATTTCCATTCGGTCATTAAACTTCGATATCTGATTGGAATTATATTATTAGTGTAATTATTTAAATAAATTTCTAATTTTATATTTTCTATTTTCACACTCAAGTAATTATTTGCGTGGCGCATTGTTACAGTTCATTCTAATGGAGTAATTTATCTAATGGATTTTATTTTTAATTTATTTCATGTATGCACAACTACTGTGTAAAGGAGCCAAGGCAGACAGACACCTGGGAATGTTATAATTGTTGTCCACTTTAATTATTTGTTTTGTTTTTGTAGACTGCAATTAATACTCTTACTACAAGTTCCCCTTTTTTATTTGCTTAACATTTATATTAATGGAGAGTTGAGTTAATTTATTTTTATATATTATTTTATTTTCTGTTCATATGATTAAATGCTTCGATAAAAAGTTACTTATTAAATACGAATAAAGTATAGTGAAACTTTAAGTGTGACTGAGGTATACACAGAAAAATTATTACCAAAATAAAAGGGAGTATTCTGTATATATATGATATATACATACCCCCCGTCTTTTATGAGGAAAACATTTGATTTCAATACTTTCTGTTATACCATATACAGCAATACACCTACTCTGTCGTATCCAGGTGCATATCTGTATGCTAAAAGATAAGGAGGTATACCTCAAATTAAGTCACCCATGGCGACCCATTTAATTTAAAGTTTTATTTATTAGTAATATGAAGGCTGTTAAAATATCAAGTGTCTGACTATAAAAGACACTGTTTAATTTCTAATTTGAAATATTCATACTTATGCTCATAACGGAAACAGTAATATACATTCTACCTAATTTCCAAGTTGTTTTCTATAACGGTATAGTGATTTGCCGGGTAGTTAAATTTTAAGGGCCGATGTTGAATGTGAACCACACCTAAACTTCAAGATTTTGTATGCATTTAATTTGAAACTTCTCAATTTCAGACTAACTCAATTTGAACCATTGAACCAATTGCGCAACAAATTCAATGGCCGTGTTATCTCACGCGGCGATGTCAATTGGTCGCCAAGATCATGTGATTTGACACCGTTGGACTTCTTTCTTTGGGGTTATTTGATAGAAAAGGTGTACGTCGATAAGCCAGCAACAATTCAAGAGCTAAAGGATGAGATAATTCGGCACATTAACGGCATAGAACCTCAATTATGCCAACAGGATTTCTCAGGTCTTGCCAGCCATGTTCTAAAATTGTTACTTTCACTAATTGGTAAGACAGGATAAGGTGTTGTTAGTCAATTATGTATATATTATTTTCAGTGTTTAGATATTAGGAATGTAATGTTCCTTTTTACACGATTACTTCGGTTGCGAATAGTCTAGATGGGAATGACTCTAAATTTATGAAAATTATTTAACCGTAGATTGTTCAGTATAACGCTGATTTTTAGGGTTCCGCACCCAAAGGGTAAAAAGTAACCCTATTGGATTTGCTACACTGTCTGTCCGTCTGTCCGACCGTCTGTTAGCGCCTTTTTATCTCTGCAACCGTAATAGGTAGACTCTTGAAATTTTCACAAAAGTTGTATAACTGTTTCCGCTATAGCAACAAATACTAAAACTTATAGGGTGTTCCGATAGAGACGTGTTATTCACTTATATGTGTTTATTTCTGGAACTGTAGGAGGCATATACATACTTAAAATTTGCAAACAGTAATTAAAACTTAGTTCGTTATATAAACAATTATAAAAAATAAATCTAAAAATTAAAGGGTGTTCCGAAAGTGACGTGTTATTTACGGTTATGTCTTTATTTCTGGAGCTGTAAGGGCAACCACTTAAAATTTTGCTAAAAACAACTATGTTCGCTTTTTAAGCAAAATACAGAATTACCTAAAAATTAAAGAGTGTGCTGACAGTGACTTGATTTGCATGTATATGGCCTAAGTTTTGAACGATAATAGATAGAATCCTGAAATTTTTACAGGAGGTGTATTACTATGGCCACTATAACAAATAGTAAAAATTAAAGTGTGAAGACAGTGACGTGATTTGCATGAATATGGCCTAAATTTTCACAAATGGTGTATTACTATGATCCCAATAAAAAACAATACAATTTTCGACGGTGACGTGATTTGCATGTATAACGCCTTATTTTTTTAGGTAGACTCTTCCAATTTGTACAGAAGATGTGTTACCACGGCCGCTATAAGAATTACTTAAAATTAAAGGGTGTTTTCAAAGAAACATGTTTGTATACAATGAAATTTAAATTCAAGCTTAAGTTCGTTTTTATTCTCTCTAAGAAGGAATAAAGTAAATAACAAATTAGGTGATAATATTAAAAAAAAAATTGGGAAAATTTAATTTTTAGACACATTTTCTAGACAGCTACGTCCGTCATCAGCACTCTTCGTATTCTTTGGGTAGTGATTAGTTGCAAGCATCATCTATTTAACCAACCAAACCCAGATGAAGAAATACGAGAAAATTGTATTCAATCATCAATCGTCAGTTGGTGAGAACAAAGTCTACCACTAACTTAAGCTTCCCTCTTGTTAGATATTGTTACTTTAATTTTTACCACCATATATTTGTTGTTGTTACTGCCAACCTTCGGTTAGCAATGAAAGCTACTTTTGTTTATTTGTTTTACTTCCAATATTCATGTTTTTCACTTATAGTGACTAATTTTTTTAATCGTAATAAGTAGATTCTTTATATATTCATAGAAATATAATTTCCATGGCCGTTATAACAAATAATTAAACAAAAGATTAAAGGGTGTTCCAACAGAGAGATAACTTGTACGTAAATGGCCTTATTTTTTGTAACGTAATAGATAGATTCTTGAAATGTTTACAGTAGATGTTGTTCTTCGGCCGCTACAACAATTACTAATAACTAAAGGATGGACCATCAGTGACATGTCTTTAACGTATATTACATTATTAGGGTTCCGTATACAAAGTGTAAAAACATAACCCTATTTTTTTCGCTACAATGTCTGTCCGTCTGTCAGCGCTTTTATCTCTGGAACCGTAATAGGTAGACTCTTGAAGTTTTCATAGATGATTTATAGCAACAAATACTAAAACAAATAGCGTGTTCCGATAGAGAGGTGAGGGTGGGATACATTTGAAATTAACACATAGTAATTAAAACTTAGTTAACTATATAAAGAACTATAAAAAAATAAAACTAAAAATTAAAGGGTGTTCCGATAGTGGTGTGATTTGGATGTATAAGGCCTAAGTTTTGAACCATAATAGGTAGATGCTTGAAATTTTCACAAAAGGTGTATAGCTATGGCCGCTATAGTAGCAAATACTTAATCTCATAGGGTGTTCCGATAGAGAGGTGTTATTTACGAATATGTTCTTTTTTCTTCAACTTCAGGAAGAATACACTAAAAATATGCAAGCAGTAATTAAAACTTAGTACGCTATATAAACAAGTCTAAAAAATAAACTTAAAAATTAAAGGGTGTTCCGATAATGATGTGATTAGCATGTATAAGGCCATGGCAAATAACAAAATTAAAGGGTGTTCCGACAGAGATAGACTCTTTAAATGTTTACAGTAGATGTTGTACTTCGGTCGCTGTAAAAATCTGAAGGGTGTTCCATCAGTGACATGTTTTTCACGTATATTACCTTATTTTTTGAACCGCAATAGGTAGGCGCATGTATATTTTTATAGATAGTGTATTACCATGGCCGATATAACCAAAAATTGCTAAATTGATGCAATTATGACTTTAATTTTAAAATAAAAGGGTGACTCATAAGGCATGATAAAATTAACAACTTGTATTTTTAAAGTTGTACTAAACATAGTACCGAACCCTACGTGTGTGAGTCTAACTCGCACTTGACTAATTTGTTTTTTGAAACGCAATAGGTGGGAGCCTGATATTTTTATAGAAAATGTATTACCATAAGCGCTATAACAACAATTTCTAAAATTTAAATAATTTTAAAATAAAAGGATATCACAGAAGACATGAACAAATTAACAACTGGAATTTTTAAAGTTGTACTAAATATAGTACCTGCCTTAATGACGTTGTGTAACGGCTCATTGTGATGCAGTTGAGGAAGAAAATTCAAAATAATTCAAATGAAATTAATTATAATATCTCGTACTTGGTCCGCCCGGCGGTACCAATTCTCATTGCGTAACATTCTCAAAGCTTTGAAGCAGTGCTTTGGAGAAAATAGGGGCACCATATGCCAGGGCTCCTTGAGTCTTAAACTGTTAGCACAGGTCTGTGTCGTTAGAGGATCGTCCAGAGTCTGTGACTCGTTTTTGGTGAGGTCCCTTCGGGGTACACGTAGTTGCTGTGGCTTAGACCAATACATGAGAATGTTCATGGTTGGTGAAGTGTGCTGTTGCACTCTCAGTTGAAGGAGTTGGATGGTCTCCAAAGCCCTAAACAAGAGGTTTGATTATGGATCCATGTTCTATAAATTGCTATTCATTAGAGCTTGTATTGTGCATTGTGCGATATTATGTGCAATTCATTGCACTTGTATTTTATAGTGTGCAGTTAAAACATGACGCAATCGGGGTTCTGGTCTACAAAGAGAAAGAGTCTTAAAGTTTGGTGTGGATCACTTTCAAAGCAAAATCGAACAAAATATTGTAAGGACCTTCACACAGTGGCAATTCGAAATTGATTTGGAAAGCATAATTGATTCGTAGGTATAATTTTGTGCTAAATTGTTACGTTACCATATGACAAATGTTATTTTTACACTAATTTATAAGATATTTAAATCTTGTTTTACCAGCAAATCAACCTTAATAAAACTAAAACTATTTTATAAACACGTAAAATAGTGGATTTAACAAAAAGGAAGTATTCAATTTAAAATGATAAAAATAAAATAAATTTGAATAATAAATTTCTATATTTATTCCTAAAAACAAAAACACAATAGTCAATAAAAACAAAAACAAAAACTTTTTTTACCATCCTTGATCCTAAATACCAAATCAAATGTTTAAGACTTTATGTAGCTTAAGCATATTTAAGCACTTTTAAACACATGTCTACCTCAAACTTTAAACTTCAAAACTCCATCAGTACACCATGTACGAGTACAAACACATATATTTATACTTCAAAAACATATACAGAGGCCAACAAATGTGAACTTTATTTAAAGAAATAATTTATGCATTCTTCATGCATCTTGGCATTTTTTAAACAAAAAAAAATAAAACAGGAAACTAAAAAATAAGAAAATAAATGCTTAAGTCGTGATATTTGTCTTAAATACCACTTAGAAATCAATAAAATCAGTTGCGCAGTTCAAGAGATAGAAGACCCCAAACTAGTATTTCCTTTAAATAGAACTTTTTTCCAACAGCTTCAATATTAATTTTACTGCAGTTTTTTTTTTTTTTGTTCCATCCATTCCATTTGATGCGAGTATTGTTGTAAATTTTTTCTACATTGGAAGCACACATTTTCTCATTCTCTATATTATTTTTATATTGCAGAAATATCGCAAAAAGTGAACATGTATGACTTCCTTGTATTAATTTTGTATTTGTATGTGGACATACAGATTTAAGCGGAGAAAATCGTATATGAAAAGCAACATAAGTGTAGAAGAATGGATGTATGTATGGGCATTAGGACTGCTCCTGATAGAGTCGAAAACGTTAGAACACTATTTCTCAAAATTCAGACTCACTAATGTTAATGGCGTAGCATAATTGTGGGCCCTATTTCATATCACGTGATGTGACTTCATCTGGGAAACTCAACCCTAATCAGATTTTTCTGTTTATTTTAAGGTGTGATGGTGCACTCAAATATTATCCTAGATTCCTAATATCCACTTTATTCGAACATTAAAAAGTTTTTTTTTTACTGCCTTAATATATTTATATGAAAAGTTAAAAATTGTTTAATGCCGATATATAAACGTATGTTTTTATTAACTGCAATGTTCGAAACTTAAGTAAAGGTTAAATAATTTTATAATAATATAGAAGTTAAGTGTATATACTTTTATTTGTTTTAATATGGAGACTTAATGAACTCAGAAGAAATATTTTTTTACCGGGGTCTGCAAATAAATATAATTTTGATAATTTGAACCAAAAAAATGAAACAGAAAGGATTACACTTTTTATTTACTGATCTGTTGCCAAAAAAAACTGTGCTGAAAGTATCCCTGTTTTAAACGGAAAATTTTTTTGAATTTAAAGTAGACCACTCAAGCAGATCAATTTGTTGAAAGTTAAAGTATGCCTTTATCTTCTTCACCACGCGGATCGGTGCATTATTCTGCTGCAAGCAAAATCAAGGTGTTCGATTTGTTAAAAATCTATGTAGATTTGCTAGCACAAAGCCCATTTTGGACTTCTCTTTTGATAAAAAATACTGCCCATACCATGAGTGATCCTGCACCATGAACTCGCTTTCGGCATGCTTCCTGTGGGAGTCTTACGTCCATCCAATATTTGTGGAGCCCATCTGGTCCGTCTAAATTGAACTTTTTTGTCACTGAATATCACAGATTTAAATTCATCTTCACAAAATTTATACTTTTCATAAAATACCACTCAATACTCATATTTAAGGTCTATTACATTGTCTTGGTAGACACGTTGTTTAGTCACATTTAGACCAAGTTCGACTTTTATTTGACTACAACTACAACTACATATGGCTATTAGTTGCTAACTGCTGTACTCTACTAACCGCCTAACTAACCGCCGCACAGTGGTCAATTTCGCGAGATAGCGGTCAAAACTCTATAACTTTTGACCGGATTGGTATTTTTTTACGCAATTTGTTTTGTTCAATAGGAGGGACTTTAAGCTTCAATTTGCGTGTTCAAACGTAAAAATCGACTGATAGGAACGTAAGTAATGTGGAGTTAAAAATGCATTTTAATTTTTTGTTGAATTTCCATGTAAAAGTTGAATATTTAGACATTTTAAATAGGTATTTTTTTATAATTTCTTATTTTCTTCAATCGTATTTTACAACCAATACTTATTTATTATTCCTAAACTTAATTTTGGTCAGAAAATGCCAACATTTGGCCCCTGACATTTATTTAGTCTCAATATTCACAGGGGCCAAAGGTTGGTTTTTTTTGGAAGAAAGCTAATTCTTGTGAGGATTAAACTGAAAAATAACACTGAAATTCCCAACAATATCAATACCATTTGGATATATTATATACAGAACACAACATCGATAAAATTTTAAGTAAACTTTTACTATTGATTTAAAGTGCACATATATTTTATTTAAAGGTATTAATAAAAATTTATACTAAAATTAGAAACAAAATATAATCTTTAAAGTAGTATTAATTAAACAATATTAGTAAAAATTTCTTCCAAATAGCTATGATTTTCATTTTGCAGTAGTTGTTTAGCTTCTTCATCTAACTCTAATGAGGTGGATTTCCATTTTTGTCGAATACTGGACATATATGGGTCTGATGTGCACAACAAAATATTAATAAGATCTTCATTAGTACAATATCTGGAAATTTTTGTTGTATTGTGCTCGCGAAAGAATCTGTAGTCTTTGTTCCTTTTTTCTTGCGCTTCTTCTGAGAGATCTCCAATTGGAAGCATATTGTGCTGAATTATTTGTTCCCCATGGAACAAAATTTTGTGAACTGTGGTTGTCTTCAAGAATATTTTTGGTTATAAAGGGTTGCTGTCTCATTAGCATACTGACCAAATTTTTTTGCATCTATCTTTTTGCTACTTGCTATAACTTCTAATATGATTTGGAATCGTCGTATTAAATCATATTCTACTCCAGTTATAGAAGCTGGAGTTTCGGGATCGGAAAAAAATCTCCTTGCTGTGTTTCCATCACTAGAATTTCCTTCTCCTTGCTTTGGCTGGTCAATTATAAGGCCTATCTCACGGTATTTTTCTTGAATATCTTTTTTTTTTGCTTTCTTTTTTCCAAATTTTCTTTGTTGTTTCTCACTGTTTCGCCTAACGGGCCAAATTCCAAATCGTATCCCAATTTAAGAATATGCTACATAAAACGAATTCTAGCATGAAGAGGTGACATTCCAAATTCATATGCTTCATTAAAACTATCGTCTTGTGTTGGTGGTTGGCTCAATTGACTTGATGTTTTTTGGCATATGGTGCAGCTTGACGAAGACTTTGTTTCGGTTAAAGCTTGTGCAACTTTTCCATCGATCATTGTAAGACATTTTAAAGTTAACTTCGATGCATTGGTCATTAAATTCAAATATCACTGGTTGAAGTTCTTTAATTTCATCTGTTATTTTGCCAACTTCTTCAGTTATGACATCTTTAGTTTCTTTTTTTAAGCAAACTTTATTGGTCTACAAAATTTTGTTGACGAGGGAATTTCATTCTTCCATACATCTATCTCTGCAGCTCTACTAGTTGACGGCTCTGAACCAATATTAGTTTTTGGTAAACGTAATGGAACGAAAGAAATCATGAATAAATTGGCATCTGATGAATTTTCCGCATTACATTGTTTGTATTGTTTCTGGCCAGAGGACCCATCACATCCCCATTTAGAAATTAAAGTCATGCTGCAATTTTTAAACTTCTTTAAGTAGTCAGCATCAAATGTCTTTAATAATCGTTCTGCAGTGTGTTCAAGAAGATCCTGCAATTTTATTTCTGCTGAACTTAAAGTTACACTAATAGCAGTTGGTGAAGGTAAGCAATCTTATTTGGCAGAAACTATATCTCGATATGATGGAAAAATTCCACAATTTTTTTCATTGGTACGCTTCCGCAATTCTGTATATTGGTTTCTAGTCATTTTCAAATCCAAAAATAGTGCAATTGCTTCTTCTGGAGTAAATTTATTTTCTTCAGTTGGTGTCGGCATACTTTCTAAAATCCTTTTTGTGCGTCTGGGGCTTGCTTCCACTATTTTTTCAATGATAGCAATTTTACTCATTTAAGTTTTCGATGGTTGAATTTGATGCAGAAATGAATCCTTTATGATGCTAAAAGAAACTTCTTCATTGATATGTTTAAGCTTGCGTCTTCGTGATCTTTCACTACAATTATCAATTGGCTTTGCTGGTCGACCACCTTTTCCAGTTTCCGTGGTAGTTACTGATGGCTTTTTAAAAATAAGTTTATTTCTTAGCCATTCTTGGTTGCGTTAGTAAAACAATTTCTTGTTTCTGGAACATTGATTTTACCGTTTTCTTAAAGTATTTAAAAAGTTTTTTATTTTTAAGTTATGAATTTTAATTTCTTGTTGGTCACATATTTTGAAGAATGGATTATTCATTATATGTAAAATAATGTCGTTTTCATCTTTCCGTTCAAAATATATATCAGATAGAACACTATAACTGAATTTAGCAATAATGAAGAAAAAAAATGAATGCATGGATTAATATACTATTGCTCGAAGTTTCAACATGATCTTTTTTACCTCTTTGAAACATAATATAACAGGTACTTGGTTTTACCAGTTATTTCCATTGGTTTTAAATTTATTTGCAATTTTTAGGTATTTAAGTTATGTAATATTAGATGGCAATAAAATTATTTTTTACCTTTTCCAAATGAATTGCCAGATACCACATAATTTGAGAGTTCTATTGTCATTTTTGTCAAAATTTTGATACACCCTTCTATGTGGACTAGGTCCAAATATGGGCCAACTTCTCCTAATTTCAACAGAATTATTTTTTGGGTTAATAAGAACTCTTGCACAAAATTTCATCAAAATATATGCATAATAGCCACTTTCACATACAAATAACTTCTCAAAACATATGACGTGCATTTGTACCGAATATCTTACCTTGGGTCAAAAAAATTGCTGTAGCTCAAAAAGTGCAGTCCCGATGCATGGACATGTATATATAGGAATGTAGGGGAGAGTTAAGACTATAAAATAGTAAATTTGTGTTTTGACTCAGCTTGACTCACAGGAGTTGTGCTCTATGAAGTAGGAAATTTCCGAGAAATTTTACCTTTTTTAAAAAAAATATTTAAATTGTTCTGAAAACAGTAGAGCTTCAATTTGTTTACCAGTAATAGGAAATAAGTTAAGTTACAACACAAAATTTATTTCGTCCAAAAATCTTGAAAAACAAAAAAGTTATGATCATTTAAACTTTAAAAATTTACTTAAAATATCATAAATTTACTAAATTCTGAAAAAGCCTATTTTGGACCACCCTGTTCTCACTGAAATAGTTGAAATAGAGTTCTAATTTTTTGGCTCCCGAGGTTTACTACTGTCTACTTTCATATGAGTATAATAACTTTAAAATCGGAGAACAAAAACCAAAAGGAGTTTTGGCCGCTATCTCAAAATATTGACCACAGTGCGCCGCTTGCTCGTAGTCATCTGGATTTTTCAAGAACTTTTTTTCGTGTTACGGTTTCTCTTTACAGAAACAGCAATTTGGCCAACTTTCGTGCCGGATTGACTCATTCCCTTGATTAATACATTTTTTTCATCTGTTAATTTTGCTTCACGTGACAGTTTCCTGAAAATTCCTAAAAATTGATTTGTTTTTCATCTTATACATTTGCTTATCCAATATAATAACTTATGAAGCGATTTCTCCGCTTTATGTGCTGATTTATTGTGCTGATTTATTGATTTAGCACCACTTAGATATAGATATTTACAAGGGGTTTTCGACGAACTTTAATAAAAATAACGGTATTACGAATGCAGTGCAAAGGTGAACTTAACAAACAACAACAAAAGATGAAGTAATTAAAGGAGACTGTCTATGCCAAAAACAACAACATAAGGTCCACAGAAAAGCAATTTTGCACATATAATTTTTTGACTGAGAGTATTTTTTGCTTGGGAAAATAGTTATTTTTCAAGTTTTATTATTTGGTAAGAAAATAACAGTTTTTTGCAAGTTTTATTTTTTGTCTGACAAGATAAATGCATGTTCACTTTTGAAACAGTTTTTCAACTCTACTCAAGTGACTTCAAATAATAAAGACTCAAGTTGTGAGCTGGAGGATGAAATTAATCTGGTAATAAGTGAAATAACTGCAATACCAAGCCCAATGACGGACGTTAAAAATTAAATATTGGGACAGAGAAAACTATGTATATGTATCCAGTTGTTTTTTAAACTGGAAATAAATTAATAGTATAAATTTATGCTCTCACAGGCAGCGCTTAGGCAAGTTCTCAAGTAAACCATTTTTCATGATTTGCAATGACATAATTTTCAAAATTTGAAAAAGTTTATCTACAAATGTATAGTAATATAATTCTTGAAATGAAAAAATTTGGAAACAAATATTACATTCTATATTGCAAGGATGTGATCAAAGCTTCGGTCAAGAGATTAATTTAAGTTTATAAGATATGTTATTCGGTTAGCTACCTATACTTTCTTTTATTCATATTTACTTTTCTCTCACTTAAATAAATGATAGTGTCGAAATTGTGGTTCTGATTCTTCAGCTAATGAAATAAAAACTTAGTAAAATAAACAAAAATTAAGTCAAATTAGCTGATAAATTATTTACATTAACTTCGTTTAACGGTGGTAATTTAACTAATTTTATGGGCTGTTTTTTACGATGTGTAACTACTGATTTAACTAAGCTTTTGTTAGTTTAACAAAGTTGTACTTGAATGTTTAACTAATTTGTATTCCAACTAACAGATTTTATTAATAATATTTTTCGAAATTTGGTTCAGTAGACACAAATTACGATATAGATACATCAGCCGCGCCATCATATCCACGCTTTATTTCATATTTAGACGTATACCTTCTTTAGTTTCCGTAAGAAATGAGTTTTTAATTTTTCATATAAATAATCGATTTTTTATTCGATTATTAAGGAATTTTTTAAGTGATCAAAGTTATTCCTTTTTTTTTTTTGACAAATGTGCGTAGTAAGATCACAAACCTACACTCTAAAATACTTTTGTTGAAAAGTAGGTCGATAATAATAGGCATCACTTTACCGAATATTTTCGACCTAAAATTAGACAACTATATTTTTACACCTTTTGTTGAGTTTTGAACAATATGTGTTTAATTATTGACACAAATTGTTTTTAATTTGTTTCCCTTTGGTTAATTTTCAAAATTTTTCGTTGAATAAAAATACATTTCAAATACATACGAGTATGTGTTAAATTACATTTATTTTAACACGGATCAATGTATCATATGCTTATACAATTTTTTATAATCACTTATGCAGTTAAACAAAATAAAATTGTACAAAACAGGAAAGTCAAATTAACCTAAGAATTGATTGATTAATATACTTTCAATAATTGGAATTTATTTGCAAATCATGTAAATGATAATGTTGATTCACTTTTGCAAATGGATATTAGTTCGGGAAATGTTATTGAGTGCTTAATTGAACAATTTACTAATATTATCAAAGACGCTATAGAGGCTGGTGTACCGAAAATTTCAATTCCAAATATTTACGTGAAAAGATTACCAGAATCGATTCTAAAAATTATTAAAGAAACTGTGCACGTAGGAAGTGGATAAGATTAAAAAACCCACTTTTTAAAGCACAAATGAACTTCTTAAATAATGGCAGTAAGAGTCTAATTTTAGAATTTAAAAATAAGCAGTGGAACAACGTTCTATCTAATTTGCCTAAAGGTTCGTCAAAATTTTGGAGGATATCAAAAGCTCTTAAGAAAAAAACCAAGTGTATAGCTACACTAAAGCAAAATAATAGTTTTTTTTTGTAACAAATAAGGAGAAAGCTGATATATTGATTCAAAATTTCTTAACAAATCATAATGTTTCTTCAAATTTAAGTGACTTGGGTACAGAGAGTGTAGTAAGAAGTACTTTAAATACGATTAATAATGATCAAAACCTACGTAATATAACGGTTAGCATTGACACTCTAAAACTATTATTAAAAAGTAAAAAATAAAAAAGCGCCAGGAATTGATGGCATCTCAAACTTTAGCTTGAAGAAAATTCCAGCGAAAGGTTTAAAAGTTCTGTGTCTTATTTACAACTCATGCTTACAGTTTTGTTACTTCCCATTAATTTGGAAAGAATCAAAAACCATTGCAATTCCCAAACCTGGAAAAGACAGCAGGAATCCTAACAGCTATCGTCAAATAAGCCTACTAAACACTATGTCCAAAATACTAGAAAAAATTATTAAAGTAAAACCGCCACAACAGTTTGGATTCCGTTCGGAACACAACACAATTCAGCCTTTTGTTAGAATAAGAAGTATTGTCAACAACTCCTTCAATGAAGGTAAGTCCACAGGAATGGTCCTAATGGATAAAAAAGCGGCTTTTGATTCTGAACATTCAAAGTTCATATTGAAAATATTTGTTCACAGGATCATGCCCGCAAGGATCATGTCTATCCCCAATTTTATACAATCTTTTTACGCATGATTTTCCAGCTTTACATGGATGTAATTCATCTATTTTTGCCGATGACACAGCAATACTTAGTTCAGAAATATTACCGGATGACATAGTACAAAACTTGGAGGAATCATCTAAAATAGTTACAGCCTATTTTAGGAAATGGAAAATAATGATAAACCCCTCAAAAACTCAGTCTATCTTCTTTGCAAGAAGAAGGAAAACCAACATCCTCGTTGGTACCGAATCTGTTCCATGAGATGACAAGGTTAAATATCTTGGCGTAATGCTGGATAAAAAACTTTTATTTAACGAACATATGAAATAATCATGTATCCGTTAATAAACCGAAAATCTGAACTAAATACACATAACAAACTTGTTATTTTAAAAACAATATTCCACTCTATAATGTTTTATGCGGCGCCTGTTTGGAATGTCACATCTGATTGTCATATTAAAAAACTACAAATATGTCAAAATAAACTACTCAAAATGATATATAATTTGCCAATACGTTTTTCCACACAAACTTTGCACTCTATGTCTAACATAAAATTAGTTAAAGATAAACTCAATATAATGTCTCTAAACTTTACAAATCGCTGTAGCTATTTACACATCAATACATTTGTTTGATAACTTTTATCTCTTGTTTTTACCCTCTAACTTAACTGCTCTACTTATGGGTTTTTTTTTGTTATATTTTTCCCTAAATAATTATGATAAAATAGTACATATATATTTATAAAATAATGCTGTAAATTATTAAGTAGAAATTTTTTTTTACAAATTGATCTCTTAAAATGAAAATTTAAATTATTGTAAAAATGTTAATAATACTGCAACAATAAAAATTGAGAAAACAAAAAAATATACTTTCAAAATTTTAGAAATGAAATTACAACAATATGCAGCTTCCGCTAATGTCTGGACTGCTTTTATCACACATAGTTAGAAGAAAATCTCAGAGCCCTATATGGCTAGTTTGAAATTGTTAGATTGAAATTGAAAGTAGTTCTAAACGCTGCCTTAATTGTCTCACATTTCCTTATGCTTTAGCGGCACTAAAAGCACTACAAGTCTCATCACTTTGGGTATCGCTACTCAAGTGCTTTATGCCATTCATGCTATCATCATCACCAAAATCTTTCAATCATTTTCGCGGCCTGGACTTAAATTTAAAACGTTCATCAACAGGGACGTCGTTCCTTTACATACATACGTATGTAACTTTGGCCGATGACCACATAATTTATCAGGCGTAGTAGTATTGGTACTAGGAATACTTTTTATCTTAATTTTGGGCACGGCCATGTGTGAAGCAGGAGTTGATGCTAATTTGAAGGCACTATTTTCTACTTCTTGCAGTTTTTGGCATTTAAACACTTCGCCATTTGGTTCGATAAAACTTTTTATTTAAAATAAGAAATTATACTTAATTTTTTATCATTGGCAAATACTTATGACTTCTCATTTTTCTATTTTTAATAACTTTTATGATTGAATAAGTAAATTAAATTAAATTAATAAAAAACACAAAAAGTTTATATAAAAACAAAAAACTGTATCAATGCGTTTATGATTTTTCCGTCTTTGACAGCTTTTTTATTTAGGCATATGTGGTTGATTTTAAGCCCAGTTTGTTAAAAATTAAACACTTTTAAAAGCATTTTTGTTTTTCTGCGCAAAGTTAAACAAATTATGGTTTTTTTTTGCTTCAAATAACCATAAAATCGAAGTAATTTTAGACAGCAATTTTTTTTCAACAAAAATTTAGACACTATGTGATCCTAAATTTTAAGCAATATTTTAGAGTGAAGGTATGTATTGCTCTAAAAAGAAATGTCGGTAGAATTATCGGCGATAATCCTTTGCTAAATTTTACAGCATTTTTAGTAATAAAGCTTCATACACAAAGTTAAAGAACGTTTTCTATTATATGGTTCTATTGATATTATCTACTTGTATAGAAAGCTATTCGGTGGTCAATTTGTATTTATATATAACATTTTAAGACTCGATCTTTTATATTTTTCCTTGCTACACTTTGATGTTTTTAAAATATAGAAAAATGTGCACTTTATTACACATTGCAGACTACTGGTAAAGACTTTTATTTTAATACTAATATACATACATATGTATATCTAGATATCATACAGAGATATGTCTTATAATTTTTTGTAAAAAGGACTAAATCATTTTTTAATGGAAAAGTAATTAATCCATCATTAGCAAAACAAAAACCCTCAACAATGAAAATTAAACATTTACAATATTTCAAACCCCACTAAAACCAAATAAATTTTACGCCAGTCTGTAACTTTTTATAATTTCTTAAACGTTATCGTTCATACATATGTCTTTTACTTATAAATATTAAAATCATTGAATCTTCTTATTCAAAAGAATGTTGACCGAAGCCGTCAACAAAAACGCACAATTTTCAGTGATGTCTTAAGTACTGTATCCTGATTGCATGATAGTTAGTAAATAATAAAATTTTGTGTTCTTTTGTTTTATTTAAAAAGAACACGTAAATTTACTACAGAAGACTTATAGTCATATCGAAAAATTTAAAAGAATTCTTTTGCGTATAATTTACATAAAGTTTCATTTATTGCTGTAGACTGAAAAGCTAAAAAACTAGATTAAATTTCGATATTTTTACTTTAAAAGTGGGTCTCATATAAAACTATTGTCACTGTAGTAGTAATTCGTAGCGTATTCGTATTAAAAATTAACTAAATTGTACGTTGCGTATACGTTCAAATGTTTTTAGTCGACCCAAGAAATCCGTCGTGAGGCCATTTTATGTGTATTTTTATAAATTATTTACATAAACATGTTATATACCAGTGAATAGACAAACAAATTTACTTTTAATTTTAATTTAAATTTAAAAGTAATTAAAAGTTTGTCATAATTTTAAAAATGAGAAACTGTTTTTTTTAATTTTCTACTTCATTTCTTATATTATATAAATTATAAGTAAACATATTATAAAACAATATTTTATATTTAGGCTGAAAAGAAATATCCTTTGACCGCTTGTAAATGTATAAATTGTAATTATAAACAAATTTGTAAATATTAGGAACACAATAAACATAAAAATCCATTCGTTTCAGATAAGATATTTTACCGTATCTGAAAAAATAGGTTCAAAATACTTAGTTTTATAATGTTTTTTTTTTTTTGTTTTTGTTTTTTATTGTACCAGCACTCAGGAGATGACCCCTACTCATGCCATACATTGTGCGAGAACTATAAAATTTGGTTATGGGTAGTAGGTTAGATGCAGTAGTGTTTGTGGACATTAGACTGGAACTTTCTAAAATATTAAAGTAGACTGGAGTTTAATCCACATACGAACTATTCGTGTAAAAGACGAATTTTTCCTCTAATGCGTAGTGCGATTCACTGGCGAATCGACTACAAATGGATATGCTCTTGAAGAGATGTGTGGGTATCAGGTACAATTTCCCTGATTTCATAAGAACATACATTCCAATGTAGTAAAAACAGCGAAACACATTCCACATTGCGTCGATTATCCAATGAGTTGCATACCCTACTGTTACCGATGAGCTTCTTTGCCATTCAGAAATTTTGCCAAGATCATGATTGAGCGTATCTTCATATTTTGTCTCTTGGCTCCAACTGGCTCGGCCTGCAGTTATATGGCTAATAAATTTGTGTTATCGGTTATATGCATAAATTTCCTTTAAATTTTCATTATATCCCGTTAGTAGGAATTTATTGTAGTCTAACATTTTTACAACTCCTTCTTCTATTGAATTACTTCCGTGAATGGTTAATAAATTGGCATTTAGAAACTTTAAAACTTAAAAGTTTCGTATAAAAGAAGAGCATTTGAGGAAAGTTTAACGTCGAGAATTTAAGAAGCACTAATATTTGTCTAAAATTAAGATTTGTTTGCAGCATGATTTCAGCATCTCAAAATAAATTCGTTTCTTTCTCCAGCTGTTACGCGATTAGATAAGAAGTATTCAGTAAATATTTATCAAATAATATGTATGTGTCAGAAGAATTTGTAAAATCATATTTATACTAATACATACAATATATATGTTGTATGAACATATTTAGACAATTGTTTTAGTTGTGGCTGTAGTCAGAAAATATTGCATTTAAAGCATTTACTTTAGATTTATATGCAAAAATCATTGTATCAAGATCTTTTGGAAAAAAAATGTTTGTTATTCTGATATTAATTCCAAAAATCTCAAATTAACTAAATAATCATTATTTTTACATGTTCAAATGTAAATTTATATAACTTCACTGATCCCCTTTGTTTGTTCACTGAAGCCAGATTTGTCTCTATTCTTTCTTTCAAAAGTAAACTGTTTTGAATTTAACTCATCTAAGGAGCCACTTTAACGCGTATATTATGCTGTCTCGTGGCAAATATTTGTTCTTTGACAAACGTTTAAATAAATTTCTCACATGTATCATAAAAAACAAGTTTGACTTTTACTAGGCTCTATGATTTGCCTATAATAAATCCAAACTCTCCATAATTGAGTAGCTTCCGACAATCAAAAACTTTTAAAATGTTAAAAAAGCAGCTTTTAAAGATGTCATCAGATAGCTAAATTTCAAAAGATTGTTTCCGTGTTGCCAAAAGTCTCTTTTTTATGAAAAGTTACATTTACAAATTGTTGAAATTGTAGGTCGTATTTTATTGGTAGTCTGGCCTGTAATTTACGAGTAATTGTATTTACATACAATGAAATTTTATAATAAAGCTTAAGTTCGTTTTTTTTCTCTCTAAGAAAGAATTAATTAAATTACAAATTAAGTGATAATATTGAAGAAAAATTGGGAAACTTTAATTTTTAGACACCAGTACGAGCTGTGTTTACTTACCTCAAATAATGGTATCAACTTACTTATTCATTTTACTGTTTTTTGAAATTTATTTCAATTATGATAAAAATTCTGCTTTAAATATAAATTAATGATTGTATGTATACACTTTGTGATAAATTTGAATATAAATTTATTACCAACCTTTAACAGTAAAAATTGTTTTTCATATTCTTCTTTTTTAGTTCTTTCTTTTTTAATGGTTGCATTGGCACAGCAACCAAAAGAGAAATTTATTTAGTCTAGAAAGCGAGAAAAATCCAAACTTCTAAATAAAAATAAAACATGGTAACCATTTTCAACTAAAGTAAAGTTTTTTAATTTAAAGTGGTTACTATTGTTTTCTTTTTTTTTTTTTTGTTTTTTTGTTTTGAAGTTTAGAATTTTTCTCGCTTTATAGACTAAATAAGGAAAGTTGAGCACTAGCGAAATAGCTATATGGATATGCTTTCCTAATGGTAATCTAATTCGACTATTATATTATCTGAAAAAAAAATATTTTGTGCTTCTAATATTGAATACTTAATTTAGTCTAACTTTTTATTAACATATAAATGATTTGGTAAAATATTGTCAGGGCGCCTACGACGCACATTGGTTCAAGAGCGGCATTAATACATTTTTTTGTGCCTTCTGATTTACCTGATTTTTTTATATCAATAGAACGATATATACGACTCTACGGTTTTTACTATATGCCTATTACTGTACACAAAGTTCTAATTCATGGGAGTAAAATTATGTCAGCTGCAATACCGCCACTTGGCACGTTGTCGGAGAAAGTTATTGAAGCTCGAAATAAAGAATACAGAAGTTATCGCCTAAGCCACTCCAGAAAAACTTATCGCATATCAACAAATAAAGATAACATGAATATGTTACTAGCGTCTTCAGATCCATATATAAATTCCTTGCACAGTTCAAGAAGGATACATTTGAATTTTCTGATGAAGTAAAACATTTGTTGTGTTAATAAAGGTCACGAATTACTTTGTTTTTAATTTTTTTTAATATTTTCTCCCATTTATTTACAGATTATTCACTAAACATGGACATGACTGTTTCTGTATTTTTTTTATTTATGTTTTAATCAAATAAAAACACGAAAATTTAAATCTGTGTAGCTTTTTTAAGCGATCTAGCTTTTGAACAAGGAAAATATTGCATTTTAAGTGTTATTTTTTATGAGAGGTGGGCGGGGCTGTTAGCAGATATTGCTAATTTTTTCACCATTAATTAATATTATCATAAAATTGCAATGAGCAAAAAAATGTGACTGTATGATGATTTTTAAATTTTGTGTTATATGTGAAGTACGCGTGGTTGTGCTCGGATTTTTTCCATATTTGCACTATTTGTTTATCACAACCCAATATTAGTATATACCAAAACTCAAGACTCTACGATATCTCCTTATATTTAATGCCACCAATCATATGAAGCTGAACCACTGTGCGACGTGGCGGGCACAGCGAGTAATCTTATAGAATACAATTCCGAATATAATTTTTAAAATTTTTTGCATATGTACTTTTTCTGCCTGTCCCATGATTCGTTAATTCACATATATGTTGCAAATGTGATTACGCGAATGAATGGGACAGGCGGTTTATTTTTTTACTAACTTTCTTAAAAGTGAAAAATGTTTACATTATTCATGCTAGCGCCATCTTTTGTTATAATGCTACAACTGGTTATGAGATTCACATTGTTTCTCTTTCAAAAAACAAATGCAAACAATAAAACTCGCATTTGCGCAATTCTTATGAAAACAAAATCTCATTTAATGTCATATTTGTTCTCAACCCATTTGTTTAATTGTAGTGGTTGTCAGTGTTGCCGTGCAGTTTACAAATAACGGATGCTGCTATACAAACCAGAGAATGACAAAAGTATAATTTGTAGTACTTATTAAGTATTTGAGGCCAAACATGTATAAATGTGTATTAGCTATAGCTCAAACAACATACTATACGCACATACTTATATCACTTTCAACTTAAATAACTACAAGTATAGGCAAAGAATAAGTGTTCGCATGATTGTTCATTATTTTTCGCAATACAACTAAGTATAAGTAAAAGTTGGATAAAGTATTGGCTATACCCATACTTGTAAATATAGAGTAGGAATAAGTACAAGTATGTAAATACTCTAAGTATACTTAGAGTATACATAGAGTATTTTATAAATATATGTAATTATATGTATTAATTATTTTACAATTTAAAAATACGTTCATTCATTCCTTCATCCTAATATAAAAATTATTTTGGTTCTCCATACTTAACCAATGTTCGGTTATAAACAAAATATTGACAAACATCATACACCTTTTAAACACAATTCCTAAAAGTAGTTGTTTTACTTATAAGTATACTTATAGTATTATAAGTACTTTTCCATACTTGTAAGTATTAGGTAGTTATAAGTATGGGTATGACAGATACCCAGCACGTTATCTACCTACAACCAGTTGTACTCATACATGCATTACGTATACATTTTTAAGTTCGTTGTGTATAAATAATGTTTGTTATAAGAATGCGTATGTGTGGGTATTTTATGTGTTATAAGTATAGGTATAACTAGTACCCAAAAATATGTATACTTTTTGTCAGTCTCTGATACAAACATAAAAATCAACGGATATTGTAGTTACAAATTTTTGTTTGTATTTTAGAATAAAAGTCAAGTGTAAAATTAAAACATGTTAAGAACGATTGTATATCTAATGTTTTTTTTTTTTTTTTTTCTTATTAACAATTTTTTTAACAATATTCTGATTTAAATATTGTCAGAAAATACCAAACTTTGTTCCCAATAACTTTTTAGTCCTAATATTCACTAGGGCCACCTAATAAATTAAAAGTTTAAATGCAATTTCTTAAGTAGTGAGCGTAAAATTAGGTCAAATATACCTAAGATAGAGAAAAAGTATGTTTCTATTTTTGTAAAGTTTTTTTATTTATTATTTAAATATTTCTATAATTTATATACATACATTAGGCTGGAACGTTGGTATATGGATGAACATAATTTTTTGTATTACCCGTCCAAATAGTGATAAAAAATTGCCTTTTTATGTGAGAAGTTATCCTACAAAGTCTTATTGTGACAGAACCACAGTTTGAGGTGCCGCAGAAACCTTAAATATATTTTCTGCCTTTAAATTTTATATAGTTATATTTTTTATTTTATTGGTGGGTTTTCATATTTATTATTATTTTAACTTCATTAAAACTAATCCTAAAATAATACAAAACATACAAATTTGTTATCCATTGTTATTTTATAAAATTTGTACACGTTTTAATACCTAAAACATAAAAAATATTTTTTTTTAATTTACTTTTTTCATTGATTGAGTAAGATGGGGGGGGGGGGGGGTAGATATTATATTGTAATGATTTTTATTTCACTAAAACTTATTTAATGTACTTAGAATGGTCCTTTTATTTTTATAATACGGTTTTTTGTAGTCAGAAATGTATTGAAATTTGCTAAATTTCAATATATTTGGATCTGCGACACCTCTTACACTACTCTAATCTTTTTCAGACTTTTCAATATATTACTTATTTTGTTTGGCGGGAATCAAACCCGCAACTTCCAGACTGATAGACTAGCGCACCTAGGCAATCCTCGATATGGCCCTAGTTTTTAACCATAATAGATAAACTCTTGTGAAACTTTTACTAAAGGTGTATATGGTTATTTTATAAATTAATTTATAAAGATGATGTAAAAATGTATCCACTATACAGCAAATAAAATAAAAGTAAAAATTAAAGGGGTTTTTAATAGTGACGCGATTCTATGTATATGACCTTATTTTTGAGTATATCACCATAGAAAAAGTGATTGATAAATCGTAGCAAACAGACACCTAAATTTTTAAAAAGCTAAAAAAACAAAACAAAATATTGGTTAAAGGCGGCCCATAAAATAAGTGAAAAAATTAAAAACTTTTAATTTTAAAGTTTGAAATTAAACATGGAACGGAACCCCACGAGTAAGTAAGTAGGTTGTACAGGTTGACGGTTCTATGATCAGAAACCGACTCACTTGGGTCCTAGTGGTCCCGATGTGAGTAAGTAAGTAAGTTTCGAAAGTAAAGTAATGCTGCTTTTTTTAACTTTTTCAAATAATCACCTAGTGTAAAGTGGGGCTTATAGGTATGCCCCAAAGTTATCTTGCTCGACATACATCTTTTTAATTTAGGTAGTCCATGAAAGTATTCTACAAATATATGCTAACAGCCTGGGTGGGAGAAAATTAATCCGTATTAGTCTTCTTTGAATACTCCCCTTTATTGCTATGTGGCATCTCAAAACATACGTTTTCAACATCCTTATTTCGTAGTTTTCGTCTTATTATATTCAATCATGGACGGCTTATTACGCATAGTCTCTGCTTCTTTATTAACTATGCAGCTAACAAAGTTAACTGTTCATTCATGGCTATAATCAATTAAGTTTTTTGAGTATTCTTCACCCATATCTGGTCAGAGCATTTAGGGTTTCCCTTTAATTCTGTCATCTAATATTTATTTGTTGTCAGTAGAACCCAACTCGGCTTTTATAATCATTTGTAAAGACCAGTTTGTAAGTGGCTTTGTTACCATTATGTAACTTTTTGTGTCATTTTTCTCTTTTCTTCTTTAAAATTGCATTTGTGTTTATATCGTGTAATTTTTATTGGAGCAATTTGTTTGCAAGCACATATTTGTTCAACTTCAAAATTAAAACAAACTTCAAGAATACATGCATGTGTGTACCCCTTTCAATTCCGCTCTTCCCTCTCGCCTACTAATAAATAATTGCAGCGACAAAAGTTGCATAATTTAAAAGGGGACTAAGTGATTAGTTGTTTTTAAAAGTATTAAATAGTGTGTGAGTTTAAACCGTGTGATTAATAAAAGTAATACCGGCTTGTTACATTTTACAATTAAAAGAACCCAACTCAGAAGTAAAACGCAAAAGTAACTTTTCATCGACTTTCCCAGGACGAAGGCTTAATATATAAGTTAAACCAAAATTTGCCCAAAAACAATATTAAGATGTTCAGAAGTTATTGAACTAGACGAATATTTATACTAAAAGGAGATTTTTAAGCCCTCCTTCTCCAACTGAAGCCGGAGCTCTCCAAGGTGTCACACTGGGACCGATTTTATGCTTGTCGTATACTTTGGATATGACATAGCTTTTATAAGCATTCACGAAATTCTCCAGAAATCATCGCAGTATTTAATAATAACTTTTACACTGCATAGAGAGTAAACATCTACATAATTCATCAACTTTCAGATGTCAAATTCCTGACCATACATCCTGATCGGGGTTTTACTTTGAAATATAGATACAAAGTTAACATCAATAAAGCTTAAAGCATACCAGCTTTATTTAGATTATACATTAGCTAAAATAAGGTTCTGATTATGATCCTGGTAGAATATAACAAACTTGAATATTTACAAAGATCTAAGCAACAAAATATATTATAAAGGTTAGTATTCAATGCTAGTGTGGTAGCTTCTATCCCCGTGCCATGAAGAAAAATGCTTCTCGTTTTACCTGGAGAGCATGCCTATAAAGATATAAGAGCTGGAAGTTTGGCCCTCTAAAATTTTCTAGAATAGTCCAGACAATTCGAAATTCGAGTGAAATTTTTGGGAAAATTCCAGATCATTGTGGAAATTTTACCATTTGCAGCCTGCGTTGGATGGGTCGAGCTACCCACTAATTGACTACCCATTTGTAAGGGTATATAAAAATTCAAGGGTTCGAACTTCAACTTCTTTTAAGTGAAGTGTAACGTGTGAATTAAAACAAACTATGAAGTGTGGGTTACCAAAGCGATTCGCCAACTGAATACAATTGAAAATAAAGTGTGAAGTGTTTATCTGATTTATATTTTATAGACTGTCCAATTAAAACCCACATAACCTTATATAAATTCAAAAGGCGATAATGGATACCCCAGCTAGTCAATATACATATCTATGAAATGTTGCCGTTAAAACTCAGAAACGACTTCCGGTACGATCTACTTCACATCTAAGAAGAAGGTTCTTATTTTTACCGGACCACAGACTTTCGAAGCTATAAGAACTGGGAATTTTACCCTCTTGAAAGTTTTGAAGAGTTTATGAGTACTAGGAAGCATTAAGCAATAATCCAGAATGTTCTGGAACAATGTGGAAGATATAGGAATAATCTAGAACGTATCGGAGCATCACAGATCATATATTATAAATCTTTTAGAAGTTTGATTGTTTATTTTAATGAAATTTGAAAAGTTGGCGTTTTTGAAATTGTTTTACACTTGTAAACTCTATTTTCTTTTTATATTATACTACCAAGTAAACATTTTTCTTCTCTTTATATATTTTCTTTTATTTGAAAATGGTATATATCTGTCTCTATCTTCTATGAAATATAATGTAAAATTAAAAATTTCTCATATTCTATTTCTTTGATAAGTTTGTTTAAATAGAAAATTAATAACAATTGAAACTATTGGGTAGATCGATACGAAGAGTAATGATGGCGGACGTAGCTGTCTAGAAAATGCATTCTGCATTGCTGGTATCTAATTTTTCGTTATCTATTTATAATTAAGAACTTAAGTCTAAATAATTAATTTATTAACATCTGTTTAATGAAATTTAAAACATAGATCGATTCTAGAGGGTCCGGAAGGCGATGTCTGTTTTTTTTTAAACTCTGAATCAGCGATGAAGGGGAATAGGGCGATTTGTGTAGAAAAATTAATAAAAAGTGTCCAACCAATTAAGAAAAATAATTGTGTTGGCGCCAGGTAGATTACTCCTGAAAGATGACGCAGTTGTTGAGATTTAGACAAATATTTTATATATTTAGCTGCTCAATCGATTTCAAAAATTAGGTTTCTTTGTTCTTAAAAAACCAAAGAACCAAATAACGAGCCCTGCCAACGCTACACTGTGCCATATCTTGAGGAGGCACAGTGTTAGATAGATATTACAACTCTGTTAATTATATCACAGCCAATATGGGGATCCAAAATGGACTTTCTCAGTATTTTGGTAAAATTACAAAATTTTTAGTAAATTTTCATTTTTAAATACCACACTGTGTAATTTTTTAAGTCATGGCAAAGTGAAAAACTTTTGCGGCTACCTAAGCGCTACCTAAACGGTGTTAAGAATCATTCCTAGGAAGTTCATATGTTCTAGAAAGTTGTTTATTGATCTTAGGTGCATTTTTGTAGTTGATTGTTTCCTTGAATTTTGAACGGTTTGCTACCTATGGACCTGAACAGAGGAAAAAAGGTAAAAAAATTGAATTTTTTAAAGTTTTTTGCGATTTTGACCTGGAAGATGAAGTTTTTTATATGTTAATTTTATATGTTTTTATATGATTTTATATGTTAACAATTTTTGTTCTTTATGACAAGAGCTACAACTTTGCTTCAGAGAGTATATCAAAATTCCAAACGGTTTGTTAAATATGAGCTTGTGTAAATGATAACTTTTTTGCAAAAATGACATCGAGGCCTCAAATCTTTGAGGGCCCATAAAAAAAACCTGGAGGACTTTGGGCAAAACTGGGAGATAAGGGTCTTTTTTTGGTCTTTTATCACGTAGTGGTATCCGTATATGGTTATTTTTTTCCGTGTTGCACTCTGTAATGGTCATATGATGAAAATCTGTGCAGAAAAAAAAACTTTCACATTTACAAATTACGCACGAAATATTTAACCTTGTGTCAGAAAATTTGTTCTGGAGCAAAATTTTTTGACGCGGTTTGACGGCAAGATTGGTAGGGTTTTTCTGCTTTGATTTGTTTAAAGGCCTTTATAGAAAGCAATGCACATAGAGGTACCCGATAGACCCACAGGGTTTCCACTGAGAACCAGGAAAAAAACTTGATAAAATTTTTACAAAAAAACCTTCGATAAATTTTTAACAAATAATTAAAAAAAAAATTAGAAAAAATTATTAACAAAATTTTTACAAAAAATAAAATTAAATTAAAAATTTTACAAGAAAATTTTCAATTAAATTGTACAAAACATTTTTCTATAAAATTTTTTTTTTGCTAAAATTTTTATAAAATTTTACAAAAAAGTTTAAATATAATTTTTACAAAAAATTAAATTTTTACAAAAAAAAAATTGTCTATGTCTTTATATTATATTTGCAATAATGAAGTTGAAAATCACAAAAGTAAAAACAAAATGTATATTATTTAGGGTTTGGGATTTTCCGGACTTTTTCATTTCCCGGGAAACGGGAAAAAATAATTCGTAATAACGGGAATTCCCGGGAAAAACTCATAGTTTTAATAAAACAAAAAAAAGCAAATAACGACTAAATAGTAATATTTCCAGTGTATAAAACCTAAAAACAATTCAGGTGGCAAACATAACAAATTATAACAAATATTTATAAATATTGAAAAAGTATTTCAATAATTATTTTTTTATAAAATATGTTGACGGTTTTACATATTCGAGTGGCTTGCTTGAATAACCTGTTGAACAATTGTGATGAATAAGGTTCTATGACATTTTTTGGCACATTAGCAATTTCACCACTTACCAAATACTTAAGTATCGCAAACGTTTTGTCATACCTTCGTTCATTTATTTTTCATTTCAACCATCGTGTTTGAAAGAGTCGAATTAATAGCCAAAAGCTGCTCGTAGAGGGTCTGAATAATAACATCTGCTATTAAAATAATTGAGCCCCTGCGGCTCAAGAACTCTACTGCAACGTTTATGGGATTTAAAACGGCCGCTAAATTTTCTAAAATCTGAACATTTTCTTCAACCCACAACTCTGCGCAATTGAAATCTATCAGAGTATTATTAAATGCGTTCTTCGATGTAAGAAACGATTGAATAATTTCAACCATACTTATCTTGTTTTTACATCATGAATTAAACGCGACTCATTGCCAAATTCTTATTTCTTTTATTTCTCGAGAGAGGCTGTTAGTATAGGACTTTTTAAAATAGTTTTACAATTTATCTTGCACGATCTATAACATATTTGTAAGTTTCTAGAAATATTACAATTTTAAAAATGCTTGTTTTTTATTCAGCACAATAACGATCAAGTATTTGTGTGATAGCAAAAGAAATGATTATTAAAAAATAAGAACCACTGAATTTTCTTCAAAGCGCTCATGATTTTAAATGTCCAGTTTCCAGGGAAATTAGCAAAAATTTTCCCGGGAAATTGTTTATAGCTTTTCCTCGGAATTCCCGGCTGAATTCCCGTTTCCAAAACCCTAATATTATTGTACACTTGAGAAATAACAGAGTAAGGGAATATTCAGCATTACTACGGTGAAGGGTTTATAAAATTCCGCATGTCCGAATATAGCACTCTTACTTTTTTTTATCGGTCGATTTTTAGGGTTCCGTACACAAAGTGTAAAAACGAAACCTATTGTTTTCGATACAATGTCTGTCCGTCTGTCAGCGCCTTTTATCTCTGGAACCGTAATAGGTAGACTCTTAAAATTTTCACAGATGATGTATAGATGTTGCCGCTATAACAACAAATACTAAAACTTATACGGTGTTCCCATAGAGAGGTGTTATTCACGAATATGTGCATATTTTGTGAACTGTAGGTGGGATACACTTGAAATTTACAAACAGTAATTAGAACTTAGTTCACAATATAAACAACTATAAAAAAAGAAAAATAAAAGTTAAAGGGTGTTCCGATAGTGATGCGATTTGCATGTATAAGGCCTAAGTTTTGAACCACAATAGGTAGATGCTTGAAATTTTGACAGAAGGTGTAGCCGCTATAGTAGCAAATACTAAATCTTATAGGGTGTCCCGATAGAGCTGTGTTATTTACGAATATGTGCTTTTTTCTTCAACTGTAGGAAGAATACACTAAAAATATGCAAGCAGTAATTAAAACTTAGCACGCTATATAAACAACTCTAAAATATAAACATAAAAATTAAAGGGTGTTCCGATAGTAGTGTAATTTGCATGTATAAGGCCTAAATTTTTAACCATAATACGTAGACTCTTGAAATTTTCACAGATGGGGTGTAACTGTAGGCACTATAGCAACAAATACCAAATCTTATAGGGTGTTCCTAAAGTGACGTGTTATTTGCCTTTATGTCTTTATTTTTTGAGCTATAGGAGGCAACCACTTAAAATTTGCAGACAGTAATTTAATCTATGTTCGCGTTATAAGCAAGTATACAATATTCAACCTAAAAATTAAAGGGTGTTCCGATAGTGACGTGATTTGCATGTATGTATATGGCCTAAGTTTTGAACGATAATAGGTAGACTTTTGAAGTTTTTACAGGAGGTGATTTACTATGGCCACTATAACAAATAGTAAAAATTTAAAGGGTGTGCCGACAGTGACATGATTTGCATGAACATTGACTAATTTTTTAACCATAATAGACAGACTCCTGAAATTTTCACAAATGGTATATTACTATGACCCCTATAAAAACAATAAAAATTTAAAGGGTTTGTAGACAGTGACGTCTTTTGCATGTATAACGACATGTTTTTTGAACCGTAATAAGTAGACTCTTCCAATTAATATAGAAGATGTGTTGCCACGGCCGTTATGACAATTACAAAAATTAAAGGGTGTTCTGACAGTGACATGGTTTTCACGTAGAGTAACTTATTTTTAAAGTAGTAAGTAATAGGTAGACTCTTGATATATTCATAGAAAGAGAATCGCCAAGGCCGCTATAACACATAACAAAATTAAAGGGTGTTCCGACAGAGACATGATTTGTATGTAAATAGCCTTATATTTTGAACCGTAATAGGTAGACTCTTGAAATATTTATAACAATTACTAATATCTAAAGGGTGTTCCAACAGTGATGCAATTATGACTTTAATTTTAAAATTAAAGGGTGACTCATAACACATGGAAAAACAAACAACTTGAATTTTTAAAGTTGTACTAAACATAGTACGGATCCCTACGTGTGTGAGTCTAACTCGCACTTGACTAAGTTTTATATTTAGAAGACCAAAAGACTCAAAGTTGAGTACGTATGCGTATTAATCAAAGCTTATGGATTTTTGATCGTCTTCTCGTAAAATTGTCCACTTTGCGCTGGGTAAAATAAAAAATTTTGCTAAGTATAACTCTTCATACAAAAGCTATAAATACTTCCTGTTAGTTTAGTTATTATTGAAGACACTATATAAATACAGGGTGTTTTACTTAATAATTAAAATACTCGTTCTTACTAAATAGTTACTTTTAAAATTTTACATGAAGTTTTACTCTAGAAATTCGGTTTTAAAAAACATTAATCAAATAAAAATATTTATCAAATAAGAGCTTTTATTGGATCTTTTTATTAAATCGTTAAAAAATACATAAAAAATATCTTAACACAACAAATTAGTAACAACCCAAATCTTGTCCAGCTGCCAATTAAATATTTAATGTACACTTTTATAATTAAATTCTTAATCGTGTATGAAAACTAAATTTTTTTGGAATATTAAATTGAATTTGTGTTATCCAAGCAAAAGCACTTTAACATTCTCCGTAAATAAAAAAACAAACAAACGAAATATGAATGAGTGAATGAATAAATAAATAAATAAATAAATGACAAATAAACAGAAGCAAAAGAAAACAGATAAAAATAAAAACATTTTAGAGGAATATGACAATCATACGTCAGGCAGTAGCTCGTTGACAATTCTGGGCATCTTTGTGTTTGTTTTGTAATTCATTTTATTATTACATCTGTTGTTGTTTTTAGTGGTATGACATTTACTTAATACTCTACTCTGGTAAATGTCACAATATCTCTTTTAAAACTTTTAAAATTCTGAATTACTATACGAATATTGAATGAGTAAAAGCGTATTTAAGACTTTGTGCGTGTGTGTGCGTATAAATAACTGCTTGTAAAACGGCTACCAGATTAGACGATTTATCTTTATTCGGATGATTTTTTATAAACAATGACAAAATTACAATTTGAATTTTTTTTTAATTTAAAAATGCTAAAACTATGACTTTCTTTCAAATACAAATTCTATCCACGATAAGTGAACTCATGGAATTGACACGGGACAAGCTATTCGCTTGGGCAAAAGAATGCAAAAAAATCCTGAAAAGACTGAACTTGTTCTCATGACCAGAAAATATTAAATTCAGGAGTCGAGACTACGAAAAATGGGCAACATTGCCCTGAAATTGTCGAGGGAGGGCAAATACATCGCAGTAATCCTGGACTTAAGCTTTCGTGAAAACGCAATGTGGGAAACAGGAAGAGAAACGCCCTATGTATGTTCTGTGCTCAAAAAATTATCTTTGGAAGGAGGTAGGACTTGAAACTGCACATGGTACATTGGATATACACGGCGGTGATCAGGCCTAACTTCACCTATGGAGCAGTTGTTTGGTTCTCCTTCTAGTGCAATGAAGTCAATCCCTTAGACCAGTTTGGTGACAATACTGGATCTGACCTCCTCGATGTCTACATCTGCCATAGTCGGCGGAATTAAGGCATAGTCGTGTTGGACATGGCATCATTCTACGACTGGTAGGAAAATAGACTGATTATTTGACCCCTGTTATAGACTTCAAATGACAAATGTTTTCTTAGGCAAATACCGAGCATTGATAAATGGAAAGAGAACTCCGCATTTCGAGACAATGGAATTCGATACTTACGGATTTTTTTTTTTTTTTTAGCAATTTTTTATTTATTGTATCTTCAATATAATTGAACAATAATTACTCATATCTTAAGTCTAAAAATAAAAATATACATGTTAAGTCCAACCAGTGCTGGACAAAAAAAATGTATGTTTCACGGTTACTGTAATTTGCCGGTTATCCCTCTGATGTACGGATGAGAGAAGCAGTGTCCCTCCTTCTTAGTCGAATGTAACCAGGTTCATTTAGTATGTTACGGGGCAGTGGATTAGGATGAGTTTCAAGCTTCTTTAAATAACTTATGGCAAGTTTCGCTATTTCCGCTTTAACTGTTGGCACGTTTAGATCTTTATGGATGTTCGAGTTTTTTATATACCAAGGAGCAGATGTAATTATACGAAGAATCTTGTTTTGGCGCCTTTGAATCTTTTCTACGTTGGTAGCTGAGGCAGTGCCCCATAATTGAATTCCATAACACCATATTGGTTTTAGAATTGACTTGTACAATAAAAGTTTGCAATCTAAAGCTAGAGTAGAATTTCTGCCAATAAGCCAGTTTAGTTGGACTGCTTTTAACTTCATTTGTGTTAACTTTGTTTCAATGTGCCGTTTCCATGTAAGGCGCCGGTCAAGATGTATGCCGAGATATTTGACGTCTGAAAGCTGGGGTATCGTTTGGTTATTTATCCGAATAGGGGGGCAAGATTCTCTACGCAGTGTGAAGGTTATGTGAGTGCAGTTTTGTTCATTCACTTTTATATTCCATTTCTTCAACCATTTTTCTAAATTGGATATGTGGTCTTGTAAATATCGTGATGCTACTTCGGGTCTTTCGTGAATGCTCAAAAAAGCTGTGTCGTCAGCAAATGTCGATGTGTGAACTCGGTTACTAGTTGGCATGTCTGAAGTATACAATAAGTATAAAAAGGGCCCCAATATACTACCTTGGGGAACTCCGGCTTCGATTGGCTGGGGTGAGCTCAAAAAATCTCCTTCTTTCACAATAAATTTTCGTTCGGTTAAATAACTATCTAGCAGCTTATAGAGGTTTACGGGCAAATTCAGTTTTAGCTTATATATTAGGCCTTCATGCCATACCTTATCGAATGCTTTAGAGACGTCGATAAAAAGCGCAGAGCAATATTTTCTCTCTTCAAATGTCTTCTTAACAACATTGACTAACCTGTGAGTTTGTTCGATCGTACTATGTTTTCTCCTGAAGCCGAATTGATGGTTTGGAATACATCCTTTGTCGCTTAGAATAGGGTTAAGCTTAGTTATTAACATCCTCTCAAACAGCTTTGACATATTTGACAAAAGGCTTATAGGTCTGTATGATTCAATTTTTGTGTGGTCTTTTCCTGGTTTAGGAATCATGGTAACCAAGGACACCTTCCAATCTGTGGGAAAGTACTCAAAACGTAAAATAGCATTAAAAATCAAAAGAACGATTCTGCGAGCTACACGGGGCAACTCAATTAACATCTTGTTACTGGTTTTATCAACGCCAGGGGCTTTTTGGTGTTCAAATCCGTTATTGCCTTTTCAAGATCACAAAATTCAAATCTTATCGGCAACTGGCAACTCAACTATATCAGTCGATATATTCGGGGTAAAAACCCTTTTCAAATGTCCAACAAATAAACTTACGGATGACTCCAATATAAACACGGAACTGGATCGGGGATTTTTGACATTCTGTCTCAATCAGGCTTCCCGATACCTGCACCATGTTCCAGGCGGAAAATTATGCCATATTGGTATCGGCATGGAGAATTGCGGAATTTACAAAGTAGACGACGGATCTTAATGTTTTTGTAGACAGTCTAGCCACATTAAAGCCCTTGATTCCAAAATAGTGATGTAAAGTGTATTTTGACGTACATCTCTGACCCTACTTGAACGACACCGTGTAAGGATAGTTTGGGTTTGAGGCATTCGTGCAAACAAGACAGCTCGCAGGTGATCTGCAAAAACCACTTGCTGATTGTCCAAGATTTTTAGGTCCTTAATCGACAGGAATATGATCTCGGGCAAAATTCGATATTGCTTTTAGTAGGCATCATAACAGGACACTGTATGACTTGATGTATGTTGGAGCATATGGGAATCTTTCGTTATGAGAGCTGCAGAAGCTGTCTGGACTGAACGGCTCTACAAGAATGCAGGGTCGAATATTAGGGCTAAAGATTCATTCAAGACCTAGACTGTCTTTGGGATGCAATACTGACTAGCCTAATAGGTTTTCCGAAAAGCTCCAGGTGGCTCTTCCCGATTGAAGATACTGGAGTTCACTGGACTGGAGTTTACAATGGTCCTTAATGGTCCATTAGTGAGAACGAGTCTTTCACCACCTAAGGCTTTTTTGTATTCTTCTTTAATATTTTAGCACCTTGTTTTTGTTGTTGCTTTAGCCTTTCTTTGGTTAGCAAGCGCACCTCTATTTTTTTCGCTACAATGTCCTTCCTTCTGTCCGTCTGCCATCACCGTTTATCTCTGAAACCGTCATAGTAGACTCTTAAAATTTTCACAGAAGATGTAAAACTGTTGCCGCTATAGCAAGTAAACTAAAACTTATAGGGTGTACCGAAAGAGCCGTGTTATTGGAATGTTGAAATATAACAATTAAAGGGTGTTTCGCAATAACATGTTTTTACTTATGCTATTTTTTGAACCCCAATAGGTAGGCTCCTGATATTTTCATAGCAAGTCCATATATTTCAACAGTAGTAGGCTGACACCTAAAATTTACATAGATTATATTTTAAAATATATAGGCCCATTATTATAAGTTTCCTTTAGTTAAAGTTAGGATTTTGTTGGAGCGATAAATAGTTTTTCGTTATTAAAAGTAAGCTAAAAACCACTTTTAACTATCACGTACTATAAGGACAAGTTATAGCAATGAGCATTGTCCTCATTATTATAACCAAAAACTACTTATCGCTCCAACAAAATCCTAACTTTAGCTAAAGGCAAGTTATAAAAATGGGCCTTACTGTAACAAGTAACGAAATTTTTTTGTACATTTATTATTTATTGTATCTTCAATAATTTTGTATTAACAATAATTACTCATATCTTAAGTCTAAAATAAAAAAATATACTTTTTATGTCTAGCCATTGCTAGACAAAAATTATGTTTGTTTCACGTTATTTGCAATCATTTGCGGGTCATCCCTCTGATGTACGGCCAAGAAAATCAGTATCTCTTCTTTTTAGTCGAATGTAACAGGGTTTACTTAGTATGTTATCTGCCAAAGGGTTTGGATGAGATTCAAGCTTCTTTAGATATGTGACTGCATGTTTCGCTATTTCTACTTTGACTGATGGCATGTTTAGGTCTTTGTTCGAGTTTTTTTATATACCAGGGAGAAACTGTAATTATTTGCAGAATCTTATTCTGGCGCCTTTGTATATTTTCTACATTTCCAGCTGAGGCAGGGCCCATAATTGAATATCATTACACCAAATTAGTTTGAGGATCGACTTGTACAGTAGAAGTTTCTGCCAATAAGCAAATTTAGTTGTACTGCTTTTAATTTCATTTGTGTTAACTTGAAATCTATGTGGATTTTCCAAGTAAGGCGATGGTCAAGATGTATGCCCAGGTATTTGACATCTGACAGCTGCGGAATCATTTAGTTATTTATGTAAATAGGAGGGCATGAGTCCCTACGCAGTGTGAAGGTTATATGAGTACATTTTTGTCCATTCACTTTTATTCTCTATTTTTCTAACCATTTTTCCAAATTGAGTATGTGGTCTTGTAAAAGTTGTGATGCTACTTGGGCGCTTTCATGAATACTTAAAAAGGCTGTGTCATCTGCAAATGTTAATGTGTGGACTAGGGTGCTAATTGGCATATCTGATATGTACCGTAAATATAAAATTGGTGTCAAAATACTACCTTGGGGAACTCCGGCTTCAATGAGCTGTGGCGAACTTAAAAACTCTTATTTTAGTAAAAACATTCGATTCGTTAAATAATTTTTTAAGAGCTTATAAAAGTTTTCGGGCAAGTTCTGCTTTAACTTAAATATTAGGCCTTCGTTCCAAACGTTATCGATTGCTTGAGAAACGTCGATAAAAAGCGCAGAACAGTATTTTTTTCGTAAAATTTTTTAATTACATTTACTAACCTGTGTGTTTGTTGGATCATACTATGTTGTTTCCTAAAGCCGAATTGATGGTTCGGAATACATCCTTTTGCGCTAAGAATTGGATCAGCTTAGTTATTAAAATTCTGTCAAACAACTTTGACATGTTTGATAAAAGGCTTATATGTCTGTATGATTATACTTTTGTGTGGTCTTTTCCTGGTTTAGGAATAATAGTAATCAAAGAGACCTTCCACTCTGTGGGAAAGTACTCAAGACATAAGATGGCATTAAAAACAAAAAGAATATTTTTGCGACCCATACGGGCCAACTCAAATAACATCATTTTACTTGTTTTATCACCGCCAAGGTCTTTTTTAGTGTTTAAATCCGCTATTGCCCTTTTAATATCGCTAAATTCATTTATTAGGAGTGAAATGTTCAACAAATAAATTCTTTTTCGGTATCATTTCTTGCCCAGTCTCCACAAGAAGTTCGCAAGGGAGGCTTAGATACGACCGGTCTTTTAAGGTTAATAAATACACGTCTTAATGAATAATCTGATTATGCAGTTGCGTCGAGGTCTTCGAAGTAATTTTTTAGAGATGCTACTCTTCGAGATTCTAGCAGCTGTCTTAGCCGTTTCGTGCAATCTTTAAGTCTAGATTTGAACTGAAGAGATCTGTGTGATTGCCATTCTCTTTGAATTTTTATTTTTTCAGCCAAGAGCCGTTCGACATCTACGGAATAATCTTGATTGCATCTAGCTGGTTGTCGGGTTACTGTCGCATGTTTGGCACCTGATTTAAGGTTTTGATCAAAATCAACTGGTCCACGTCTTCTGGTGCTCTTAGCGGTATGTTTTCCGAACAGTAAGTACTGAGATACTTTCTATATTTCAACAAATTAATGCTTGTGCTAGTTGTTGGTGACACAATATTTTGCTGGTTCCATATACCGACAATAGTGGGTGAATGATCCGAGGATAATACAAATGACGCTTCAACTTTAAGCATTTCTCTCGGAATACGCCAAAATCAATAACATCCGGTATTTTTGCCGCTCAGTAGGCCAATAGGTGGGTTGTCCACTCGATATCACATTCAGACCCACTTTTGAAATTGTATCAAACAAAACACAACCTTTTAGAGTTATTAATCGTGATCTCTGAAACGGGGACCTAGTGATTTAAAGAAGTCGCTATACTGACTCTCTGATACTTGAAATCTAGGAGGTGAATAAATTGAAGAAATAACTTAGTTTTGGTGAAATTCTAAAAGGCAGATATTTCTTGATTGAAGGTAATGCTCACAAAAATCACACAGTAAGTAATGTTTGATTCGGGCCTTTATAATTTTTTTTATGCTGAAAGTGATTTTGTTTATCAGGAAATTGGTTTTTTTTTAATCGCCTGGCAGCCTTGCTTGTCACACACATATGTGTGTGTGGGTTTAAATTAACACACTATTTGTTCCACATTTATTATGGTTCATACGCAACTAAAATAATTCTAATAAAAATCAACAAAAATAACTAAATAAAAATAGAAACAACAAAAAATAAAGTGGGGAATTAGTTTCCTTACAAAAATGTATATAATGTTTTGTTTTATGTATTAGTATTAAGTAAATATTTTAAGGGGAAGCACAGTGGGATTATTAAGAATCATTATGGTAACAAACTTATGTTCTTGTGATTTGTATATAAAACTATTAAAATTATGTATATAAGAAGAATACATCCGATGTTTAAATCGACTTTCGGCTGTTTTATCCCAGCTGAAGTAGTTAGTTGGCTAGTATCTACACTTTTAGCAACTTTTAGTAGAAGTGTGGCAACTTTTCAAAATTATAGCTTAAAGATGTCTTTCAAAAAGTATAAAATCATAATTTTTCAGAAAATAGAATGTAAAAATTCGTAACTGTTTATAACCTTTAAACTCCAATTCACTTACTTCTGAACCGAAAACAGTGTCATTTTAAAGTCTTAGAATGTTTTCCTTATTTCTTAATTAATGTTTTTTAATTATCCCCACTGTGCTTTAATGCCTAAGTTAACATGGCTTTTTTGGTATTTCCCTTTTTGTACTTTAATTTTTGTTTGGTTGCATTTGTGCAAAGATTTTATCTTTGACAAAGTGATTGCGGTTGGTTGGGTTAATTTCGCCTCAAATGCCACTCATATTAAAATAGACAACTCGCGTACGAACTTGTCCTAAAAAAGTTAATGAATCGTTACACAAATTGTTATCGTACACACATGTATTTATTTATACGAGTACATGGGTTAAATAAAGTTTTGTAAGTCCGCAAAAGCACAAGGAATATAATTAATAATTATAAGTTATAATTAGCTTTTTGTTATGTTGGTATTTCGGAGGATACAATGTACACTAAAGTAAAATTCGTAGGCAATATAACGAAAACATTTAATAAAACCGAAACACAAAAAATAATTAATCAACTAAAATTTAAATTTAATTAATCAAAAAATTGGTTAAATAAATTAGATTAAAGCGAGACATACTCACGCATGTAGGATTCTGTGCCACGTTGAATTTATTTAACTTTAAAAGTAGTAGATTTTAATTATTTCAGTCTTTTATGGGGCATCCTTTGATTTTAAGTTTTATGTTTTTATTGCTTGCTTTTAAAAAAGCAGTTCGAGGTAAATACATATACATCACAATCCACAGTGGTTCGAAAACGATTTAATTTGGACATAATTCGTCATCTCATCAACCACGGAATATATCTTAATGAAAGGCAAAGCAGAACTGTTTCTGCGAACGCTCGACTCTCGAGGGTGAAGGGGACTTCTCGGTAAGCCCCCAAAATGGGATACCTCGGGCATATGAATTTTAACATTTGGGCTAAAATAAACTATTATGACATTTCCTAAAAATTATATGCCCGTGGTACCCAACTTTGGGGGCTTACCCAGAAGCCCTCATAGTGTCATTAGCAACTACACTTGGAAACTCATCTGCTTTGCTCCTGTGAAATTTCATTCAGTTCATGAGATAACGAATAACTTTAATTATATTTATTAAAAGATAAAGCCGTGAACACCAAATTACTTCACTAAATTTGAAATTTTTTATTTGTTGTAAATTCCAAGTATCTATCCATAATAGGTATTTCAAAATATAAGGCCATATCAATTAACCTACATCTCCTAGAGGGACATAAATTTATTTATTTATTTATTAATTTTTTTTTTTATTTTATATCTTATGTTATGGGGAACATAGTATTAAACACTTTGAGTAATTTTGAAGTATCTGGCTATAACGCTACAAAATATAGCGTCATATATGTTTAATTACGTCAGCTATGGGGACACCCTTTATTATTTAAAATTGTGAAATTTTTGTTTAAAGGGGCCAATCTGTAGGCAAAAACTATCAATTACATTCAACTATTAAAAATTGGAATTTTTTCAATTACATATTATTTGTACCTCAACTACCTCACACATATAATTGCAATTGAAAAAATTCAATTATAATTACTTGTAATATAAAAATTGTTTAGAATATAATTGAATTTTGTTCAATTTAAAGTCATGATTATTGCCTAATTACAATTACAATAATTTGTAATTCGTAATTGAAAATTTCAAAATACAATTACATGTAATGTGTAATTGACAATATTCAATTACAAATTACAAGTAGTTGTAATCGACTTTATTCCCTGATATAAATTACAATTACAATTACATGTAATATGTAATTGATAATATGCAATTACACATAACGTCTAATTCTAATTGTAATTGAATCCCCACTGTCTGCTATATAAATTAATATTATTTTTGTATATCTCGAACGAATATTGTGTCCAATTGTTCTAAATCAAAATAACACTAAAAAAATATGCTACATTCAAAACTAAATAACTTTTTGTTATTAATAAAATTTTGCGGGAATTTAAATATTAATTATTTAATATTATGCTAATTACCCATAACGTTTTATAATAAAAATGCAATTTATTTGTTGGGGGAAAAGAGCTAGTTCCTATACGTAATACGCAAAACACCAACAAATAAACCACGTTTTTATTTTTCCTTCTACAATTCGATGGGTTTTTGCCATCACTGAATGCAGACGTAAGGTGTGATGAAGCATACGAAAGTTAATTTTGTTCTCGTAAGAGAATCGAAAAATAACAAGTGTTGCCAGGGTTTGCTCAAGCAGTTGCGTATTTAGTTATTAATAAAATAAACAATTTTTACATATTTAAGATTTTTTGATTAAGACTGATTTTTATGAATAAAATATACTTTTTTTAATATTTTCACTTCCTTCAAAATCTGTATATACTTGTAGTCCGGTAACTAATAAAAGTAATTTACATTTGACATTATCTCTCTAATTTCAATACAGCAAAAGTACGGTCGTTTTTCCTCTCTCTCTCTCTCTTTCACTCTATGTCTCTCTTGCGTTGTCAGTTTTCTTTTGTGTGCGAAATCTCTGCCATGAAATGTCACAAAAATAAATTAAAATAAATATTTAATGGACACCTAAGGGTCCATAGTTACAATCTATTATTGTAAATGTCAAATGTGAAGTGAAGTTGATGTTTCTATTTGCAACACAGTGTGTAACATCGGTGTGTACATCATCGGTATAAAATAGCACAACAAGCAACAACAATTTGAATATAAAATACAAAGTTTTGAGTTTCTTTCTGTTGGCAAAATTTGTACATTAATATTGTATTTGCATCTTTATTAGTTAGTACCCAACTTGGATGTTTGCGAAGATATTAAATATTCAATGCACAGTGGGGGCTGAAAATAAAACTTGTAAAATTTTTAAAACCGGACTATAGTTAAGATAAAAATGCAACGCTAGGCTAAATGATCTATAAGTGTTTGTTTGTGATAATATCGGCATTCAGGTTATTTTTCTTAAAGATTCAGAGCGCTATATCTTTAGAACCTTAATAGGTAGACTCTTCAAATATTCACAAAAAGTAAATTAATATGACCATTATAATAACAATTTTTAATAATAAAGGGTTATTTAGTTAGTAATGTGATTTTCTCCTAATTTATCTTTTCAAACCGGAAGAGGCTGACACTTTAAATATACAAGCAATATATAGAATGAAATTTCTCACAGAGAAATCAGAGATGTTTTCGATACGTTTATGATCATTCCATACAAAATGAAAAAAAATCATTTATAGGCAAGTTTTGTGCATCGCTTACTTATGTAAACATGAATTTGGTATCAGCGATTGGTACCAGGAATATATAGAATTTCAAGTAGGTTAAAATATTCGAAATTCAAAACTTTAAACTAAAATATATACGAAGGTTTTTAAACAAATGGTGGAAAATAAATTTTAAAATTTTTTATTTAACAAGCGATTTCCTAAACGTTAAAAAAATATTTTTCAAAAACTGAGGTTCTTTAAGAAAATGACTTCCTTGCTTTTTTTTATTAAATCGCTATTTTAATACGTCTTTCACTCTTAGTATGTAAAAATAAATCGTAAATTTTGGATTAAAATTAACCAAATTTAGGTAGAGTTAGAAGTAGATCTATTGCCTTTAAATAATAAAAAATTAGAAATATGTTTAAGCAAAAACCACCTTTTTGGCGAACCATGAAGAAAACGGTATTTTTAAATTTTCTTAAATTAAAAAAATTAAATCTGGATAAAACTTGATTCCTTAATGATGTTTTAAATTTTGTCAGAAGGGTAGCTAGCCAATATCTTAAAATAGCAAAGCGACCATAATAAGTTTACCCTGTCAAATATACCAAGTAAAAGTTTTTTCCAAACTAAAATAGGACAGCGAAGACTTGTGAGCATATATGCATTATTATCTAAAATAAAGAAAAGATATCATTTATGCACGAGCTATCGAATTAATTCCAAAATAAAGTATTTTATCCACTATAAGTCGTTTTACGGAGGGCTATGAACGTGTACGTAATTTTAAATTATTGCATTAAATAGTACGTATACGCCGAGAAACACATGATTAGTTTTAAACTCAATGTTAATTTTTATTGAAATACCAGCAGTGCTTGCGACATCGTCAGCGTCCTGAGCTTAAATAGGATTTATTTACCCTATATTCCTTATAGGGTAAATAAATACTCAGGATTTTACGATATAGGTTTTATAGAAACTTGTATTTTTGTAGAATTCTGTAGTGCATGAAATTTACGGTTACAAAAATAAGAGATGCTTCCAAGGGTTTTATCTCTGTTTTCTTTTGGAAATGAGATTTTTACGGCTATGAGTTATTATATTAAATGGATATTAAGTAATGCGGATATGGACAGACAGAACGTAAAACATTATAGAAGTTGATGTTTTTTATTCCATATCGATTAACAAGAACATTTCCAAAAAATTATTATAATATTAATATTATTTTATTTACAGACAGGGTTCTGTTACAGATTTCTTGTTATACTAGCTGTGCCCGCCATGCCGTGAGCGTCCAAACTATATTTTAAAACTCTTCCTATTTTAGTGAGGTTCCTGAATACAATTCTAAAATTTATATAAAGCTCTAATATTATTGTAGAGTTATGTATGTAAATAGTGTTTAAAATATCCCGCTTTCAAACAATTTGTATGTAGAAATAAGGTTTTAACTATATTTTTCCTTAAACCCAGAATATATTTTAGATGTACTTTTTATTATTATTTGCTGCAATACTATGTAGTAACATCTCAAACTTTGTATATAAAATATTTTATTATGGTAATGACATGATGATAGTTTAATAAAGATAAAGATATCACGCTTTCAAAAACAAAAGGCGCTGCAAAGTTTATACACTGAACCAAATTTCGTAGGTACTATTAACGAAAAAAAAATAGTAGAATCTTAATGACAAAAAAAGTTAAATCAAATAAATCTGTATTCAAATATCTATACGATTTAATCAAATAAGCGGAATTTGTTTTGACAAAAACATATGTATTTCAGTAAAACTTGAAAAAACTCAAATAAACTCTGATAAATTAACAACAACAAAATAGTTAAAACAGTAATAAAGCATTCTAAGAAAAACAGTCCATAAAATTAGTTAAATTAACATTCCTAAAAGAAGAAGAATTTATCCATAGATTTGACAACATTTTCGTATTTTACTAAGTTTTTTATTTATTTTATTTTTGAAGAAAATTGAATATGTGAGCCGTTTTCTTTGAAAGTGGCGTAAGTCCATCTTAAAAAATTAGTTCATGATAAAAATAAATAGAATTTACTATGAACTTTTTATTTATTAACTTTTTCCAAAAAAAAAACTGTTAAAACTTTATAGTTCCCCGGAATTTCGGTTTTCCTTGTTTTTTTTACAATAATAAAATAAATACAAAACCCTTAGGTGTAATTCTGAGAAGGCGAAAAAATATTAGTGGTGAAGAAGTAAATTGGTTGAAGATACTATATGTGACCAGTACAATGTTCTATAAAACTTCATTTAGTTGGAATGAGGATATTAAATTACTAAATTTATTACCCTCACGGGGAAGACCACAAACTATCATCATTCGAGACCCATTACCTTCAAAAACATTACAGATATATTTAATTTATTACCATATATCCCTCCAATGTATCATGACTATTTTGAAAAACTTGATCTTAATGAAAAAAGTTGAAATATATTAATAATGTGAAGTAATGAAATAAAAAAATACAAAACTAGTGTAATAACATGCAATCCATATTTTTCAAGTTATTCAAATGCAAAACCTGAAGTATTTTCATATTAAATAAAATACACTTACACCACTTTCAAAGAAAACGGATCATATTTGAATGAAAAAAGAGCTGTAAAATAGAAGAAATTTCGTTAAATTTAACTTCAGGCAAATTATTTGAGTTGACATAAAATACAAAATTTTTTCAATTTATATTTTTTTAAACATTTCAAATCAAATTCCCGCAACAGAAATTAAAAGCTTTATTGGTTTTTTCACCTTAAAATGTGAAAAGGCTAAAAGGCATTAATGATATGTAATTTTGTTTTCATAAATAATAAAATTTTATAAAAAAAATTAACTTAAAATTTTAGTTAATTTTACGTATTTTTTTTATCACATTTACACGTTATTTCATAACGAAATTAAGTAGTCACATTGAAGGAATTTCTTCAATATATTTTTTTACGAAAATCGTCTGTAGATTTGATTAAAAAGTTTGTTAGCTGTATAATAAGCAACTTTTCTTCAATTCTACACCTCACTTTACAGTATTTAGTTAAATTTTTGGTTCAGTGTAGGACCTTTAAATCGGCAAAATTGAGTACTTCCATAGACTGTAGACTGTTTTTTGTTACATAAAATTGTAAAAATGTATTTGTTAATTTTATTGTAACCCTATGAAATATGCATATATTAATTTTAAATTCCATTGAAGTTCAATTATATTTTAAATTTATGGTTAATATTATTTATATGTAATGGTAATGACTAAATGATACATACTTATGTACGTAAAGAAGAAATTTATTTGTATAATTTATTTAAGTTTAGAATTTGCTTAAAGAATATTATACCTTTGATAGCCTCAAGTAAACTTACACTACTTTCAAGGTCAACATAACAAGAAAATTATATATTTAGGAACCTATTTACGAGTAATAAAATACCTTCTTTAAATTTTTCTTCAAATAACTCCATTTAAATTCTTCCATCGTTAGAAAAACACGTGTTTTTCTAGAAAATAATAATTGTATAATGTACGTATGTATGTATATTAGTAAATAAACCTGGCAAAATGATGTTTATTTGCAAAAAACATATTAATTGTTTTTTATTAAAATTTGAGTTTCTTTTTTCAAGTGTTCTCCATTAGAGTCAAATTAGAGTCAATACACTATTCAATATGGCTAAACCAATTTTCAAGAGGAACCTGCAAAACATTTTAAAAGCATAAAACTCATAAACCTCTTCTAAGATTGGCTGGACTTAAATAAGTATATTTTAGATTAAAGATGTCATTCTTATTGTTGTATCCATTCTTTATGAAGACGACAGAGCGCTCTTATATTGAATATATCACATTGCTCAATATTTTTAAACAAAAGGAAGCAAACAACATTAAACACTACAATTCCTTTAGTTTACAACCTATTAAATGCGTGCTAAGTCGTCGTATTCTACAATATTTGAACAGCTGTTGTTGTTAATTTCTATACAAATATTTACACCAACACATATAACATTTGTACATACATAAATATGTCTATCGATTGTCATTGCCATAAAGTTCATAAAGGCCAAACTCTCGTTTAGTCAGTTGTGACATTGTCACTCACTTTACGCATGGAGGTGCCTTCTAAATTCAACACACATGGGAAATTATAATTTCTGCATCTGACAACATTTCGTTGTTGTATTTTTAAACAATCATACAAACAATTTAATTTTTCTTTTTGGACAAAATTGTTCAAAATCACATTTGATATATAAAAAATTGTATCGTAGGTATTTGTGAAGTGAAATTCATTTGACGGTAAATTATCTATAGTGTTCCTTCTTCTGTCACTTAAGGGATAAAATATTCAAATCTATTTACACAGATTAGTTATTATTATTACAATGTATTTTTTAATATTATCTGCGCATAAAAATATTCAGAAATACTCTAATGCCCTTTAAAAAAAAGTAAAGTCTACTTGAAGTGTACTTGAAGTGTACTTGAAGTGTACTTTAAAACAAAATGTTCATATAAAATTTGAAATAAAGTAGACTTGAATAGACTTTATTTTTTTGGATAAATCTTTATATCGATTTCAAAATAAAAGAAATATTTAATTAAATGAGTTTTAATTTTATTTGAACTAGATATTTTTAAATGAATAATTTAATTATTTAGGCTTTAGTTCTTAATTATAAAGTGATAAATAGAAAATGCATTCCACCAACAGAGTGGAATGCATTTTCTATACAGCTATGGCCGTCATCACCACTCTTCGTATCTATCTACGAAATAGTTTCAATTGTTATTAATTTTTTATTTAAACAAACTTATCAAAGAAATAGGATATGAGAAATTTTAGTTTTTATATTTTTTTAAACACTATTTCTTTTATATTATACTACGAAGCAAACATTTTTTCTTTATTTTATTCTCTTTATATTTTGCTTTTACTTAATCGCTGATATATAAAAAATTCGAACATTCAAAAATATCATGCCATTAGTTAAAGCAGAAGTACCGAGACATGCAACAATGTATTTGTAAAAGCTTGAAACGCACCTAAAACTGCTCTCGTGATATCCTTATTGATCGTGGTTACTTTCGACTAAGATGGATATTGCTTCTGTTGTCCCATGAAGGATGCCAGGCAAATAATAACAGCAACCACGAAACACAGATTTTTTGTGTAGCACTGGCTGGACTCAACAAATATAATATTTATTCATTAGAGATATTTCTTCTTCTTTTTCTTTAGACATAATAAAATATAAAAAAATACAACGAATAAATATTTTACATCTCCTTAAAATAACCACATGTATAATTTTAATAAGCTTTCTAATCTACAACAGTTCTGCTTTCTTGCAGTGTAATGGTTGTAATATAAAACTCAAAACAACTAACAACAACAATGTGTATTATATTTTTGCATAAAAATTATATAAAAAATGGTGACTGTTGCCAAAGTATTTTTAACTTTAATTAAAGAAACTTTTGCGAATTAAAAATGTATATTATTATTTGATATGTATGTACAAACTTGCCTTTCCTACTTTCTAATAACACTTTACATACTTTGTAATACTCATAACGTTGGTCACAAATAGAAAGGCCTTAACACAAATAATTGTAAGTTTACAGGACAAGGTTCACACATAACAGAAACTGTAATATTCACAATGTAATTTGTAGTTAATGTAAAAGGCCCGCTTTTACTCATTGTAAAAGCGGGCCTTTCTACTTGACACCATCGATATACTCACATTCAGCATATCTTTAAGGGAATACATTGACGTATACGTGATATTTTATTTGTGTTGTAAATTTGTTAGTAAGTATACGCTAAGTAACCCTCGTAATTGACATTTCGTTTAAAAAACTAACTATTCAAAAACCCATAAATCCACCTTCACTACCTTGCAGTAGTGATTTCAAACACTTTATTTTAGTGTGGCTTTGACACTAAAACAGAAAGTTATTTAGAACATTTCTTAACAAAACAAACACTCCATCATTTAAAAAGCTGTTCGTTACAGCGATGGCAGTGTTTGTGTTCTGATCTGAAGTAAATTAAAAAAAAAAAATGACAATGAAATAAAGTAGCGGTAAATAAATATAGCAAGCATAGAGACTGCAGTAAAATATTTTTTGTTTGCACTGATATGTTATTATATTAGGGGTTTTCACGATGGGTAGTGCAAACGTGAGAAAAAATGCATCGTTTTTATCCACACAACAACAAAATATACAAACATACTTAAAATTTGCTTACTTTTGTTTCATTTGCACCTAAAAAAAACATTGCCCAAAAATATTTGTGCATATTTACTCAGATGCAAATAAAAATAAACAACTATTTTCGAATTATGTATTTGTAAATAAATAAATTAGTCAAGTTCGAGTTAGACTCACACAAGTAGAGTTCCGTACTATGTTTAGTATAACTTTAAAAATTCAAGTTGTTAATTTTTTCATGTCTTCTGACTCACCCTTTAATTTTAAAAAATAAGGTAATATACGTGAAAAACATGTCACTGATGGTAAACCCTTTAGATATTAGTAATTGTTATAGCGGCCGAAGTACAACATCTACTGTAAACATTTAAAGAGTCTACCTATTACGGTTCAACAAATAAGGCTATTTACGTACAAATCATGTCTCTGTCGGAACACCCTTTAACTTTGTTATATGCTACGGCGGCCATGGCAATTGACTTTCTATGAATATATCAAGATTCTACCTATTACTATTAAAAAATAAATTATTATACGTGAAAAACATGTCACTGTCAGAACACCCTTTAATTTTTAGCAATTGTCATAACGGCCATGGCAACACATCTTCTATACAAATTGGAAGAGTTACTTATTACGGTTCAAAAAATATGTTGTTATACATGGAAAAGACGTCACTGTCGGCACACCCTTTAATTTTTAATATTTGTTATAGTGGCCATAGTAATACACCTCCTGCAAAAACTTCAAGAGTCTACCTGTTATCGTTCAAAACTTAGGCCATATACATACATGCAAATCACGTCACTAGCGGAACACCCCTTAATTTTTAGGTTTAATATTGTATACTTCCTAATATCGCGAACATAGATTAAATTACTGTCCGCAAATTTTAAGTGGTTTCCTCCTATAGCTCAAAAAATAAAGACATCAACGCAAATAACACGGCACTTTAGGAAAACCCTATAAGTTTCAGTATTTGTTGCTATAATGGCTACAGTTACACACCTTCTGTGAAAATTTCAAGAGTCTACCTATTATGGTTCAAAACTTAGGCCTTATACATGCAAATCACACCACTATCGGAACACCCTTTAATGTTTAGTTTTATTTTTTAGGGTTCCGTACACAAAGTGTAAAAACGAAACCCTATTGTTTTCGCTACAATGTCTGTCCTTCTGTCCGTCTGTCAGCGCCTTTTATCTCTGGAACCGTAATAGGTAGACTCTTGAAATTTTCACAGATGATGTATAGTTGTTGCCGCTATAGCAACAAATACTAAAACTTATAGGGTGTTCCGATAGCGAGGTGTTATTTACGAATACGTGTTTATTTCTAGAACTGTAGGAGGCATACACTAAAAATTTACAAACTGTAACAAAAACGTAGTTCGCCTTATATACAAGTCTAAAAAATAAACCTAAAAATTAAAGGGTGTTCCGATCGTGGTGTTATTTTGATTTATCAGGTCTAAGTTTTGAATCATAATAGGTAGAATCTTGAAATTTTTACAGGTGTATAATTTTGGCCGCTATAGCAACAAATAATAAAATTTATAGGGTGTTCCGATAGAGAGGTGTTATTCACAAATATGTGTTTATTTCTTGAGCTGTAGGAGCTGTACACTAAAAATATGTAAGCAGTAATTAAAACTTAGTTCGCTATATAAACAAGTCTAAAAAAATAAACCTAAAAATTAAAGGGTGTTCCGATAGTGGTGTGCTTTGTATGTGTAAGTCCTAAGTTTTGAACCATAATAGGTAGACTCTTGAAAATTTTACCAAAAGTGTATTACTGCGGCCACAATAGCAAAAAATACTAAAACGTAGGGTATTCCAAAAGTGACGTGTTATATACGTTTATGTCTTTTTTTTGAGCTGTAAGAGGAAACCACTTACAATTACCAGACTGTAATTAAAACTATGTTTGTTTTATAAACAAGTATACAAAATTGAACTTAAATTAAAGGGTGTTCCAATAGTGACGTGATTTGCATGTATATATCCTAAGTTTTGAATGAATAGGTAGAATCTTGAAATTTTTACAGGATGTGTATAACTACATATGTCCACTAAAACAAATAATACAAATTAAAGGGTTTTCCGCCAGTGACGTGATTTGCATGTATAAAGCCTTATTTCTTGACCCGTAACAGGTAGACTCTTTAAATTTTGTACAGAAGATGTGTTGCCACGGCCGATATGACAATTACTAAAAATTAAAAGGTGTTCCGACATGTGACATGTGACATGTTTTTCACTTATAGTGACTTATTTTTTAATCGCAATAAGTAGACTCTTAATATATTTATAGAAAGGAAGTTTCCATGGCCACTATAATGAATAATAAAATTAAAGGGTGTTCCGACAGTGACAAGATTTTATAAACCGTAATAAATACCCTCTTGAAATGTTTACAGTAGATGTGTTACTTCGGCCGCTATAACAAATACTTAAAATTGATGTGTGTCCATTAGTAACATGTTTTTCACGAATATTACCTTATTTTTTAACAGCAATAGGTAGGCTGATATTTTAATAGAAAGTGTATTACCATGGTCGCTATAAAATCAATTACATATTAAAATTTAAAGGGTGTTCTAATTATGATGCAATTTTCGCGAATATTACTTTAATTTTAAAATTTAAGGGTGTCCCATAAGACATAAAGAAATAAACAACTGGAATTTTAAATTATACTGAACATAGTACGGAACCCTACGTGTGTGAGTGTAACTCGCACTTGACTAATTTTTTATAGTTGTTTATATGATGAACTAAGTTTTAATTACTGTTTGTAAATTTCAAGTGTATCCCACCTACAGTTCACAAAATATGCACATATTCGTGAATAACATCTCTCTATCGGAACACCCTATAGGTTTTAGTATTTGTTGCTATAGCGGCAACAGCTATACATCATCATCATCATTGTAGCGAAAACAATAGGGTTACGTTTTTACACTTTGTGTACGGAACCCTTAAAAAAGCAAAATATTAAACCAAATTGTTTATAAAAATCACAAATAGTTTTATTTATTATTTTGCTTTTTGTGTTTTTATTTGTATTTTATATTTTTCTTTTGTACTTTTTCATAAGTTGCCAGATTTTTTAAGGAAAATTAAACGCTTTGCACAAAAATACAATATATTTAAAAGGTACGCTTACGATCTACTTCAATTTGCACTGCAAATTTGCACTATAACAATCGTGAAAACACCGTATTGAATTAAATATAATATTAAAAAAAAGTTAAAATTAAAACAAAAAAAAAACGAAAATTCATAAAATTGAAACAAAATTTAATTGAAAACAATATATTATATACTTTTAAGCATTACGGCAGCATATCATGGGTCTATTTGATTATTATTAGTAAAAATGCTATGAGTGTCCACAAGCACCCACTTTTAATAGATTTTAAACAAGTATTTTCTTTCAAGCTTTCTCCAGCTTGGGCATATAACCAAACTTAGCTGGGCTATCTTAATAAACAAACCATTGCCTTCTATTTAAAGAGTGCAGAGTGAAACAAAACAAGGAGACTTTCCCCCAACAATAGTTTACAAATAAGCAATGAAAGACCACGTAACATCAGGCAGTCTATTTTGCAGATTTGGCATGAACATATCCATATCCACATATGAACATATAGAGGCTAGAAAGACCATAAATGATCAAAAGACGAAATACATAAAAATGTCAGCATTAGAAAACTAACGTACAATACAGACTAAAAAAATCAAAGATTATAAGTTCGAAGTTATATTGGGTGTACATTTATAACATGACAATAGACTGCAAGATGGTATATAAGACCAGTTATCCCTAGCAAATAGAGCGTACTTTGGTTAGCAAAAATTGTTCTCCTGAAAATTAGTCTCCAAATCTTGCAAATTAAGTCTATTCAGCATCAACAGCCCAACCGCCGCACATGCATGCGTGATGGATACACTGCCGAAAATGTCTTTAGAAGAGGCTATACGGTTTCATGCAGGCTATACGGTTACGTAGGGCGGGTCATGTGATGTGCATGGTTGATAGAACACCACACAAGACGATGCTGAACTACGGCGAGCTAGACGAAAAACAAACAGTTAAGAGCAAGATGAAAGGACTGCTTGAATAAAACCTATCAATTATAGGCAACCGTGACTGACAACAACAACAAAAAGCAGAAAACAGGGAAAATGGAAGAGAATTGTAAAATAAGCCGTTGTCATTATTTTTACTAATAATATTCATAAAAAATAAAATAAATTTGAAATCTATTTTCAAACAAAATATTCATTCAAAACTTGTTCTAAAATACATTTCAAATAAGTTTTATTTATTATGAATATGGGCATTATAGTTACTGCAATCTTTACAAATGTCATACTAATTTTACATGCTTTGCTATACTTTAGATACAAGATTAAAGCTTGTTGTATCAGTTAAGGTAATCAATATCATATTTTTTACTTTTTGCATTTTGTATTCTTTCTTTTCTCACTTTTTTCAAGTTGATCGTAATTGTTATTTTTTTATTACTAATATTCTTTGCATTGCTCCAAAATTAAATATATTTCTAAATGAGTCTCTTAAGACAGCAATATGAGTCTCTCAAAAATGTTTGAATGATTTCGTAGTAAAATTAAGTTCAGTTGTAATTTGATATTTCATTGATGTAATCTATCCTCATAGTAAGGAGAGTGAATTAAAATAAAAATTTAAATAAAGATTATTGCGAAATATTGGTTAATGTAAAATATTGTAAAATAAATTAATGTAAATTAGTGAAAACTTATTAAATCAAAAGATAAAATAAAAACAACAAAAAGTTATATGAATTGAATAAATAAATAAAAAAAGGAATGTGCGATTGTATTGCAGTCGTAATACAATGGGAGTCGGTTTGTCTCTCAATTATTTAAAAGGTTTTTTATGAATAAACGATTAAATAAACGATTATCAAAAAATATTAAATTAGTAAATATAAAACTTTACAGCTGCAACTTTCAAAACTACTCTCGTATGTAATTTAGTAATAATCTTAAAACTTACTATTTATTTCCCAATTAAAGCCGTATCTAACACCTCGAAATTCCTTAAATATTTAAAAACCATCAACTCGGAAATTTTTCTTTATGAAGAAAACTTAACTTCATTTCCGGCTAAAGAAGAAATTAAACAGTAATGGTATTCACTATTGTGATACAAACTCAACACACATGTTACACAAACAACAAACGCTTCTATACGTTGACACTTATATATAAATATGTATGTATTAATATGCGCACACACAGATAAAATTACTTTTTCACAACAACAACATGGCTTGTAAATATAAAGACAATACAAACAAATGACCTGTAATAAAAACGTCAACAAAAACAAAAACAAAATGGTAAGTTAATGTGTGTTTGCGAGAGAGAGAGGGAGAGAGAGAGAGAGAGTAGTGGTGTTGGGAAAGCAGCAAAAATGGTACTTTTAGTAATTAGCACGTTTTTTCAGGATACTTTTTGTCAACCAGAAATTTTAAAACTGTGCACAAATCTCGATTTTTTATGAGAACGTACTTCCTTTTCTTTATTATGAAGTTACAATTTCCCCAACAAAATGAAAATAAAAACTATGAAGTAAATAAAGTATAAAATAAATAATGTTAAGGCCCATTATTATAACTTGCCTTTAGCTAAAGTTAGGATTTTGTTGGAGCGATAAGTAGTTTTTCGTTATAATAATGAGGATAATGCTCATTGCTATAACTTATCCTTATAGTACGTGATCGTTAAAAGTGGTTTTTAGCTTACTTTTAATAACGAAAAACTATTTATCGCGCCAACAAAATCCTAACTTTAGCTAAAGGCAAGTTGTAATAATGGGCCTAAGACTATTATTACAGTTGCGAGCAAAAATTCAGCATTCGGTTATATGGTATATAAGAGTATATCTGTCTAATAAGAAATGTATTTATTTTAACTGCCACTCTGTACTCGTCATTCAAACATAACAAGCACTGCTATCACAGTTTCCAAAACCAGATCTAACTAATACTAACTTACTAATTTTTCATTCCGGTTTTTACAGTCTTACCATTTCAATAACTTAGCTTATACGACACCAAAACTCAGCGCAGCCAGTAGTCCTACAATATGCTACAACAGTTTACGCTTCTACTACAAGACCTTCCTTTTCGGACATTATTCCCTTTAGTGCTATTTAATGATCTCTATATGTCAGTGGTGGGCAAACTTTTTAATGGGGGCCACAAAGTTTAATAAATTTTTGTTTAATAGTTTTTAATCATAAATAATATTATAAAAACATTACAGCATTACACACAAATGTTACAAATTACCTTTTACCATAAATATTTTTAATTTAACTTTTACTTGAAGGCCCTGCCATGGTAGGCGTATGAGACATATGGAGTTGATTTTGATTTTCCATAATATTTGCGAAAGCAGGTTCCAGCTGTGACGAAGCTACTTTCAGCAGTGCGAAAAGGTGTTCATCAGTCAATTGATTGAGTTTTTTTGCAATTTCCTGGTCGAAAAAGTCTGTTCGCACACATAAGCCGACACAAACGTCGCCAAAATTTTCTGGGCGTGAGCAATCATCTTTGAGAATTCAGCTTTCGGCAGTGCTCTATAAATATCTAGTTTTGTGGAATTCGAGAAAAATTACTTTAAATGGGTACTGCACTGCATTTCAATAATTTCCAACTGCAATTCTGCAAATACATATTCCGGATCTACATTAAACGCCATCGAGAAAATATCTAGCGATGATTGAATGTTTTTAAAATCTTGAAACCTAGCATCATATTCTGTGTGAAGTTTTTTCAACGCCTGACTGAATTCTTTTAGTTTGTTCTCACTCACTGGTAACATGGATTTTAAACGCGGAAAGTGAGTTAAATCGTTCTTCGCCATGCATTTATAAAAGCGAAAAAGCTGAGTTTTAAATAATTTCTATGAGTCTATGTCAACGCTTTTCACTCGCTTTTTCTTCCATTTGCATTAACTTTTTGCAATATTTTTCTATCTGATCCAGACTTCTTCTCAGGCGATAGTCTTTTATTTTAATTTATATTCGCTATGAACGTATGATTTTATATGACCTTTTGTCCTTCTTTGTCTGTCATGTTTGACCGCTTGCGACTGATATTTGCGAGAAGATCTTTGTTTAAAGGGCACTTCATTTGGACTCATCAGAAAAGAGGACATTTCTCTATAGACGGAAATTCAATACGAGCAATACGGATTTTTTCAAATTTAACAAGACTAGAGTTTTCGAAAAAGTTTGTATAGAATTATCATCCACCGTATAACTGTTAATGAGACATGGATTTAAAATTATACGCTTAAAACCGAATAATATTTAAATAAATAGATGATTTAACCCACCCAAAAATTATCTACTACTCAGTATTAAATAAAGAAATTGAAAAAATGGCCCAAATTGTTCAAAATTTAGTTTCAATTTCTTTCTGTTTTAAATTTCAAACAATGGATTGACCAAAAAAGCTTTCACCAATTGTGAGATTTCGTTCTTTGCTTAGGGCCTTCAAAAAATAGATAATCGTTGGATAAAGTATATCAGTCTAAAAATTAAACAAAAATAAACCCACAAAATAATTTTTTCTATCTTAGTGATTTACCTTCTTACATTTGTTAAATTAAAAAGAACTGTGGATATGGAACAGATGGGTCGTAATATTTTTGGTAGATATGTGAAAAGATTAGGAATTTTTTAGATGCACGGGATTATTTGAAGACAGCTATCATTTTCTATATTAATAAAACTATAATAAATAATAAATATATTAATAAAACTATAAAATGTTTTCCTATAATTTATATCTAAACTAAATGTTTCTAGAATAACAATATTTCTAATTTTTTGATTCCGATTGTGTTTATAATTAGACACGTTTTCATTTGACTCATAATACAGAACCGGGTCGTGTTTTGTTTAGAACCTATCAGATATGCAGAACTGATCTAAATACTTATATATATATAAATATTATAAATATATATATATATATATATGCTTCGAAATTTAATGCGTAGAACATATGTTAAAATGCGGCATATGGAAAAGAAGGAAGAAAACACAAAAGCATATAATATTAAATAAATTGTAATTAAATATGTTCACATGCTTTAAATAAAAACCACTCTTATTGTCAAACTTTTACATATATTTTTTTACTATTTAATTTTATAATTATACTTTTTAAGCACAAAATCTTTTTTATAAAAATTAAAAATGTTTATAAAACAGACCTTGTGCTTAAAAAATACAATTATAAAACTATAAAAAAATGTCAAAAACTGCAATAATTATTTTACAATTTATTTATTGCGTTAACTGAGATGTATCTTTTTGATACAAGTGTTTTTAAAAAAGTTATGTTCAGACTCTATATTTTGTATGGTGTATTGGTATCGGCATTCCATCACTTACAAGTACAACTGACTCAAATCATCCATCCCTGTTGTGTGGGAATATGCCAGATTTTACTTAGAAGCTTTTGCAGGAGTTACATGTGGCAGTATTTGTTATTTTATTTTTTACCTCGACTTCGTTTATTAGAGCACATCATACAACACATTGAGCCACTTTGGGTCTGGGTTAGTAGGTAAACGACAAGTATAAACGTCATATTTTCGCTTTCGCTTTTTTCGGTTTTTATTTTCTGTTTGTTATTGGTGTTTGTTATTATTGCTTAATTTTGTTAAGCTTTTCTACGTTTTCATTCTTTGATTACTGCTGTTGCTTTGCTGTTCTGCTGTTCTGTTATTATTTTTGTTGTTAAAATACTCCTGCAATTCTCTCTTCAATAATAGATGAAGTTAAACATAAAAGTAGTCAAAGTCACACATGCCATAGTGTTTCTAAATCCCAGTTGGCCAAATCGTCTTTGACGATATGTACACGATTTGTTTCCTGTTCTTTGGGTTTTCTAACATAAAGTTTACACTTGGGATGAAATCTGAGACCTTTATTTATCTAACCAACCGTCAAATTCGGTCGAAAAAGGTTACGTTGAGGAAGTGGTCTACTTCGATATTTCCTCTGCATTAAAAAAACCGACAAATTCAATCCCAGAGATAATTTTGTTACATATAGACAAAGGAACCAAAGCAAAAGGCTGATTGTCTGATCACACGTACAATATCAACGAACAATTCTCCATCTTTAGGAAAGTGTTTCGTGCACTTCGCTCATCTTATGGTCAACATAATCGGCCTTCGAGCGTAGTATTCGCAACACCCTCATCCATTTTAAGACCCAGCATTCGTTATTGGATAATATTCGACCGAATAAACCACATCCAGCACGCTGTGAAGAAAATATAGCGGCCGTAGCTGATATTGTACACGAAGACCGTGGAGAGTCGATTCGGCGCCGTTCGCAGCAACTCGGACTGACGTATGGAACGACTTGGCGTCGAGATCTTAAATTGAAAGCATACAAAATACAGCTTGTGCAACAACTGAAGCCGCTCTACCTTTCCAAGCGATATCGCTTCGCTCTATCGGCTCTTGAAAAGTTCAAAGAAGATTCGACGTTTTCGAGGCAAATTTTGTTTAGAGATGAGGCCCATTTCTGGCTCAACGAGTATGTAAACAAACAAAATTGCCGCATTTGGTACGAAGAGCAACCTGAAGAGATTCAAGAGCTGCCACTTCATCCAGAAAAAACAACGGTTTGATGTGGTTTGTGGGCCGGTGGAATCATCGGTCCATATTTCTTTAAAAATGATGCCAGTGCGAACGTAACCGTCAATGGCGACCGTTATCGTGTCATGAAAACCGACTATTTGATGCCTGAAATTGAAGCTCGTGATTTCGGCGACATTTGGTTTCAGCAAGACAGAGCCATTTCCCACATCGCATCAATTAATGGATTTATTGAGAGAACATTTCGGTGAGCCGGTCGATTGGCCACCAAGGCCGTGTGATATCACACCGTTAGACTTTTTTTTCATTCTCATTTTAACCAGTTTCTCCGGTTGGGGACTCTTCCATGAATTCCTTAAATTTGTGTAATTGCAGTGCCATGAAATGTATAACCAGGACGTTTTCATGAAGTACAAAGTAATTATCCCTTTATAGACAACTGCAATAGTGACGCTCTCTAAATTTGACATTGGTTTCTTTGAGAAAAACGTGCGTTTTCGAGTTAAAGCTTGGCCATAACTTTGCTGGAAAGTGTTCATTTTATTTTTTGAGGAGGGGGTAGCGAAGCGCACCCGGGAATGCTAGTAAAATATTTAATACGAAAATATTCGAGGGGAGAGACGATGAAATCTGGCTACCGTGATAGCAGAATGTAATACGTTTTCTGGATCGCTACATCCATCTTCAGCATTTTTTGTATCTATCTGCTACTCTGGGTAGTATTTAGTTGTAAACGTCACATATTTAACCAACCAAACTCAGATAGAAGAATACGATAAAAACTATATTCAGTCATCTAGCTCCAGTTGATGAAAACGAAGACTACCACCAGGTAAAGCTTTCCTCTTATTTGATATTTACCACCTTATATTTGTTGATGCTTCAGCCAACCTTCGGTTAGCAATGAGAGCAACTTTTGTTTCTTTGTTGTGGCCTAACTTATTTGGTACTAATCTAGTATCAAACCAATCACTTTTTGGCAACTGAAGAAAGTTGTCGTACCTAATACCAGTTGTTCGGTTGCCACCCATACTCGACCTACAATGCTTGACTTGCCAAATTAATTAACTCAATATTAAAACTTCGTTCATTAAACGATATGGTATCGAGATAAAATCAGAAAAAACATTACCATTTATTAAGGTTAAAAGAAACGATACCTTTAACACAGTTCTCCTGCTTTTAAGGGTTGACAGCTTGATTAGTGCAAGACGCGGGAGTACGGAGGAAGATTAAGCTAATTCCAACCTAAATTACGAAGGCAGAACAAAAATTGCTTTTGTACAGATGCAATCTATATGTATCATATATATGGGATCTCAAACTACAGAATCATGCTCTAAGACAGGTCTCACAAGGGAAACATAGAGTTGTTTGGTAACATATGGGTCTTTAAATTCTTTACCTATCGTTTTATAAAGCAAAGAAATTTACATTTATGCAATTTCCTCTGTAAAAAACATGTATTTTCGCTTTAACAAGTTCAGCTGCATCTAATTTAAGAATAAAATGATTCCAAATCTTTTTGAAGTAATCTGTAATCTGAGTTTTACCTAAAACTTAAGAAAAAAACGTTTGAAAATTGTATATGATTAGAAAGATCATTAATAAAAAGGCTGAACAACAGCGGTCCCTAATGGACTACCTTGAGGCATGCTAGATTGAACGCTTACAGACTTGGAGGTTACGTTTTTAAAACGCACACATTGTTTTCGATTAGTTATGTACGTAAGATTCAATCCACTTGAGGTAGTGAAATGAAAACCCCATTAAGGTAAAGAACATTTTGCGACAAGTTGGGGAATTTATGACTTTAGTCTTCGTTGACATGGAGAATAAAATTGTCTTGTATTGTTTGAATAGAAAAACAATGTCCGCAATATGTCTTCCACGATTTACTATTTTTTGTACTCGTCGTTTAAGTTGTCTTAAAAAACATGGTCAACAGGGATGTGCATATACTCGTACATCCCTACTTCCTTTAAAATGATATTCCATTCACAATCTTTTACCCACACACCCACACACACAAATTCTCATGTAGCTACTCTTAACTGCATGTATGTTTTTTATATACAAAAAAAGAAGAGTGTATTTATGTTCGTCATTACAGTTAAGCTAATTCTGTAAACGTTTGTAAGTGTGTGTATTCGTGGTGTCTCTTATTACCCAGCTCCACCATCATGAGTGTATTTACAGTCACGCGGTGATAAATGAACAACCAGGACATAATTTTTAATGCTTTATTAACGTTAAAATGATTAATTGTTTAAATGATTATTTGATTATTATCAGTGTAATATTTTTCATTGTAACGTAAGTAGCAGGTGCAGACTTCATGCACTTAAAACACGTGTCTTAGACACCTAAAATATGACATAGAACGTGAAATATGTATTAAAAATCAATAAAATATGAACATATTTTATTTCTATTTAAACAAAAAGAATATATTTTAATCAGTCGTTCATGTTAAAAGTATAAAGCATATCATCCACACACACACACACATTCATTTAACCCAAAGACAAAGATTTTGTTTATTTTAGCAACAACTTGTCGAAAAGTTCAAAGAGTTTTGAACAATGCGAAGATCTACAAAACGGATCAAATATCTGCCTCCTCATTTTAGCAATCTGAATCCTATAGAAAAATTATTTTCGAAGATTAATGATAGGCAAAGTAAACCAAAACTTGTTTCTTAATATAGGGAGGATATCGAAGAAGACCAATAAAAATATGGGTGCCTTTTCCGCCAACATCGGTCTACGTTTGGTGAGCTTTATGGTCTGTTAAAATCATTGGGCCATATGTCTTCACAAATAACGATGTGATTGTTAACTTTTTCTTGCCTAAATTCGAAGACATTAGTATTGCAGACAAGTAGTTTCTGCAGGTTGATGATACATGTCAGATAAGGCGCAATACAATCAATTGACTCAGAGAAACAATTGACGAACAAATAATTTCAAAAAATGTATCTGTTAACTGGTCATTTCGCACATGTTATTTGACGCTGTTACAGTATTTCCTCTGGGTATATGTTAGGTCCCAGGCCTATGCAGGTAAACCAGATACAATCGAACACTTGTGAGCGAATAATCGATGAGTTATTGCCGCAATACAGCCCGAAATCATTTTTATGTCATAAAATTATCTAATTAATAATGTCAATTGGATTAACATTTTTCGATCTCTTATTTCCACTTAAAGTTCCCCCCGGGGGCACCAATTGTCATTGCAATACATTCTCAAATCCCTTGACGCGATGTTCACGGGGAAAATAATAGCGGCACTAGACCCTAGAGTTCCTGGAGCCCAAATCTGGAAGAAAAGGTCTGTTGTTTTATAACACGGGTTCTCTTCGAGGCCCGACCAGTGCCCAAAGGACTGGTACCAAGGGAATCGGTAGCCCCACAGAGACACTCCCGTCTGTGTGACCGGTTATTGGTGAGGTCCCCTTCACGGGTACACGTGGTGGTTGTGGTTTAAGATCGATGTATGCAGGGTAGATGCATTGTGGATCAGAATGTGCTGTAGCATTCTCAACAGAAGGAGTTGGATAGTCTCCAACAAGCAAGAGGTTAGAACATGGGTCTATAGCTTGCCATGTTTTAAAAATTGCTACTCACTGTGACAGTGCTACTCATTGTGACCTTTTTGCGCATTTTATTTTTTTGTGATTTTTTTTACAAATTTCCTGTTGTGCTCATAGCTAGATACGAGTTTTTTGTCGGTCATAAAATGTTTTTTAAGGTTTCTTAGTTGCTTGAAATTGTTATTATTTCACATACAATAAAACTGTGATTTTAATCCTGTTTCCCTGTGTTTGCATCACGTAAAAACTACCAGATGAATTTTAATAAAATTTTATGGAAAGGAACCTTAGTATCGTGGTAAATAAAAATATTTCATTACCAAGAAAGGGAGAGAACAAGTAGTAAAAGTACGCAATTTTATCAATTCAATGGTATTGCAAACTTGACAGCAACTTTCACACACGGCAAATTTCACACACTATTTACAATAATCTGCAATATTTTTGGAATTTTACACAAATTTTAGAATTTTATATAAAGCCTATGTTTCTGAGTAATTATTCAGGGATGGATACCTTTCTATAAAGTTATTACATAAACCATATCTGAAGCACTATAAAAGTAAGAGTTTTAAAGAGAAGGTCTCTTCGACATAAAATGAATATTTTTGGAAATAGCAAAAAAAATTAAAAATAAATTCATATTGACGTTTTGGGCGATTGGAATTGAGATTGGAGAAATACCTTCCCCTGCTCATAAAACCTCAAAAAGTTTATTTTTATGGTATTAAGCCATATGTAATCTATTTCTTTTAATCATTAAATAATTTTTGCAAATAATATTTTATGTCACCTCCCTCAAAAGGTGGCGGCGCAAAAATGGAATTTTAGAATCTTTTGGGTCCAAGTTCAAGTTTTCGAACATTAGCTGTTGCATTTGCTAAAAAAAAAGTATAAAAAATTTTAAGAGATAGGATTGGTTCTTCTAAGGGAAACTTTCTTCTCGTTGGTACGATTTTTCTTATTTTCTAGCTTTAATACCATAATAAAATTTTCTGTCAAGTTTCATTAATTTAGGGCACTTAATAAATTTTCAGAGCCAATATAACCTAAAAAAAAGTAATTTCCGGCTAGATTGTCAAAATACCCCTATGTGCAACGGCTCTTTAATAATTTTAAATGAAATAAGGACTGATGATGCCGCATGTGAACCACACCAAATAGTTAATTTTAATGAACAGCTTGGGTATTATCTTGGCTCCAAATACGAAGTCGACATAACCATTTACCATAAATAAGCTTCATCAGTAAGCACAATTCTATGATAAAAATGCTCATCTTAATACAGTTTTAAATGAGCCCAATCAGCAAAAATGCGAAGCAAACGATGGTCGTTTAACTTTAATTCTTTCGCGAGCAAGATTTACGCAAAATTTTCCACGAAGACTAAGGAAAGGATAGGCCAACAAGTTGAGAACGATGACAAATCTACATTTCGGCTACATCAGCAATATTCTCTATGGTATGAACGTTTCTTTGTCTCGTTGATGGTTTTGAATCGAGAATAGTAAATGTAGTGCGATATCCTTTAACAACTACACGAATTGTTTGCTTACTAGGCCGACTATTTTTACCGTAAAATAGACGAAGTGGTCCATGAACTGCGCGAATAATTTTTTTTTTCTTTTTTTGAGTAAATTTTAACAATTTGAAATTGTTTTGTAGTCGTTAAACAATATATGATGAAAAAAAAACACGAAATGCATGCATAGTTATATTTGCATTGGTCGCCAAAATTTAAGCAACAAATATGTTAGTAAATAAAAAAAGATTTTGTTATAATATTTCTTTATTTACAATCTATCCAGTGCTTATCATGCAAATTTAAATCAAAATATTAATCGGTTACACGAGTTACAAAAAAACTAAATTTATATTTTCTGAAAGATACAATATTTACAATTTGTTATTTGCGAATCAGAAGGTCTAATATATGATTGCCTAGTTTCATGAGTGGTACCCAATAACGAAATAGCCACAGGGTTTTGATGATCAAGAAGCCTTTTCAGATATCCTTCACTACGCGCAAAGAAAAAACATGGTTGAGGTAACCATAATCTAAAAGCTACATGTCATTGTTGGTTAGATTCAAACCATATTATTTTAAACCATTATAATAATATTGTTGTCATTGGAATATATTATTGTCTTACATAAATATAACATTGTAAAATACCTCCATAATTATGTTCGTAATATAAACATACTATAATATAATGTAAAACATGTAAATGGTTAAATGTGACAACGTACGAATATATTTATTAAATAGAAAAAAAACAAATACACGAATATTTTCATTTAGACTTACATACATATTATGATATTTTCTGCTTATCTTCTTATATGTTTCATATTTTTAATTTAAAACTATCATTTATAATAAAAAACAAATTTATTTGTTGACAAAAAATGTGTTTTTATGTTTTTACGGTTTTAGATGAACCGATAGCTTACACACATACATATTACTAAACTGAAAAGTCCAAATCTAAAAAATTTATTTTTAAAACCAAACATTATTTGTTTATTTTTAGTCATACTTAACATACTAAGTTTAATAATAATATATTATGGTTAAAAATATCAAATCAACCATGTTGCTTTTTAGGTGCGTATAACCATTAAATGATTACCTGTTAACAAAAACTTGTTTATCGTGACCAAAGTATTGTTTAAAATAACTATTACTTGTTCACAGCAAACATGTATTGTTACAGAGAACATAGTGTGGTTGCCGTTACCATACAATAAACATGTTTTTTCTTTGCGTGTATAATATTTAATTTCCACTCTAACTTTATTTATTGATAAATATCTTCTCATGACGATGTTTCTGAGATACCATGCAGAAAAATGAGTTTATCGAAGCCTTTCAAGTGTATCGATATCGCATAGTTTGGGTACAGCAAGTAACAATATGACAAAACTGGTCATAATGTTTAAAATTACTTTTTTTTAAACCCTACATTATGCTGCGTCTTTGAATTTAAAAACCAATTAAGTTTTCTAAAACGGTGGTGTTTGCTTTTAGTATTAGCTGTCCACGTGAGCCTTCTATAAAAAAAATCATTCCTAAGTATTGAACGGTTTCCTTTTACTGAGATTATGTTTCTATTCGTGCTTTCAGCACAAAAATCTCCATTTCTAAGGGAAAATATTATGTGCTTAAACTTTTTAGGGTTGAATTTTAAAAGTAAATACTTAAGGTCTTACTATTCGGCATGTCATCCTTCCAGTTTTAGGATATTTTTGCGAAAAAGCAAGACAAAAAACAAAGAAGATAACAAATAAAACCTACTTAAAAACTTTAAATCTTAAATATGCTTCCTTAACATTATACCAAAATTCCTTAGTACTTTTTCCAACGACCACACACTGTAAAAAACGCACACATAAACATCAAGTATCACGACATTATTCAACCACCCTTTCCAATTCCGCATAATATATAAAGATGGTGTTTTTGTTTTTGTTTTTCAACGAAAAACATGAGGAACAAAAATAACAACAATAACAAAAATAAAAGCAATAAACGAAGCTAGCAAATGTCTGCTAGTGACGCTTTAGTACTTGATTTTGCCAGAAAATACTTTCAGTATTTTGAAGCATTTTCAACCGAGAACACACACAAGTGAAATAAAGTTAAGTCGCAATAATAAGAACTAAAAACTACAAAATAAGTAACTAAAGGATAAATTAGACAAGAAAAATGTAAATAAAAGTGAAATTCTAAATATTTGATCATTTATTTGGAAAGTAATAATAAAAAAGTAATTGTTCGAGCAAGTGGCGTTAGAAAAGCAAAGAGAAGCGTTAAGAAAAGTATTGAAGACCACTTCAAATTAAGAAACAAATTCAAATTAACATAAACACACGCACACGTACTCACTCTGACTTACAATGTGAAAATCAAGCACTCTTATACTCCCACACCCACTCAAACTTTTGGTAACAAACGCTAACAGGCTGACATATGCAAACACACACACACACACACACATCCAGTCTAATAACTACTTGAAGGAACTTATTAGGAGAGTGTTTGTAATTAAAATTGGGTTTCTCATTGTAGACACTTTGTATTCCTTAAGGCACTTTCTACTCCCGCCACTTCCTCGTTCAGCCGTTCTCTCCTCGTGCTCTAAATATCTGTAATTTTCATTTCAGATTATCCTGTAATGAGTTTTTTCTACTTCTAATAACAACGAATCATAATTAAATGCAATTTAAACGCAAGGTTTAAATTAAGTTAAAAACTTTTATAACTAAAAAAATAAAAAATATTTCGAAAGTTTTTTTTTTTAATTCGAAACAACAGTGTAACAGTTGCTGCTTAATTAATTCGTATTTGAGTTTTCTGAGATTTGAATCATTTAAAAAAAAAAAAATAACAAGTAAGTAAAGATTTCTTTAGATTATTTAGTTAATAAAATGACCAACTAATGCCACCTATTCATGTATTTATGAACTATTCGTAATAAAAGACGAAAAATTCGCTGCATACTTTCAGGTGTTTTCCTACGTTTTTTTTTTCTTTCTTTTTGGTGAAACACGCAATAGTACAAGTTTCTTATTCACATTTTTATAAGATTAAGGCACGCAAAGAATAAAACTGCCACATGGTCAATGCAAATACGATTTTGTGCTCTACAATAGTCTACTGTTCATTATGATTTAGCTAAATTTTAAAGGTTGCTAGACACGATCAAAATAGTCATCAGGCATTATGGTAGTATTTGTAAAAATGCATTGTTCGACGATGCTGGATGAACACCGATGTTGCGCATGCCAACCCTGCAGATAATATTGGGCAACGTGGTCCATTGTAACTGAAATGGACTAGCTACAACATGGTCCTATGTAATGCAGTCATGGAGCATGTTATTTTCCAACATGAGTTTGTTGTTAAACGACAAGTGTTCGCGTTTTAACGATTGCATAAAGTGTTGCCAAGACCTGTACAGTTCGTGCAGTGTGTTCCATCGTGTAGTGACATAGAGTAGTTTTGAAACTACTAACTAAAGCTGGGTTATATGATCCAGCCCTAGGACATCGTAATGTTAAATGGATCATGTTTTCTCTATACACCTGGGTTACCTTTGGACTAGTTCTAGTCCCTTATGGAATATAATTTACATGCGTGTATCTTCAGGGAACAGTTGTCACTAACACATACACGAATTTGACATCACGCAGTTTGATCGTGACTAGGGCCATTAAATATTGCGTTTGGATACCCTTCACCAAAGGACATCTATAAGTTTGCCATTCCATGTGTAATTTCTACAATATTAATTTCCGACCCCATAAAGTATACATATATATTTTGTATCCTTATACATAGAAAAGTTGATTAAGCGACGTCTGTCTGTCTGTCCGTCCGTCCGTTCGTCTGTGTTCGGGTTGAAATCAACTTTAACATGGCGCCAGAAGAGATACAGCAAATTTAAGCTCACCAATCTACTAGGCATAGTTTCGAAAATATCGCTAATAGAACTAAGCAACATCCGACCGTTCCATCTGTGTGCAAAAAACCACGCCCACCTATATTTTTTCACTTTAATTTTATTCTTTTTGGTTTTAATGACTCTCTTTTGCTGTTTTGTTAAACAAATATTAGACAGCGACCAGTAGATCGCATGGCGTAAACACAGATCTCGGGGGATCAATAACCCCCTGCGAGAGGCGATTTTGTTTGTTGACCAGAAGCAGTTAATAGGCACATTGGGGAGTCCATATGAGCCATCCAGGAAAAAACTTTCCATAAAATTTTTACAAAAAACATTCAAAAAAATTTTACAATAAATTGTCGATAAAATTCTTACAAAAAATTTTCGATAAAAGTTTTACAAATTTTTTTTGTTCGTTTATTATTTATTGAATCTTCAATAATTTTTTAACCAACAATAATTATAATATAAATAAAAAATATACTTTTTAAGTCGAGCAAGTGCTAGAGAAAAATTATGTTTGTTTCACGGTTTTTGTAATTATTTTCGGGTATTACCTCTGATGTACGGCTAAGAAAATCAGTATCTCTTCTTTTTAGTCGAATGTAACCACGTTCCCTTAGTATGTTATCTCCCAAAGGGTTTGGATGAGATTCAAGTTTCTTTAGATATGTGACTGCATGTTTCGCTATTTCTGCTTTTACTGATGGCATGTTTAGGTCTTTGTGGATGTTCGAATTTTTTATATACCAGGGAGCAGATGTAATCATACGTAGTATCTTATTTTGGCGCCTTTGAATTTTTTCTACATTGCCCGCTGAGGCAGTGCCCCATAATTGAATCTCATAACAACAAATTGGTTTGAGGATCGACTTGTACAGTAGGAGTTTACAATATAAGCTCAGGGTGGAGTTGCTGCAAATAAGCCAATTTAGTTGTACTGCTTTTAATTGCATTTGTGTTAACTTGAAATCTATGTGGCTTTTCCAAGTAAGGCGACGGTCAAGATGTATATCCAGGTATTTGCCGTCTGAAAGCTGAGGTATCATTTGGTTATTTATGCGAATTATTTTATGAGTCCGTACGCAGTGTGAAAGTTATGTGAGTACATTTTTGTTGATTCACGTTTGTTCTCCATTTTTTCAACCATTTTTCCAAATTGAGTATGTGGTCTTGTAATAGTTGTGACGCTACTTGTTGTAGATGTGTGGACTCGGGTGCTAATTGGCATATCTGATGTGCACAGTAAATATAAAATTAGTCCCAAAATAATACCCTGGGAAACGCCGGCTTCAATGAGCTGTGGCGAGCTTAAAAAATCGCCTTCCTTTAGTAGAAATTTTCGATCCGTTAAATGAGTTTTTAGGAGCTTATAGATGTTTTTGAGTAAGTTCAGCTTAACTTATATATTAGGCCTTCGTGCCAAACCTTGTCAAATGCTTGAGAAACGTAGATAAAAAGTGCAGAACAGTAATTTTTTTTCATCAGAGGTCTTTTTAATTACATTTACTAATCTGTGTGTTTGTTGGATCGTACTACGTTGTTTTCTAAAGACGAATTGATGGTTCGGAATACATCTTTTTGCGCTAAGAATTGGATTCAGCTTAGTTATTAATATTCTCTGAAACAGCTTTGACATGTTTGATAAAAGGCTTATAGGTTTCTACGATTCTACTTTTGTGTGGTATTTTCCTGGTTTAGTAATCACAGTAATCAAAGTACTTTCGGCATAACTTAAATGTTATAACAAACACTACCCACTGGTGTGACATAATTAATTTACTTTATAATCTGTTGAGTCGTGTAAAAATATAAATTCCTTAATTTATCTAAATGTTTTCTAAACTGTGAAGTATTCTTTTGAGAATTACTACTACCATTACTACGTGGAAAAAATGTTCGCTCACTTTCACTTTTTATTCAGGGTGGTCTTAGTTTACGCAAAATGTTCATTAAATAGAAAACATTCTTGATTTTCTTAAGATTGTACACAGGATGGGGTAATATATGTAATAGCACATCGGGCATCCCATAGAGCCTTGCTAACACAAACGCACTGCTTTGTTGAAATTTCCATGACGATTTCAAATTTTTTTGTAGAGTTAAGTTTCATACTTTAATGTTCCTTCGGTTTGAGGCTTTTTAAGATAGACCTTTCAATTCGAAAATTACTAAAAAAATCAAGGCGATCAATCGCATGATCTAGAGACCAGTTTTAGTCACCGAAATTTAAAGGGTGTTTTTTATAGAGGTATAGAACTTTAAATTAGCATTACTTTTCAAGATGGCGACCGATTTAACAGCTGTCAAGTGATTTATTCTCAGTTTGGCTTGGCAATTCATCATGAATACACTCACGCCTGAACAACGCTTGCAAGTAGTGCAACGTATCGCGCATATTATAATCGAATTTTGTTTAGCGATGAAGCGCACTTCTGGTTGAATGGCTACGTCAACAAGCAAAACTGCCGCATTTGGAGTGAAGGTGATCCTCAAGTTTATGTCGAAACACCGTTACATCCAGAAAAAACTGACTGTTTGGTGCGCTTTATGGGCTGGTGGAATCATTGGTCCATACCGTTTCAAAAACGATGGTGGCCAGCACGTTACAGTCAATGGTGATCGGTATAGAGCCATGATTACTAACTTTTTCATTCCTGAATTGAATAACCATGATGTCCAGAAGATGTGGTTTCAACAAGACGGCGCAACATGTCACACAGGTCGTGCCACAACAGATTCATTGAAAGACACGTTTGGTGACCGCCTAATTTCACGTTGTGGACCTGTGAATTGGCCTCCAAGATCTTGTGATTTAACACCGCTAGACTACTTTCTGTGGGGCTATGTAAAGTCATTGGTCTATGCGGATAAGCCACAAACGCTTGACCATTTGGAAGACAACATTCGCCGTGTTATTGTTATTTGTGATCTACGGCCACAAATGTTGGAAAAAGTCATCGAAAATTGGACGTCCAGATTGGACTACATCCGCGCCAGCCATGGCGGTCATATGCCAGAAATCATATTTAAAATCTAATACCACAAGATTATCTTTCATATAAATAAAATTCATGTCAATCGAATAATCCATCGTTGTTTTATTGCAACTTAAAGTTCTATACCTCTATAAAAATAAAGAAAACTTGAATTGCAATGACAGACTGTCGTCCATATTATTATCACCCCATCAGTAATAGTCACTGATTGACTAGCCACATTTTCGAAGCTTCCTCCCGCTCTAAATCCGCACCAAACAAGTTTTAGGTGCATTTGATTTCCGATAATCGCATATGGATTATCTGAGATCAAATACAAACGATCAAAGAGAAAATGTGCTTTATCGTTCAGTAAGTCGTTTTTCTCGGAAAAGTCGCAGTCAAAATTTTCATTATTTTTAAAATTTTGTTCAACAATTAAAACATATTTCTGTCAAATTGTTTCCAGATATACAGCACAAATAACGACAATTATTTGCTGTTATTTAGCATCAACAGCCGCTGTAAATCAAAAGTCAAGATTGAAACTAATTCACCAATTCCAAGGGCAAATCTTTAACTTGTTTGAAAGTTTTTTTACCTCCAAACAATTCACAGTATTCTGAGCAGGTATATTTGTCTTAAAGTAGTGATTTCGCTGGAAAGTTCATTCAAATGCAGGGAGCGCATTCATAACCCTATAAAAAACATGTTCGATTTAACCTTAACGTTAATGTTTTATAATTAAATTTGATCTGAGCTAGAACAAGTTTTATTCCTACTTTTAACAAATGCACGCTGAGTCCACGTGGTGAGATAAAACAATATCTAGAAAAACCTCTATATAAGAACAATGAACATAGGTCATTCCTATCATCAGTATCTATCAAATATTGGTTTTATTGAATTTATAGTTAACAAGGGTCCCCCCCTTCCGTGCTCTATTGCAGACAACCGAAATGTAATTTACGGTAACCTATTTACATTCAATCATGTGCTGCAACCAGCCCTTAATCTTGATTTTAGTGATTTCAGACTGTCGACTGGTAACTGTCGACCTTCTTTCTCATCACGCAGTATCTAGGAATTACTAGCATTTGTTCAAGTCTCAGGTCCCCCATGGCATCCACCCGTGGTCCTGAGTCTTATGCTAGCCAGTGCTGGATATTCACACACAATGTGCGCTGCCGTCTCAGCTTCTTTCCTTTCCCCGTCTCCTCTTCTGCCTCTCACTATTAGGCATGAGCTGTAGAGACGTTTTGAGGTGCCTGCTTCCGAAAAGGATTTGCCTAAGCCCATAGGGTCAGGTGCGTCCAATTCATCCACATTTACCACCATAGCCGCAGGAGTATCTTCATAGACTGACTAGTCCACCCCTTGCGAGGTTCCTTTGTCTTTCTATTTCGATATCCTCCCCTGGCCAGTGGCAACCGGAGTTCCTAAAGGGATTAACCTCTCCACCTCTAACGAGGCTTCCTTGTCCATCGCTATCGAAATATCCCGGTTCAATGCCATAGGAAAACCTTTAGAGATTCACCTGTTCACCCCTTGCGAGGCGTTCCTGACCATCCCTTCTGAATTCTTCCCTAGGCCATTATTGGAGAAAACGTTGTCCACCCACACAGAGCTCCTTAAGCATGGGTAAGTCTACATTGAATCTGGAGGTCGACTGGTATCCAGAGTTCGCATACTAACGGCCAAGCACCCTCCTGACCACGCATCCCTGGCGTTTGCTGTTCCACCGTGGATTAGGGTGGGGTTCTTTCAGATTAAGGTTCAAGGAACCCAGGCGTCTGATGCCCCCATTTTTTCCGATAGCATTGCGTCAAAACTTTAAGAATGAACCACAATGACAATTAGTGCCCCCGGGGGGAATAAGCTTTGTGTATAAATGTATGATATTTATGATATAAGGGGTCTGTCCAAAGTAAAAGCTAAATATTGAATTTTCCCGGGCTGTGTACTTTCTATTATCGAAATTTTTTTGTTATATTATTAACATGTTTTAGTAATTTGTTGTTGACAACTGAAAAGGTTAGTCACTTTTGAAAAAAATGAATCAAATAATGTGTATTAAATTTTGCGTTAAAAATAGTGCTAAAGTACTCCAAGGCACTTAAATGTTGACTGTGGCATTTGGCGAGTCCACTTTGTCTCAAAAAAGTGTTTATAAGAGGTGTACAAGCGCTTTACATAAGGCCGAGAAAATGTTGATGGTGCTGAGCGTCCTGGATTTGCAACCACGTCAACAAAATTGTTAAATTTTCAGCAAAAGAAACAGCATAAGTATCGTTTGAAATTGTTGAATGACTTTTGCTCAAAATGGTCATAACTGATGACGAATCGTGGGTATATGGTTATGACGTAGCAACAAAGGCCTAATCATCCCATTGGAAGCGGTCAGAAGTCGAAAGACAAAACTCAAAAATCAAAGAACATACAAACGTGACTAACCTTTTCAGTTGTCAACAACAAACTACTAATCTAAATTGACCGATAATACCAACATATGACTAACACATGTGTACCAACATAACAAAAAAAAATTCGATAATTGAATGCACACAGCCTGCGAAAATTTTAAATTCACCTTTTCTTTTAAACAGACCTCGTATATGAAATGTATGATATTTTTTTCACCATAAAGCATTAACAAAACATGACTATTTTTAAATTAAAGTGTTCTATATCGGTTTTATAAACGATTACAAAGATATACCGATGTATGGAAATACCGATACTTTTCAACCGATTTACATATATCGATACTGTGAAGAAATATCGCTACGATATATATCGCTGTATTTTTAATTTTCCCATGTCTAGTGAGTATATTTTTCAATCTATTTTACATACTCTAGCATGACTATTTAAGGGATTGCAGAGGAAGTGACCACCACTGTGGGGTATAAGATTTACTTACAAAACTAATTTCATTTTAAAAATCAAATTTTTTCTTGTCTCATATTTTATGTAAACGATTAATATTAAATAAATAAGTAAATATTTTATTTTCATTAAATTTGTGCAAATATATTTAAAAAAAATCATATTCAATGTTTTTTTTCTTCAAGCTCTAAGCAAAAACACTTCTCCAATGTCAATATAATTTGCATAATATTATTTTGTTCAACAGTTTCTTTTGAAAAAGAGAAAAAAACTGCTACAGTACCAAGTGCAATGGAAAATAGCTAATTCTTTAGTACACTAGAGCAAATAACTATTTTTTCCTAGAACAAGAATATGTGTTTTTTAAATAAAAATTTAAATTGTGGCTTAAATATGAGGATTGGTTAACACATCTTTTGCTATTTCGAAAAAATTAAGTCTTAAAAGTGAATCACCTAGACAAGGCAAATTCATAGCAGGTAAACTCGGGGCGAAAATAAATACAACACTGCAAAAAACACGTACATTTTGTTTATGTGCATGGTATAATAATACAGGTATATGCAAGGCGAATTCAAAAAACCTAAGCAACCTGTTTTTGAACGACTGTGTCAAAATATTTTACTAAAATAAAAAGAAAAATATAAATAACATGAGCTGTGTTCGCAAACACTTCTATGACAAATTATTCATTATAACAAAAATAATTAAACAATATAATAAAAAAATAAAACTGGTTTATTTAAAATAATTAAAATAAATTATATGTAAAAGAAAACATTTTTAAGACAAGGTTTTACATATTTAATACACCGTTCATAAAAGTATAACAAAGAAGATTTTAGATATTTTTAATCATAAGTAATGATATTTAATTTAAAATTTATAAAGATCAATCTTCATAATTAATTTTGATCAAGTTCAGTTTTCAAAGTTATTCTGCTTGGTCACCTGTACCAGCCATGATAAAAAGATAACCTAGGCACATTCTCATTATTGTAAAGAGCCCGAGAACTGACTTAAATTTAGTTGAAAAGTTTTACTTAAAACATATTTTTCTTTTCTTTAAGTAAGCATTGCAATTTAAACAAAGGATTGAATAAAATACAGCAATGAGTTCACAATGCACTGAGTAATTTTAAATAAAACTGTATTTTTTTTTTTTTTTTTGTTGAAATTATTTCTAATTTTTAAGCGCGCGAACAGAGTTTTGTACAAGGTTTGACATTTACAAGTAAATTTAAACAGCTGTTCTAACAGTTTTACCTGTATTATTATGCCTTGATTATGTGCAAATCATTTTCAGCTGTCAAAAACCTCAGAATAAAATGAAAGAAGTTATAAAGGAATTTTCATTGAGGTCTTTTGCTTTAGATCTTCTAGTTAAAAATATAGAAGCCTCCTTGATAAAAATAATTTTTTTTTTGCATATCCCTCCCCAATCATAATTAGACCGGCGATTTAAAAACATCCACACACAGGTCTAAGGAACATTTTCAATTTCATTTGATCTAAGACTAGACAATTTATAACCTTTAGTAAAGTGTTATCATTCTGGCCTGATGTCAAACTCAAATGGCTTAAACACCTGAAGTGCCACTTTTTCATTTTTGAGTTCGTGGCCGCCCATCATTTTGGAACTCTTAGTTTCAAGCACTAGTCCGAACGCCATTTTTGTGACATCTAACTATCTTTCAGCATTCAACATAGTAAATTCCAGGGCTTTTTAACATAAAAAAATAAATTGTTTGTTCATCGTTCCGGAATAAGCAGATCAGTTCGAGTTTTTCTGATTTCGTCAGATTAAATTACAATGTTTTGGGTCCGTTTTAAGATTTCTCTGGCTTTTTTAAGCAAAACATGTCAGATGTATTTTTTATCAGGAATTTTTTTTCTGCGGAAACCGTATGGTATCTGTCCAATTATCCAGCATGTCATAAAACGCAGTTGCATTCGACATTTTTGATGTGATTGGACGTTAATAAGAAACGAGTATTTTTGACCGATACAAGTATTCGGTACTCGGTAATAAAGTATTGATGTTAAAAGTATTTGGCATCGTTAGAAGAGTATAGAGTATGTAGTTGTAATTACTCGTATCGTTTCATCCCTATCACTTGTGTTTCTGCGCAGATCTCACTTCTTTTTTTTTTTTTTTTTTGTCTTAACCGAATCTTTACTGTTAAAATTTACAGTTGGAAGAGCCAGCACCAAAACTTGGGAATGGTGCGCTGCTCTAGATAATAATTTCTAATTTTTTAGATTTTTCTAGTCACAGAGACCTACCAAAATTTAGACTTTCTAGCTATGCTGGAAGGGCCAAAGTAATATTTCAATTTTAGACTGTCCTGATAACTTACCTACGATATCTACTAGCACTTCCGTATTAGACGCCCATAATATTGCTAAATGAATCAGTGAGTATACTATGTACACTAAAGCATTACCATAACCATAATATTTCAGTAAGCCTTCACCGTAAAACTTTCAAACTTTCCCTATAAGGTTACCCGTAATCAAAGTCTTTGTTTTTAAAGTTCCATTTTAGGTAAAAGGAAAAGAAAGAAAAACACATTGTGTGCTTAGGCCATCCTTCTTGGCCATCTTGACGCCATTTTCAGACTACAAATTAATTTGTTTTTAATTTACATTTTTACTATGCGTTCTTAAATTAATTTGACAGCTGTTTGTTATTGTCGTTCTAGCTTGCAAGAAAAAAGTTATAATTATCTCATTAATTATTTATTTGTTTTAGCTGTTTACTTTGTTTACTTTTGTTTTTTTTTATTTTGATTTTGACAGCTACTTTGGTAAATTTTTGAATCAAATAGTTTTTGGTTGTTCTCTTTACCTCAATTTCCCCAGATGCGAATTTCCACAATTTAAGAATAAAAATATTTATTCAATAAATAATTTATGTATTTAGGCTCAGAAATAAGAAACTCTTTGTTTAGTGTTTAGCGTCTTAAATATTTTATATTCACAACAAACGTTGATTTTGTGTGCTCTTGTTTAAGTGGCCAATAAAAATAAATAAGAAACCCCCTACAATCTTGGTAATAAGCTTGACAGGTTAGATAAACTGCTGCGAACACACCAACCCTTTGTTTAACCAAAATAGCCCACGCATACATTAAGAAAAATAATAAAAATGCAAACATACCCAGCAGTCTCAAAATTGAGAATTGTTTAATGTCCAAATAATTTGAAATAACCGTTTCTTTAACAAAAAAAAACTTAAGAATTACGTTGATGATATAATAACGAAAATAAATCAGTATCAATTAACCCCCTGCGAAGCTATCGCCCTTTCATAGAGAGTGTTAAAACGCGAACCGGTTTCTGTCACTTAAGAACTAGACACGTGACAAGTTATGTGCTTCTTGTGTTTCCATCTTCCTATGCATAAAAGTTGAAGATAAACTTGCCGAAAAACTCTTTTAGGCTGTTAATAAGTTATTTAACTGATCGAAAGTTCATACTGAAAGAAAGGGACTTCTTCAGCTTTCCTTAATAGTATAGTAACGAGTGATTTTTTAAGAGCTTGAGAACTTTTTTTAAAAAAAAAACGCATAAAATTTGCAAAATCTCATCGGTTCTTTATTTGAAACGTTAGATTGGTCCATGACATTTACTTTTTGAAGATAATTTCATTTAAATGTTGACCGCGGCTGCGTCTTAGGTGGTCCATTCGGAAAGTCCAATTTTGGGCAACTTTTTCGAGCATTTCGGCCGGAATAGCCCGAATTTCTTCGGAAATGTTGTCTTCCAAAGCTGGAATAGTTGCTGGCTTATTTCTGTAGACTTTAGACTTGACGTAGCCCCACAAAAAATAGTCTAAAGGCGTCAAATCGCATGATCTTGGTGGCCAACTTACCGGTCCATTTCTTGAGATGAATTGTTCTCCGAAGTTTTCCCTCAAAATGGCCATAGAATCGCGAGCTGTGTGGCATGTAGCGCCATCTTGTTGAAACCACATGTCAACCAAGTTCAGTTGTTCCATTTTTGGCAACAAAAAGTTTGTTAGCATCGAACGATAGCGATCGCCATTCACCGTAACGTTGCGTCCAACAGCATCTTTGAAAAAATACGGTCCAATGATTCCACCAGCGTACAAACCACACCAAACAGTGCATTTTTCGGGATGCATGTGCAGTTCTTGAACGGCTTCTGGTTGCTCTTCACTCCAAATGCGGCAATTTTGCTTATTTACGTAGCCATTCAACCAGAAATGAGCCTCATCGCTGAACAAAATTTGTCACATTTGAACATTTCGAACCGAACACTGATTTTGGTAATAAAATTCAATGATTTGCAAGCGTTGCTCGTTAGTAAGTCTATTCATGATGAAATGTCAAAGCATACTGAGCATCTTTCTCTTTGGCACCATGTCTGAAATCTCACGTGATCTGTCAAATACTAATGCATGAAAATCCTAACCTCAAAAAAATCACCCTTTAGTAAGGCCACATTTTACATTTGCTTTATAGTTCGGACATGACTTCATGCAACAGAATCAAAGCTTTGTCGTGTGACATTTGGAGACGACATAGCTTTTCCAAGCATTCCCGAAAGTAGTAGTATTACGATATCTAGAAAAATGTTCGAAGAAACTGTGATTAAAGGTGAATGAACAAAATTTTACTCATATAACGTTAACACGTAGAGACACATGCCCCCTATTCACATAAATAATCAAATAGTACCTTAATCTCCTGAAGTGGAATATCTCGGTAGACATCTTGACCGGTGCCTTACATAGAAAATCTTTATATTATATATTAAAGTTTACGCTTTGATTTTATATGACTTGGTATAAACACTACTTTGATCCTCAAATAATAATGATGAATTTAGTTAAAGAGCTTCAAACTTGGAAAAAACCAATGGCGCCAAAATAATATTTTAAGCCTGATTACAGCCGCTGATGTGTTAAAAACTCGAACATCCGCCAAAGTTTAAACGTGGTGAAGCATAAATCGCGAAAACATCTCGAAACACAACCACGCCCACTGACCTGTAGTATCCTAAACGACCATGCTTACATTTGACTAAGTAGGAGGTCAACCAGAGAGATCAATCCCACTGATAACATCAACCATGAAACAGATTTTAATTAATTAATTAAGCATAATTTAGATATATGTAAGTTCTGAGCACTTATTTTTAGTTCAATTATTAATATAAATTCTAAAAAAGTCAGTTGTAAAAAAGGTCACGGGCCAAATTATAAAATTCCGCTAACAAAGTTATCAATGTATGTACATATGTAATGTGGGGGAAGCAGACCACTTCCATAATGAGTCCCTTTTCGACCCCTTCCGTCCTCTATGATTACAGGCATCCGAAATGTAATGAACTGGTAACTGTCGGCATTCTTTCTCATTACGCAGTCTCTAGTAATTGCTAGTATTTGTTCAAGGCTCAAGTCCCCCATGTCATCCATTAGTGGTCCTGAGTCCTATGCTAGCCAGTGCAGGACATTCACACACAATGTGCGCTGCCGTCTCAGCCTCTTTCCTTTCCCCGTCTCCTCTTCTGCCTCTGCCTCTCACTTTTAGGCATGAGCTGTAGAGACTCCAACTCGACGTTGAAGGAACGTTTTGAGGTGCCTGCTTCCGAAAAGCATTTGCCTAAGCCCAAAGGGCCAGGTGCGTCGAATTCATCCTCATTTACCTCCATAGCAGCAGGGGTATGGAGGTATGCGTATATTTGCCCCGATAGCACTGCGTCAAAGCTTTGAGAATAAACCGCAATGACAAATAGTGCACCGGGGGGCACTAATTATTTTTGGTTCTTTGGACCAAAATACAAATCGAACTTTAATAAAAAAAATATTAACGCTTTTTATTTTGATAATGGATAATTTCCTTAATAAATTTTATAGACATCAGTTTAATGTAGTCAACATTTTGGTTAAGACCAGGATTCACAAAAAAAATCTGACCGAATTCTGTCCTACTAAAAAAATCGTTTCAAAGTGGCGTTATAGATGCCACACTATCATACAAAAAAAGATTTGGAACTCTGTCACACACATACATTTGCTATCCACACTATCATGTTTTTTAGCACACATGCCATTTTTGACAGATCATAATACAGAGTATGATAGTGAATCATGGCCTTTAAATGCATTTCTGGATTCGTATGACATTATGGTATAAAGACAAATAAGACTAACGACAAACTCGCACAGTACAATTTGTCGTCGACAATAAAGCTGAAAGGACATACCACGCGTACACGCTTTGTATGCTTTTTATACTTTTTACGCGTTCTATACTTTTCAAACCTCAAGTTACATCCAACGTAAAAGTAATCGACAACTAAATTAAGAAATTTGTTTGATGAAAGAATTGTGTTAAAATATTTATTTTGATGAATTTTATACTTGAAAATAAGTGTAAACAAAAGACTTTAAAAAACCTTTTTTAATACAAAAAACAGAAAAACGCAATCGGCGACACAAACATAAATATTTATCGAAAGCATTGAAAATAAAATAAAGTTTGACATCTTTTTCTATCACCAGCAGCTGTCATTTTTTCATAGCGCTTGCGAAGCGTTAAAAAGTAGAAAGTAAACCTACTTTATGCGTTCTATGCGTTTTAAGCAAGAGCCCCCACGCAAACCCCTAAGGTTCTGTGAGCACAAACAGAACAAAACATGTAAAAATTTAAAATCAGTAGCATACCAGATTTCAACAAGGTAGTTTTGCGTCACTTTGCTAAATATTAAGCAAACCAATGCATTTTCATTTGAACCACTCTTTTTGGTTGGGGGCCTTTGGTTTTAAGCATTCTACGCTTTGTGCTGTGTAACTTGACGCACAATTACACTGATTCTTTTTTTTTTTTTGACAGACGCGTATACGCGTAGAAAGCGTGGTATGGAGTTTTAGCTTAACACAATGGAGACGACCACGAGCAAAATTTAAAGAGTGCCAATACTTTACCATATCTCCGATTTTCTCTGGACATTTTTATAACCTTTGATACCAGATTATATAAACATTTATTGTTTTTCACTTCCTCGATGATGTATTTTACTGTTATGTGTTCTTATTTTAATTATGATAAAATTACATAAATTAATTCATAAATAAATTTTTGCTTACATTCAACAGCTGATACTGCGACCATATGTATTTTAATAAAAAAAATTTTAATAAAAAAAAAAGAGAATAAATAATAACAAAAACTTAATTTAAAAAAATATTTTATAAAAAGAAAACTAAATTTATTTACTAAAATGCTTGAAAAACTAAAAAACGGGCATTCTGCACCAATTTATTCCTCGTTCGTCGGCATGAGAAATAGAAATAAATCTATAGCAACGTTCGTTACACTCGACGAATTCCGTTGACGCTTTGATAGTGGGCAGTTTTTATATATGCAAATGTAACTATTTTTTTGACAAATACTCGCAACGAAAAATTCGCCATTCGTATCAGTTGTGTTTATTGCATTAGCAATTTACTGTTAGACAGTCTGAAATGTTGTAGAAGCAATATAAAATGTTTTAGAAATACTGGGTATACTTGTGTAAACACTGACGTACACTCCACACGTTTGTTTTAACATTTTAAATGCTGAACATCGTTGTAAAAATAAAATATAAAAATGTTAAATATTGTTGCCGGCTATTTTGAGTTTCTATTTTTAGTTTAAAATTAAAAATTCCATTACTGTTTGTCTTGTAAGAAACGACCATGAACTGAGAAAGTAAAATAATAATGTTGGAAGCAACTTTCTTTAATACAAATATTGATTGGCAAACAGAAAATGGTAGATGTAGTTAGTATGTTTGCTTCGCTTCTGCTAACGACAATGGGATGTAGCTCCCACAAGTAAAACTAAAAGTTACTCCAGCACAACAGCACAAGATCAGGAATGAGTGACAAACGATTTTTAACTAAACAAAGTTTAACTAAAATTCATCTTGTTAAAATCATTAAACTTTTTGTAGTTAAAGAGTTGCAGATTTACAACCCTTTTTTACTGTACAACAATCTGGTACCTTTATACTTTATGTTTCATTTAAGAAAACTGATTAGAAAAGAAGTAGTATTTAAAGTGATTAAATGAAGTATGTATGATAAGTCGTGCTACAATGTTGCAACTTTAGCAGAGTCGTGAAAAAGTTTTTTAATGAATGAAGTGTACGAGTAACAAAACAAAAAGGGTAAAAAGAAGCTCCTCAAAAACTGTAGTATGAATAACTTAAAGGGTTTTATAAAACCCAGATTTTATTATATTGATAGTCACATAGAATTATACAGGTCTAAGAAATTGTTTTGAAATTATTATATGGAAATATTTTTCTTAAAAGCAATAGAAAACGATATTGATACGCTATATATCACGTCACATTTAACAGATTCAGATTAAAAAAATTAAATACAATGAAATTTATAATCAAGCTTAAGTTCGTTTTTATTCTCTCTAAGAAAGAATTAATTAAATTACAAATTAGGTGATAATATTAAAGAAAAATTGGGAAAATTTAATTTTTAGACACCAGCTCGAGTGGAATACACATTTTCTAGACAGCCACGTCCGTCATCAGCACTCTTGTATCTAATCTACTTAGGGTAGTGTTTTAGTTGTAAGCATCATCTATTTAACCAACCAAACCCAGATAAAGGAATACGAGAAAACTTGTATTCAATTATCAATCGTCAATTGGTGAGAACGAAGTCTACCACTACCTTAAGCTTCCCTCTTGTTGAATATTACTTTTTGTTTATTTGTTTTACTTCCAAAATTCGTTTTTAGTTAACACTAATCTAGTATCAAACCAAACTTTGTTGAGTAAACAAGATTGCGCGGTGCTTTGCGATTTTTAATTTTGAAAATTTTAATTATTATTATTGTATGTAATACAAAAACAGTTCGACTAATAATAATTAATATTTTCAAAATTAAAAAAATTAAATTAAAAAATTAAATTAAAAAAATTTTAAAGTATTTTCAGAAGTTTTATTGAGTCTACAACTATAAAAAACATTATAACAACCTCGTAGTCGGCTCTAAGGAGCTTGACGATGAATGACGTGGCGTTTTCAAAACGAAGGGCAATTATGTTACCACTCCGAATTCCCCACCAAAAATTATAGATTTTCTGTGGCTGCTTCTCGTCAACGATGTGCAAATTTTTCGATCCCCAGAAGTGACAGTTTTGTTCGCTAACATCGCCCAAATTTAATATCCGATTTAATCTTCTGTAGTACCATCTTCAGACATGTTGTCTTGATTGAGACAATTTAATCTTAATTGAGCAAATTAATTTAGTGTTCACACATGCTCAAGTAAGCTTATTCAATTAGTATTTGACAGCTGAAAAAACATTGTTTTTATTATAATCGTATAAAACTTTTCGTGTGTATTTATTTTGAAAAAATAAATAACAGTTGCGCTTTAAAAAAATTTTGCGAGTTTATTCGATACAATTAGAAGAATTAAAAATTAAAAACCCACAATTCGCTTTTTGTAATTTTTTATTTTAGTCAGCACTTTTTTGACATGTGAAAATTCAATTTCAACCCCCAAAATACATATACTTTATGTTGTTGTAGTAAAGCTACTACCTAATACTATTGTGACATGTGGAACAAGATTAACGTGAGTACCTGCCTAGTTGGCCTAATCTCACGGTGGTCTTACCACCGAGTGAAATTGAAGCGTAGACTAGACTAGATCTTTTCTTCCAGATTTAGGTTCTAGGAACCCTAGCGTCTGGTGCCCCTATTTTCCCCGAGTGAACTGCGTCAAAGCATTTCCCATTCCTGCAGTGACAATTGGAACCCCCGGGGGGAACTATTGTGACATGCAGTGACTCACTAAACATAATTCATAGCAGACATGCAGCAGGGTTGCATTTCGAATTTTATTCAATTAGTGCCGCAATTATGTTGTAATTGCTAAATTAAGCCCTTAATTGCGTAAATTCTCTAACTGCTCAATTAAGTCTTATGTCTGAAAAGGGTATAAGGCTGAAACTAAGAAGCCGTAGCAGAGTGGACGGTCGTTTGCCTTGGACCTTGTAAACAACTAATATGAGAATATTGTGCAAAATTTTCGTCATGCAGGTGCGTAAAACGCCGAGTTATTGAGATCGATGATCAGTCACCGTTCTCGTTGATACGCACGATACGCCGACGGGAGACTATTACTGTTGCCCACGAGAAAGCCAGTCTTGCGAACATTTTGCACAACTTTGCATTTCGGCTAAAATTTATTTTTGACCAAAACACAGCTTGGGCAACACAGCACTCACCTTGGAAATATTTGTATGATGCTGACTAAATTTGTATGATACTGACTGATAGTTAATATTTCGTTCACAAATAAAAAGTAACATGATTTAAATAGATATGTATATGTATTTGGACTACCCGTTATTATTTTCTATGTTAAGCCTGAAATTTAGGACCTCTGAAATGATAGTACCGGGTTATTGTATATCATTTTATGTATAAAATCAGTAAAGTAGCAAGAGATTAATAAAATACGTATAAACGTTTTAATGGAGTAAAAACTCAACTCTAAAAAATGTTGGGCAAAAAGTATAACGATGCTGTTTTTACATTTAATTTCACTTACTGAATGCAATTTCAATGTCTGTTTTTTGAAGTTTTGCGGTTACATTCTGAATATGATGCATTGTGCAGCATGCCAGCATGCAGCAGAGAATGTGGCAAAGAGAATAAAAACCATAAATGACGGAACAAAAGCAGCATAAAGTAAGAAAACACAACTAGACTAAAAGGTTGCTGTCAAAGATCTTAACCTTTTCAAAAGTTTCCATGTAATTTTGTAATTCACGCAATTCAAAAACAAGACAAACTCAGTCAGATACCTATAAGAAACAAAAAAACAAAACAGAAGGAAAACTTTAAATTTTTTACCAAAAAGAAAAAACATGATAAATTGCACTGAATATTTAAAACGTCTTGTATTGTTACATTTATCTATTAATAATCCAACTATCAATTTAATTTTTAAGGGGAAGAATGCTGACAACACCATCAGATGACATTGACTTAGAATAAATACATACCATAATACTTATGCTAGAAAAATATCCTATAAGTCTGTTATCAAACCTATCCATTTTATTTTAGACACTCAAGCATCTAAAATGAAACCAATTATGAGCCAGAGAGGAAGTATTCCGAATACGGAAGTACTAGATAAACACAGTAACTGCAGTCAAGTAGGCCTTTGGGAAAATAAAGTACTATTCTGCCCAAGCATTTGACATGTTTTCATCAAATTCAATAATACGCATGTCTACGTCTTCTCTTGACCTTAGAAGTATATTTTCCGAACAGTTAGCGCTAAGATATATTATGTATTTTAACCAATTTATGCATGTGCTTTTTATTGGGGATACGATATCTTGTTGGTTCCACATATAAACAATAGTGGGCGAGTGTTCTGAAGATAATTCTGCGGATGCTTCAATTTTAACCATTTTTCTTGGAAAAATAGTCACGCGAAAATAATTAACATCAGGTATCTTTTGTGGATCAGAAGGCCAATAAGGTGGTTCTCCACTGTGGTATCTGGTAAAAATTGAAGCTCTACTGTTTTCAGAACAATTTAAATATTTTTTTTAAAAAAGGTCAAATTTCTCGGAAATTTCCTACTTCATAGAGCACAACTCCTGTGAGTCAAGCTGAGTCAAAACACAAATTTACTATTTTGTAGTCCTAACTCTCCCCTACATTCCTATATATACATGTCCATGCATCGGGACTGCATTTTTTGAGGTACAGCAATTTTTCTGACCAAAGGTAAGATATTCAGTACAAATGCACGTCATACTTTTTGAGAAGTTATTTGTATGTGAAAGTGGCTATTATGCATATATTTTGATGAAATTTAGTACAAGAGTTCTTATTGACCCAAAAAATAATTCTGTTGAAATTAGGAGAAGTTGGCCCATATTTGGACCTAGTCCACATAGAAGGGTGTATCAAAATTTTGACAAAAATGACAATAGAACTCTCAAATTATGTGGTATCTGGCAATTCATTTGGAAAAGGTAAAAAATGATTTTATTGCCATCTAATATTACACAACATAAATACCTGAAAATTGCAAATAAATTTAAAACCAATGGAAATAACTGGTAAAACCAAGTACCTGTTATATTATGTTTCAAAGAGGTAAAAAAGATCATGTTGAAACTTCGAGCAATAGTATATTAATCCATGCATTCATTTTTTTCTTCATTATTGTTTAAACAATGGCTAAATTCAGTTATAGTGTTCTATCTTTTTTTTTCATAATTTATTTATTGTATCTTCAATAATTTTTGAACTAACAATAATTACTCGTATCTTAAGTCTAAAATAAAATATTCTTTTTAAGTCCAGCCAGTGCTAGACAAAAATAATGTGTTCTATCTGATACATATTTTGAACGGAAAGATGAAAACGACATTATTTTACATATAATGAATAATCCATTTTTCAAAATATGCGACAAACAAGAAATTAAAATTCATAACTTAAAAATAAAAAACTTTTTAAATACTTTAAGAAAACGGTACAATCAATGTTCCAGAAACAAGAAATTGTTGTACTCACGTATCCTAGAATAGCTAAGAAATAAACTTATTTTTAAAAAGCCATCAGTAACTACCACGGAAACTGGAAAAGGTGGTCGACCAGCAAAGCCAATTGATAATTGTAGTGAAAGATCACGAAGACGCAAGCTTAAACATATCAATGAAGAAGTTTCTTGTAGCATCATAAAGGATTCATTTCTGCATCAAATTCAAACATCGAAAACTAAAAAGAGTAAAATTGCTATCATTGAAAAAATAGTGGAAGCAAGCGCCAGACGCACAAAAAGGATTTTAGAAAGTATGCCGACACCAACTGAAGAAAATAAATTTACTCCAGAAGAAGCATTTGCACTATTTTTGGATTTGAAAATGACTAGAAACCAATATACAGAATTGCGGAAGCGTACCAATGAAAAAAATTGTGGAATTTTTCCATCATATCGAGATATAGTTTCTGCCAAAAAATATTGCTTACCTTCACCAACTGCTATTAGTGTAACTTCAAGTTCAGCAGAAATAAAATTGCAGGATCTTCTTGAACACACTGCAGAACGATTATTAAAGACATTTGATGCTGACTATTTAAAGAAGTTTAAAAATTGCAGCATGATTTTAATTTCTAAATGGGGATGTGATGGGTCCGCTGGCCAGAAACAATACAAACAATGTAATACGGAAAATTCATCAGATGCCAATTTCTTCATGATTTCTTTCGTTCCATTACGTTTAACAAAAACTTATATTGGTTCAGAGCCGTCAACTAGTAGAGCTGCAGAGATAGATGTATGGAAGAATGAAATTCCCTCGTCAACAAAATTTTGTAGACCAATAAAGTTTGCTTACAAAAAAGAAACTAAAGATGTCAAAACTGAAGAAGTTGGCAAAATAAGAGATGAAATTAAAGAACTTCAACCAGTGATATTTGAATTTAATGACCAATGCATCGAAGTTAACTTTAAAATGTCACTTACAATGATCGATGGAAAAGTTGCACCTGCTTTAACCGAAACAAAGTCTTCGTCAAGCTGCACCATATGCCAAAAAACATCAAGTCAATCGAGCCAACCACCAACACAAGACGATAGTTTTAATGAAGCATATGAATTTGGAATGTCACCTCTTCATGCTAGAATTCGTTTTATTCTTAAATTAATTCTTAAATTGGGATACGATTTGGAATTTGGCCCGTTAGGCGAAACAGTGAAAAACAACAAAGAAAATTTGGAAAAAAGAAAGCAAAAAAAAAGATATTCAAGAAAAATACCGTGAGATAGGCCTTATAATTGACCAGCCAAAGCAAGGAGAAGGAAATTCTAATGATGGAAACACAGCAAGGAGATTTTTTTCCGATCCAGAAACTGCAGCTTCTATAACTGGAGTAGATTATGATTTAATACGACGATTCCAAATCATATTAGAAGTTATAGCATGTAGCAAAAAGATAGATGCAAAAAAATTTGGTCAGTATGCTAATGAGACAGCAACCCTTTATAACCAAAAATATTCTTGGAGACATATGCCAACCACAGTTCACAAAATTTTGTTCCATGGGGAACAAATAATTCAGCACAATATGCTTCCAATTGGAGATCTCTCAGAAGAAGCGCAAGAAAAAAGGAACAAAGACTACAGCACAATACAAGAAAAATTTCCAGATATTGTACTAATGAAGATCTTATTAATATTTTGTTGTGCACATCAGACCCATATATGTCCAGTATTCGACAAAAATGGAAATCAACCTCATTAGAGTTAGATGAAGAAGCTAAACAAATACTGCAAAATGAAAGTCAAAGTTAGTTGGAAGAAAATTTTCTAATATTGTTTAATTAATACTAGTTTAAAGATTATAATTTGTTTCTAATTTTAGTATAAATTTTTATTAATACATTTAAATAAAATATATGTGCACTTTAAATCAATAGTAAAAGTTTACTTAAAATTTTATCGATGTTGTGTTCTGTATATAATATATCCAAATGGTATTGATATTGTTGGGAATTTCAGTGTTATTTTTCAGTTTAATCCTCACAAGAATTAGCTTTCTTACAAAAAAACCAACCTTTGGCCCCTGTGAATATTGAGACTAAATAAATGTCAAGGGCCAAATGTTGGCATTTTCTTACCAAAATTAAGTTAAGGAATACTAAATAAGTATTGGTTGTAAAATACGATTGAAGAAAATAAGAAATTATAAAAAATACCTATTTAAAATGTCAAAATATTCAACTTTTACATGGAAACTCAACAAAAAATTAAAATGCATTTTTAACTCCACATTACTTATGTTCCTATCAGTCGATTTTTACGTTTGAACACGCAAATTGAAGCTTAAAGTCCCTCCTATTGAACAAAATAAATTGCGTAAAAAAATACAAATCCGGTCAAAAGTTATAGAGTTTTGACCGCTATCTCGCGTAATTGACCACTGTGCGACGTCATAATTGTGTTCGTTTTCATATACACATTCACATGTGTTTTATTTTTGGCGACGAATATTCGCGGCCAAAATTCGTCGTTCGTCGCATTTGTGTTCCCAGCATTAAGTGTTTCATAAAAACTTTATAGAAAAAACAATACCAGCTCAGGCGGGAACCATTCTAAGCACCACGAATAAATTAACTTATTGACAGAAACTCTAACGTTAGCCTAGATTGTCAACTTCTTATCAACGTGCTTTCCAAATAAATATTTTAACCATTAAAAGAAGCTTGAAAAACATGCAAATCTGCTATACGCAAAGAAAAAACATGGTTGAGGTAATCATAATCTAAGATCAATATGTAATTGTTGAATTATATAGTTATATTCAAACCATATTATTTTGAACCATAATAATAATATTGTTGTCATTGGAACATATTATTGTCTTGCATAAAAATAAAATTGTATACAACTATGTTTTTTTATGTTTATAATATAAACATACTATAATATAATGTGAAAAATGGAAATGGTTATAAGCAAGAGCCCCCACGCAAACCCCTAAGGGTCTGCGAGCACATACATAATCTCAACCAGAATCTCACAAAGAGAACAAAACATGTACAAATTTTAAATCAGTAGCATACCAGCTTTCAACAAGGTAGGTTTGTGTTACTGTGCTAAATATTTAGCAAACTAATGCATATTCTTTTTAACTACTTTTTTTTGGTTGGGCGCCTTTATAAACAACAAAAACAAATACACGAATATTTCCATTTAGACTTACATACATACATACATACATACATACATACATACATACATACATACATACATACATACATACATACATACATACATACATACATACATACATACATATTTTGATATTTTCTTCTCACCTTTTTATATGTTTGATATTTTTAAATTAAAACTATATATACAGATGCACATACATATTTCTGAACTGAAAAAAGGACAAAACCAAAATATTTTTTTTTAAACAAACATTATTTGTTTATTTTTAGTCATACTTAACATACTATGTTTAATAATAATATATTATGGTTATAAATATAATTTTATTTTTAAGTATTAAAAAAAATTGGTTGTGATATGAATTTTAATGCGGTTCAAATCAACTATGTTGCTTTTTGGTGCGTATAACCATTGAATGGTTAACTGTTAACAAAAACTTGTTTATCTTGACCAACGTATTGTTTAAATTAACTATAATTTGTTGACAGCAAACATGTATTGTTACAGAGAATAAGGTTGCCGTGACCATAGAATAACCATGTTTTTTCCTTGCGTGTAGCCAGTAACATCTTAACTGATCTTAGCTTCATTCGAAAGGGTGAGTGGAAGTGCATTCCTTAGCCGAACATCAGACAGATGACCCCCAACTACTAGCAAAAACCAAGAAAATACATTTAAGTTTGAAAATATTAAGCAACTATCAGTAGCTTTGAAGTATTACACACCAAGTTTTAGGTCTCAGGATGTTGTAACATGGATTATATATTAATTTCTTTTTTTATAGAGTTATGTAAATAGTGACTGAATTTTTGTTTTTTTTTTTCAAAATTAAAAGTTGCTGTCAAGTTTTCAGTATTATTAAATCGGTAAAATTGTGTACTTTTTCAATTTTATTTCTGTGTTCTATTGAAATCTTATTAAAAATTTTATTAAGTTTTAACTAGTAGTTTTCATGTGATTCGGTCATAGACACACAGACAGACAAAAATACTAAAACTTGGTGTTTTGTATTCCATACCGATTGATATCTTCACCAGCATTAACATGTTCAAAAAATATTTCATGTACATAGACTTAGATTACCTCTTCAAAATTAGTTTATTTTATTTAAGGTCATGGTAAAATTGAAAACTCTAAAATGTAAAACAAAATCGTATTAATTTGTAATAACAAAAAAGATACCCCATCTAATCATTCTCCTTCCTCCATTTTTTGAGGAAACGCAAACATTTTTATCATAAAGCTCGTGCTTCCGTAAGCTAAACACTATTAAATCTTAATTTGCTTAGTTGATGATTGCGGTGACCTCCTGTTTTAGGTGTAAAGGAAACGTTGTACATCCTCTTACTTATGTACCCTTGTGTACCTATACATATTTTAAACCCCATTTAGTTTAAAGGTACAAAATGAGAAATGGTTACTAAACTGTCTAAACAAGTAAATGTGTAAATGTGTGTTCTTTTGCATTAGTAACTCAGTAACAATCTGAAAAAAAAAACATTGTGAACACCCCGACGATTAATCTGGTGGATGCTTATATGCATTTAAAAACTCTCTCACAATTTCATAACAATTTAAAACAATTTGACGTCATTAAGTCATTGTTGGAAGGATAACAATGAATACAACAAAAAATTTAACAGAAAGTTACTAGCAGCAAACCTTAAACACTTATGTAGAACAATACAAAATGTACATGAACAAACACGTACATACATACATATGTACATACGTGCATAAAGAACAAAGCAAACATACATGTTATTACACATACATACATACATATATTTATACATTCCCATATATTCACCCCTTTTTCTTTTTAACATTTGCTCAACATCAGTCCTACAGTCCTGTATAGCCAAACAGTTTATTTACGAGTATTATTTATTTTGGAGTTGCTCTTGGTTTAGCACGAAGTTAATTGACTTTTTATCTATCTATATCTATACATATGATAGTAACTCATTTCCGTTTGTCTGTCTGTCTGTCTGTCTGTGTGCTTTTCTTTTGCGTTTGCATCACGTAAAAACTACTGGATGGAATTTAACAAAATTGTGAGGAGGTACCTTAGAATCCTGATTCCAATATAAGATACTTTTTTCCGCAAAAATATCTTATTTCCAAGAGAAAGTGGAGAAAAAGCAATGAAAGTACGCAGTTATTCTAGTAGTAAATACATACACCATAACTGAAGCAATAACCACTAACAGATGGCGTTGTTTTATAAAGTAAATACATAACATTCAGATGAAATTTGAAGTCAAGCTTAAGTTCGTTTTATTCTCTCAGAAAGAATAAATTAAATTATAAATTAGGTGATAATATTAAGGAAAAATGAATAGATAAACTAACAAATAGTGTGCTAAATTTTGTACACTATAACAATTAAAATGTGTTGAGAAAGTGACACAAACTTAAGTGTATGGAATAGGTAGACACTTTAAATTAACATTATGTCTCAACGGTGGAGTTTTATTCTCTTTTCTCTGCTGCAAATGACTTCAGCTCGTGCTACTATTTGTTTATTTTTTATGCCTATATTTCAGCTGTCAACTCCACATATGGCTTGGGCGTCCTCCCTGTCGGCTTCCGTGGGTATTTCAGACAACAGCAGTTCTGGTTATGTCGTATTGTGGTCTGCCCGATCCACCTTCACCTCCATTTCCATCGTCATATTTAGATATTAATTGCGGTCTGCCCAGTTTGTGCCCATAGTTGCGCATTACTGATAGTAGTTGCCCAGAAAATTTTTGGTATTCGGCGAAGATATCGGTTGATAAAAACCTGGATTGTTCTGAGGGCATAACGAAATGAATTTTATGATACGCATCCGTGCAAATTAGTCGACTTCACATAGTTGCTGAAAATGTTTAATATGGTACGCCACCAAATATGCTGGGTGTACTACACTGAATGTAGTTGTACATAGGCTTAACGGGCTTTGTTAATGCGGTTCTCAACGTCTTCTTTGGAACCCGCGTTTGTTGTATTTGTGCTTCCTAGGTACCAAAATGACTGGTACCTGCTGTTGTCGACTACATGTGCGACAGCAAACAAATATTGTCTGCATAGTCCAGATTTTCGGGACGGTTGCCTAAACGCCAGATTCTGGCTTTTGCTCTTGATGTTACTTTTGCCATGATGTTGTTAGTGACCGCAATGAAGAAAAAGGCGTGATTGTGACGTAATACGGTACAAACAATGTGCTATCTGCAAGCAGATACTTTTAGTTTTTAAAAACAAACAATAAAAAATAAAATTAAGAATTAAAGGGTGCAGTATTCTTTTATCTGAGTTTCGTTGGTTAAATAGATGATGCTTACAACTAAAACACTACCCTAAGGAGATTAGATACAAGTAGTGCTGATGACGGACGTGGCTGTCTAGAAAATGTGCATTCCGCTCTGCTGGTGTCCAAAAAATTAAATTTTCCCAATTTTTCTTTAATATTATCACTTAATTTATAATTTATTTTATTCTTTCTTAGAGAGATTAAAACGAACTTAAGGCTGACTTCAAATTTCATCTGAATGTAAAATAAATAGTTCGACTAAATAAAATTTCAAAGGTTGAATAGTAAATACATAACTGAAGCATAGTTTAAGGCGGCGGATTGCTTTCAAAGCAAAATCGAACAAAATATTGCAAGGACTCTTACTAAGTGGGGGCACAGCTAGTCTTTAAATAAAATGAAACTGTAACAGAATCAAGTAGTTAACACGTCGATTAATAAGCATACATGTTGGCTTAGTTTTTCTACTCTAAAGCCCATCATACTCAGCCGTTCGATCTGTCAAAAATAGCTTGTGTGCCATATATGTACATAAGTATCATAGTGTAGATTAGAAATGTATGTGTGTGACAGACTTTTTGACAGGTCTGTCCGATTTGATAATCTTTTAAAAAAATTCATAAAATATTATTGTTCAATGCTATAAGAGTTGCAAAATCTTTTTTGTTTGATAGTGTGGTACCTACAACGCCATTTTAAAACGATTTCTTGAGCAGAATAGAATTCTATCAGATTTTTTGTGATTGAATCGTACGATTGTGTAGGATAGTGACTCCTGGACTTTACTAGGAGGTACCTTGGTACCACGGTTCCGAACACTTTTTCCCATTAAAATACCTCATCTACAAGAGATAATGGAGATAAAAATTGATTGTAGGCAATTTTAACTATTTAATAATTCAGAAAACTTGGCAGCCCCTTCAATTTTTGTTGATAGTAAATTGTATACTCTATTTACAGAATTAAAAATAATAGAATTCTATGATGCAACATCCTTCATCAGCTTGCATACAAAGGAGACATAAATGTGAAATTATTTACACATATACATACATATCTACAAATCATTTATTGCGTATATAACAAAATACATATGTGATTTTTTACTTAGAAAGACAAATAATTTACTGTTTCTTCGTGTGACAATTGTTTGTGTTTTTTTTTCTATATTTTTAAAAAAGAAAATTTTCGCTGTTTCCCATCGTCTTTATGTAGTCTCTTTATTTGCATTTTATACTTAATACGCAGTTTTTGTTTGAACGCCTTAGCAGGCCAAAGACGCAGCAAGTGAAATTATATAAATATAAAGTTTTTAAATTCTTTGGAAATAGGAATATTTTGTCTTAATTTTAATATCGCAAACAATGCATTTGGCTTATCACTCATCTGCTTTAAATTAACTACAGCCCAAGTATAGTGATCATGTACTAGTACTCTTTGATGTGGGAAATTTTGGGGATCATATAAATAATATTTTGTGGAATTGTGGTTGTGAAAATGTTTAAATATTTATATATAAATATTTTATTTTAACACTTACTACAAATCTCTATCACTCTATTTTAACATTTAATTTTGTTTATAATTACAGCATGATTTTAGGCGCATTTCCTATCAGCT